>NW_020871204.1:510002-527502 GCF_003789085.1 Penaeus vannamei
TTATCCTGTTGAATATTCAAAATGTGTTATCACTTATAAAGACAAGGGATGATGAACTAGATAAGGTTGTCCATATTGTTCCAAGTTCAAAGTGGAGGAACTGGATAAACACACACACGAACACACAATATGGAAAGTGACGTAGGAAACACTGAGAAAAAGGGGTTTGGAAGGCAAGGAATCCAGATGGTGATTCTGTCCATCGGCGGTTCAAGGGGACTCGTCGATCCTCACTTGTTTTCACGTAGTTGATCCATGTACATTTAGTTGACTCACACAGATGCCTAATCTTTACAATATATATTTATACTTCATTTATAATTTGTTTACATTATATACAGATTGGTAATAATATACATTTGTTCAAAATACAGATAGTAATCCTTTTAGAAATCATTCACTAGACGGAGTTTGCCGGGACAGAATCGCAAAATCTGGCACCAAAGTACAGCGCAAGGCTTGTGCACGGTTTTCGTATTTTTCAACATTAAACTTTTTTTTCCATTCCATGTTCAAGCACGGACACATGAGCAGTAGAGTGAGATCGGGAAAACTGCACAAGCCCGTACACCATAGTAAAGTCAAAGATCGGACATTAATAGGAAAAATCTAGGTCTAGATTAGGCTACTACGGAATAATAAATTGGAATACCATATTTTGGAGGGAAATGTTTGAAGAGAGCAAATGGGACAAAAAATAAATTTCTCCGCACAGTCATGGGGTCGTTCTCAAGATATCACACATTTAAAGTCACTTCTACCAGCTACGTTGGAATGCTTATTGAGAATGCAAACATCTTCCGTTTAACCATCTATAGAACTTTTTTAACGCATCCTTTGCGCCTGGTATATATATACTCATATACACAGCGAGATTCCACAGAGAGATGAAAGGCACGACACCGTTCAAACATGTTGGCCCTGTCGTCTAATTATCCGTTGTAGTCACAGCGCCATTTTCCAATTAAAGAGTACTTATTTCCTAATAAAGGTTATGGATATAAAAAGAAAAAAGCAAAGGGGAATGTACCGAATTCAAACCTCCTTGCTAGTGGTGCTCACTTAGCCAATCATATTCCAGAATTCCCGAAGAGTACAGAGACCAAAGTGAAGCCACCAATCGGGAGACGAGAGAGAACGGGATCGGGCGACAAAGAGGAATGCTATTGGCCAGTAAAAGGTCACATGACAGAGGGATGATCTTTAGATGGTCCGGGCACCACGAGAGGGCCCCTAACTCTATGTGAAAGACGGCAGTCTGAGGTCTCCTGTGTGGGGCCCTCCCACAGCGCCCTTGCCGGAATCTAAGGAGGAATTAAAGAGGTGAAAGACTTTGACTGGGAGCCTTTGGTCGACGCTGCCAGTTAGTCACCTATCATGGACGTTACTCTGTGTATAGCCTTAAGCCCGGCTCGGGAAAGCGGCCTCGGACCCGGCTCAAGGAAGCAGCCTTAGGCCTGGCTCTGGGAAATACCATCGGCTTCCTCAGGGGAAAAGCCACGGGCCAAATCAAGGTTGTTGCCACGGGCCCGGCTCAAGGAAGTAGCCATGGACCTGGCGTAGGGTGATATGGAAGCACTCTGGTACACTATTGTGGTGAAGTACGGTCTCTATACAAAATAAATTTGCATATGTATACTTGATAAAAATAAAATTCTAAATGTTATCCACATCTCTAACAAGATCCTATTAGAAATCTCCAGTAGTCATTTTGGCACAATCGTTGCTTACAACCAAGTTAAACTGGCATTTCGTTTGGCATTTGAAGAAAGTACGAGGAAGAAATTAGCTCTTAGAAGCTCACATAGACGGAGGTGACAATGAGTGCCAAGTATGGGACAACAGAAACCTACTTAGACTAGCAATATGACTATCGATGTAGTAGGCAGCCATGGCACGGCATCATGCTGCCAGTACATGAACATCCGAAGGAAGATGGCACAAAAGAATTCTCGAGAAATGTCGAAGAAAATCAGAGGACTACATGGCATGCCTTGGAAATCTAGAAAATAGAGAGATTGCACATGTTGAGATTACTTTGGACTAGTGAGGTGACGAGACCAGCCACTGCGAACCTGTCGTGTGTGTGTACATCTTGAAGTGACACAGCGAGAAACAGGGGCTCTGCGTCAGGCCAAGACAGCACTGGGGGGTCGCACTAGCTGGTCTGGTTCACGTGGGAAGTTGACGGCACGAGGCACGGGGAATCCACTAGCACTAGCGACCTGGGCAAGAGTGTATGGTTCCTAGTACATTTATGGAAGACAGTGGATTTATCATTGGAGAACCTGCTCGTATTCTACACCGCAGTGTTGCCAATGGTGCTCTTACAGTTGTACCCCCATTCCGAGTGTAACTGGACTTAATTCATTACAGGAAACCTCCGTTATTTTTGTTTTCTTTGGCGAACTGCCAATAAACGTCATTCAAATAATATAACGATAATTCCTTCATAATATTTTCGAAACAATAAAAAAATGCACATGAAGCTTTACATACATATATATATATATATATAATCTGGCAACACTGCTTCTCCATGTGGCACTGAAACATCGCATAATTCAGTATTCTCTTTACTTGAGTATTTTGACAGGTACTGGCTTAAGGTGGAAGGGCCTTACCCGCCTTGAATCAACACCTACTATCATAACACGACTACGGAACTATACGAAAGAGAGAAAGAGAGACATGAGAGATTTAGCTGTCCCATACCCACATTTCAGAGGGATCCTAAATATAAAGGACCCTAGCTATAAGGACCCCTGTGAGAGTTTTCGTAAGTGAAGATAAAAGTGATTGGCACATGCGAATTTACATTAATCCTATACAAAAGTAAATATAATTATAACCTTTTTTAAATAACAAAGAAACACTGCATAGTAGGTCCATGTAACTCTAGCAATGTAAGGAGCACATTACTTGACATATTGCACACCAAACATGCAAATCCTCTTTGCAATATGTCAAGCATCAAAAACATCAAAGACTTTTTTCAGCACTCATTTTGATCATAGACACTGACATCTCGTTGCATGTCACCTTTTGATTTACAGTGTTAGAGGAAACTTTCATAAACTCTGTTCGTTGTCGCACACTGTTTGCATCACATTGGTTCACTTGACACTTGATTTGAATTGCTTTCTTAGCTAAAAGTTTCACCGCGATCTACGCCACGACCTCCTCTTTCACCGAGGGGGCGGAGGCCTCGAGTGCCTCAGGGGGCGAGGCCGGGGGACTCCCCACCGAGGCCTCGTCCGCGGGCGAGCTGAGGGGCGTCGCGACCCGGACTGCGGGGAGGGAGTCGGCGGAGGCTGTGACGATGACCGACACGCCCTCCGAGGCAGCGACGGCCCCGGCGCCACTGTCGGACGGCGAGGGGACCGGGGTGGACGACTCGGAGTGCGGGGCGGCGCCGTCGGGGCGGTACGGTTTGCAGTACGAGTACCGGTGATTCCTGTGTTGGGAGTAGGAACCTGAGTGGGAGAACCGCTTCAGACACTTGTCGCACTGGAAAGGTTTTTCGCCGGTGTGTAGCCGGCTGTGTTCGGTGAGATGATGCTTGTGCTTGAACGCTTTGGGGCACAAGTCACACTTGAAGGGGCGTTTACCTGAAGGAGAAAAAACTCATTAATGGTCTTGTTTTAAGAAGTGTTAGTACTTAGTAACAATGGTTTGAAGTTGTCAAAGAAAAAGCCTTTGTAAATCGGACATTCACCTTACCTGAGTGTTCATACTTGTGCCGGGCGAGGGACGACTGCTTGTTGAAGGACTTGTCACACTGGTCGCACTGGAACACTCCACCTTCCTCGTCGCGTCGCCGCTTGCGGGCTTCGTCGTCACAGTCATCATCTTCCTACAATGCAAGAAGCGGATCATGAGCAATTTCATCCAACTACGAAATACAGCATAATAAAGGAGCAAGTATGGAGTAAAATCAAGAGGAACTGTTCGTCTGACACTCACCCTTGGTCGCTTCTCGCTGTTCTCCATGTGGTCAGGGTACAGCGCCGGCAAGCCGAGTTTCGCCCCCTGGAGGATCTGGGCCAGCTTGCTGTGCTGCTCCGAGATGAGGGAGGGATATCCCGCCACGTTGAGGCTGCTCGACTCCTTCGAATCGGCGATATTATTGTTGAGGGAATTGGGCGTGGGCGTGCGGGACTCCGACTTGTACGAGATGGCCAGAGACGTCGAGTCTGCATCGGAGTCCGAGAAGACGGAGGCTGGCTTGGGCGACGCCGAGGGGGACGACTTCTTGGTGGAGAGGTCGAGCGGCTGGTCGTCGTCGAGGTCGTCGGCGCCATCCCCGGGGGTGGGCGAGGCGCGGCCGTTCAGCGGGTACAGCGGTGCCAGCAAGGACGGGTAGTAGGGGCTGATGCTGATGGGTTTGCTGCTGGCCTGGGAGGTAGGGGCGACGTAACTCGTGGGGGCGTAACTCGTGGAGGTGTAGCTTGATGTGGTGTAACTTGGCGTCGAGTAACTGGTGGTGTAACTGGGCTGCGAATAGGAGGTGGGCGTTGGGGTGATGGAGCGGCCTTCACGCCTGTCGCGGGCGCGGGCGTTCTGGAACCACACCTGTACGACGCGCACGGGGAAGTTGATCTTCTCTGCGATTGTGATCAGCTCTTCCTTCTTGGGGCGGGGGTTGACTGCATAATGGGCGCGCAGGACGACCAGCTGCTCCTCGCGAATGTGAGAGCGGACGCGGACCTTCTTGCCGTCGCTGGTCGTCTCTTCGTCATCGACAACGTGGCTGGAGTCGCCCTCCGCCTCCTCCTCCCTGCCATGGCCGACACGGCTGTGATGGTACAGGGGCTGGGCGGGGTGCATCGGGTAATGGCTCTGCTGAAGATGTCGGTGCTGCTGATTCCCCGCTAACAAGCGTGCTGCTAAGCCTTCGATAATGCGCCCCTTGTAGTGCTCGGTGGCGGCGTTGACCTCGGGCAAGCGTGGGCACTGTCCGCGGGCGTGGTACAAGGCGTCGATGCAGCTCTTGAAGGCGATGCCGCAGAGCTCGCACGACAGGTCGTCCGTGATGGGCGAGTTGCTCAAGAGGGACCCCGGGGTGGCGGACGACACCTTCTCTTCGAACTGCTGCTTTGTGACTGAAGTATTTACGCTCTCTAGCATCTTCTTGAGGGTGGACATGCCCTCCTTCTCGTTGTTGTTAGCCGGCTCCTCGCGCTCCTCGTCCCCGCGCTCCTTCGACGGGTGGCTCCTGTCTTCCTCCTCCTCCTTCGTTTCCTCCTTGATGACTAGCTCGCCGGGCTCTCGGTCTTCATCGTCGACGTCCTCCTGAGGGGCGTCCTCGCTGTGGTCCTTCTCCTCTACGCCGCCGTCCTGCTGGGCCTTGTTGAGCGCCTGTGTCATGGTCAGGGACAGTAAGGACGAATACTGAGGGTGGAACTGGGCCGCCAGGATGAGGGGGTTCAGCGGGTGGTAGGGTGAGAGTCCCTGGTGGAGGTTACCCTGAAGCCCCTGAGACAGGCACTGGGGGAAGCCCTGGTTAAGCACCGGAGTCATACTGGAGCTGCTGAGGCTCCCAGGGGACACCAACGACGGAGGGGACATGAGAAGTGAGTCCCTGGAGATTGGTCGTGTGGGAGACGAGTACCCAAGGTCAGCAGAAGGAGTCGGGGACTTGTCCTTCGGCAGGATGGGCAAGTAGGAACCGTTGAGGGCTGGACGCTTGTTGTTGGATCCAGGGAACTGTGGGGGCGGACGTGGCATGACCCCGTTGGTCCTACTGCGTCCCAGCTGGTGGGGAGAGAGAATAAATTAAGCGGTTTCGAAGGTATGCAAATGCAGGTAAGTGGCAAAATTACATCAATTAAACATTTCCGCTAAACAGGATCAACAAATACATATGCAAATCAGCATCACGAAGAAACACGGTCTACGAACCTGGCATTTCTTAGAGGACATGTGAGAGGAGTAAGATCCTGAGTGGGAGAAGCGCTTGCCGCAGTGCTCGCACTCGAAGGGCTTTTCTCCACTGTGAATCCTCTTGTGCTCCTGAAGAAGAAAGGTAAAGGTTAATGAACGGAAAGAACGACACAAATCCCTTAAATTACACCATTTTCTTATGAATCACACCGACTCCTGTGACAGCTGCTCGAAATCCGTCGGTCCCGAAAGACACGGTGTTCCGACTTGCGCATTTTCCTGCAGGTGTGGGTCGGGACGCCGCCGCCGTAGGGACCCAAAGTGAGTGCGGACGCGGCGTGATAACCAGTGATAATATACACAGGAAGGAAGCCCAAGGTGGCATGCACCGCACTCCTCTCCTCACTCGCGCCTCCTGAGTTACTACTGCTACTCCTCTTTTAGAATAGCGAAGGAAGGGAAAAGGAGGAAGGGAAGAAAAGGAAGGAAAGACGGAGAGAGGGGAGTAGGCAACAGGGAGAAAGAGAGGGAGGTGCGCGGGAGGGGGGAAGGGAGGGGAGGGGGAGTAGGGAGCAGGTAGATGGAAGCTGACGTTGAGATATTCTAGAGGATCTAGGTAAGTCTTCCGGTTCACCTGGGTTATCAGCGCCGGTTCCTCACGATACGACGAGATAGTGAGCACTGTTCCTCGGTTGCCACATTCTACACAATATTTTTTAATTATATTCTACACGGATTATCTCTCTTTTTTTTACTTTCTTTTAGCAACTTGTATCTCCTTAAGTTTCAAGTTATTAAAAAAAATCAGGATATAATTCATAAAAAGAAATACATAGCTGATAATATAATCAGTAATGAATAAAACATTTGTAATGCCATGAAAAGCAGAGGATATGAATTATCGCAGGTGAAAGCACGAGTACGAAGGGTTGGAAGCAAGCACGAGGAAAGGAGAGGAGAAAAGGGTGAGAGAGAGGGGGCAGGTAGAGAGGGGAAAGGGGGAGGGGAATGAAGGAGTGAGTAATGGAGTGAGTAATGGAGTGAGAGTGAGAGGGAGAGAGAGAGAGAGAGAGAGAGAGAGAGAGAGAGAGAGAGAGAGAGAGAGAGAGAGAGAGAGAGAGAGAGAGAGAGAGAGAGAGAAAGATACATCATCACACAAACACAAAAAAACACCAAAAAACAGAGACAGAACCCCAAACACCCACGTACCTTGAGGTGGTGCTTGAACTTGAAGGCCTTCCCACACTCATCGCACTTGAACCTCCGGAGAACGTCTGACTCCTGGTGCGAAATCATGTGTCTTTGGAGGCGGTGAATGTTGGCGAACTTCTTGTGGCACACAGAACACGACTGTGGGGGAGAAGGAGGGGAGGTAAGTATGAGGTAAATATGAGGTAAGTATGGGGTAAGTATGAGGTAAGGACATTGGGATGGGCACTGTGATTAGGTATGCATATACATAAAGATATTAGGTAGATCGTTTCTGTGGGTAGGAGGGGGAGTGAGGGGAGTGTGTGTGTGTGTGTGTGTGTGTGTGTGTGTGTGTGTGTGTGTGTGTGTGTGTGTGTGTGTGTGTGTGTGTGTGTGTGTGTGTGTGTGTGTGTGTGTGCGCGCGCGCGCGTGCGTGTGCGTTCCTTCAAATTAGGCCCAGTATCCAACCAAATCTATCCCTCCCTCCCCCCACCTTCCCCTCTATCCACGGAGGAGCAGCTTCGACCCTGTACCCACAGAAGCGGATAACATTATCTGTCCCTGATTGTAGTATCGAAACAAAATGATTGCACGTGAACCCGCACCCCGCCCACCACCCACCCGCCCTCGCCTCCCGCCCGACCCAGCTATCAATCATATCCTGCAGGGAGAGGGAGAGGGATAGGGAGGGGTGGAGTAGGGGGGGGAGGGGGCTCACGCGGACGGGGAAAGACGTCTTGGAGAGGGTTGTACGCACGCACGTTTGTTTGTTTGTTTGTATGTTTCATTTGTTGAGTGGAGGTGCTCAGCGGGTGTTTTAGGTGGATGTGTACATGGGAAGAAATGTCTGTTCAAATATATACTGTGTATGCGTGTGGATATAAACACATGAATTCAGCATACATATATCAATAAAGTCATTGCTTGATTAATAAATAAGGGTTATTTTGCCACACAAGCAAAAATGCCGTATTTTACACAAACGATCCTTACCACGTTAGCGCCGGTCAAATAGTCGGAATCATCACCCAGGGCGGCTTCAGAATTGGGCGTGAGACTGGATGTGGGCGGACTGATGGGGGCGTTGGTGGGCGTAGCGGCTTCGTCTGTTGGTGTTTGTGGGCTCACACCTGTGTCACTTCCGTTGTTCTCAGCTGCTAGAAGGGAAAGAAAAGAAAAAAAAACAATTAATAATACGAAACGAAGAGATAGATCGCACAAGATGAGTAAAAAACGTGAACAAAATGAAAAAACAAAAATTAAATAAAAAATAACGTGAACCTCTCAAGACTTGAGCCGATCCGGTTACTCGGGGATCATAAAAAACGAAAAGAAAAGAAAAGGGAAAAAATAAAGCGTGCTGATGACGCATGCACGTACGCGCTCACGCACACACGTACGTACAACAAAGGGCCACCATTGAGGAAAATCTCCCCTCGTCTCCCCTCAGCATGCAGCATCAGCACGAGGAAAGAGGTCTGCTAGGCTGGATGGAGGAAACCCAGCGGCCTCATGTGCGTGTGAGGCGAGAGAGGAAGAGAGGAGAGTGAGAGAGCGAGCGAGAGGAGAGTGGGAAAGAGGAGAGAGTACTAATGAGTGAGAGCGAGAAGAGAGGGGAGATGAGTGAGAGATTGAGCGGAGGAAGAAGAAAAGAGGGAGAGCGAGAACGGAGAGAAGAGAGCGGATAGAAACAGGGAAGGAGAAAGACTGGAGAGAGAAAGAGGGATTTGAGATGAGGAGAATAAGAAGAGTGACCTGTGTGGGGATGACATGCCGGCGCCGCGGCCCAGGTGAGCCTCACACGCCCGCTACGTGCCGCCCGCCGCTCACCTGGGCATTAGAAGCCGCCCACACGCATTATTATACTATGACACGCCGCTTTTGCCCTTAAGAAATTCTCACCGAGCCAAAAGGACGGCGCTGCCTTCGTTAACATAATTCTGTCCATAAAAACACATCGTGACTTGCGGTTTGTTGCCATGGAGGAGCGCTAATCTTTTCCGGTCCATCAACTGTCGCGCGCATTCGTGTTCATGGGGGCTCCCTCCCTCCCCTCCCCCCTCCCTCCTCTCCCTCTTACCCTCATCCACGTCCCGCCAAGCTTTCCTTTCCTCTCTCTCTTCTCGAGTCCCTTTCTCCCTTTCTTCCTCTCCGCGATTACCTCCTCTCTCATCTACCCCACGCGCTACCTCCCTCTATCCACGGTTCCTCCTATCCCCACGCTTCCTTCCTTCCTTCCTCCCTCTCTTCCTCCACCACGCATCCCTTATCTTCCTCCTCCTTCATGCACTGTTTCCCTCTCCGTCACCCTTCCTTCGCCACCTGCCTGACAGCCTCCCTGCATCACCTTTGTTCCTCTCGCCGCATCCCCTCGCTGCGCCAGATCCAAGAAATCTTTCCATTTACACATTCGCCCGCCAAGTACCTCTGCTGTCTTCCCTCCTCGGTCTCTGATTTGCGCTGTGGTCTCTCTCTCTCTCTCTTTTCTTTCTCCTTTCTTCCTTTTACGGTTTTGTTTTGTTCCATAATCGTTTCTCCGTCGGAAGGTGAACGCGAGACCCGACTGCTCCGCGTGTCCGTCCCTCCCGCCCCCCGCCTCCCTCTCTCCCCTTCTATTTATCGTTCGCTGAGAATCACCGAGAGCTATGACCCCTCCCCCCCCTCTCCACCCCACCCTCTGGCTCGCTGCCCTCCCTCAAGCTGACCTAAGCATCACCCCCCTCCTCCGCCCCCGCCCCCGCCCGTGCTGACGCTGACCCTGACCTGGAGATCGATACCGAGAGAAGGGCCAATCGAAAGGGGTCGTGGCGGGGGCTGAGATCGCGGGGGGAGGGGGAGGGGCGGGGGAGATAATAGGCTAAACGGCTGCCGAGAGGAAGAAGGGGGGGGAGAGGAAGAGGGGGGCCTAGGGGCGGGAGTAGCGGCGGTGACGCACTGTGTAAACACAAAAACGAGGACAAATGTGGCTAAAATGTAGCGGAGGAGCGTCAATCGGTAAAAAATCATATCAAATGTCAACCGAAATTAGCCATCTGGCGATCGCAAATAAAAGCTTGGATCAGGAGAGGGGAAGCCAGCCACTCTAAAGGGGTGGTGTGGGAAGGTAGGAGGAAGTGATGCCAAAATGGCGCTCTTTTTTCGCTAATGCATAAAGATGCCTCGCGTTCTCCCCAGAACGGAAGAAATGCGCTGCTCTCTTGTTCGACTCACGCTGCTCGACATAATGTCAAGGTAAAACCCCAACCGCCGTGCAAAGCGAACTCGCGGCGGTAATATTAGTCGCCGTAATGAATGTTTGTGACGGTTGAAGAGGGGTTCCACGAGGCGGGTCATTGGCAACACTGCGCGAGGTTCGTCCGAGGGGAGCGGGGGCGATAATGGCACACGTGCAGCTGCCCGCCGACGCCGAGGGGAACGCTGAATTTCAAATGCCCAACGCAAACCTCGGGACAAAGGACAGGCTGATGATACGGGGACACAGCGCGACCCCCAAAACGATGGCACTGAGGGGGGTGGGGGGAGGGCGGAGCGGGGCACCCTCCCGTGCTGCTTGTTGGGGAGTTCGGCCTCCTGCTCGTCGGAAGGTGGGCGAGAGACAGGCTGGAAAATGCGATGCGATTGCGACACTCCGCCTCGGCCGCGCTTCTCCTAACGACTCCGCTTCTCACACGCAATCAGTTTTCGAATCCTTGCGGCTACTAATCCTTTGAGATACAAGATTCGCAGTCGGCACTACGAGCACATTATTGGATAGCCAGTACGTGTAGCCAAGCGAAGCCCCCCCCTCCCTGTGACGCCCCCTCCCCCCCTTGATCCCATCATCTACCCCCCCCCCCGTCCGCTCCGGATTTTCCATCACATCTATGATATCAATACAGAAAAAAAGTTGCAACAAGATTTTATATACGTAATGACAAGCCTTTGGGGCGAAGAAAGTGGTTATATCTAATTATTTGTTCATTAGTTTCTTCAGCGACGTTACGATCTCGTATTTCGTGAAAGTTTACCTTCGTGGGAGCCGCTCGTGGCAGCCTCAGTACCATCCCAGGACTCGAAATATATTACCGTCGCCCGCGGCTGTTCCAACCTGTTTTGACTACCGGGACTATTTCACATGTTTGTAGGCGACGCCTTGTCCCTTTTCGCTAACTATGACCTATGAATGTTTTACCCTCGACAAGTCCTTCGGTCAGCTCCCGACAGGCACTCCGACCCCCTTGGCTTCCTCTCTACATAGCCTAACCTTGCCGTGCTTCTCAGGCTACCTCACGCCGCTCATTACCAACTACATCAGGAGTACACGGACCAAGTCACTTCATCGAGTCATTTCATCCTACTTGACCGATTCAGAGGCAAGTCACACCGAACTTTCCCCCATGAAAGACAGAGCCGAAGCGCGGGTTAGGTGCCTTCTCTCCCTGCGGCCGCGTCAGCCAGCGGTGGTGACAAGCGTGGACAGAATCAATGCTCCATTAACATAATCAGCCGCGCTTCACAGCTTGCCGCTTCGTCACGTTAATGTTGGGAAACGTCGGCTTGATATGGACCGAAAGTTTCGTCTACAAACATCGTGAAACTCCCGACGCTACCCGAATACGCCACGAGGTAACGAGAGGCTGGCCAGCACTTCCCAGCAAAAGCGGCGCGGCAAAAACGTCTTCCGCTGAGAATAAGGCTCCTCGCGAGAAAAAAATGCGGCTTAAAACGAACAACAACATCTCAGAACGTAGCCTTGTCCGGGAAATGTGTGATAATTCTTCTTATATAAACAACGTATACTCCTGCAGGTGGTTGCTATAGAGCTATTTCAACAAACGTCCTAACCGCACCACTGCATGCATTAATTCGAAATATTAATTGATACGCTTCTTCCTCAAGACTAATCACACTATGTAATATATATATTTCGTCTAAATTATGTACCAAAGCACGAAATATTAACTAAAAAGAAAAAGGCAAACCTGACTTCTCGGCCGACGCGAATGAGACCAAGATGGACATAAGAGCAACTCAATCTTGACACTGGGCAACGATATATGCTTATACTTCTAATTCTGAAAGATTTTAATACAAGGAGAACATTCTCCTTCTACATAATATTCCTAATCCTATTGCTATATCTAAATAAAAGTGTAAAATAACAAACTAAATGTCATCTGTCTTGGAGCATCTTCTTTTTTATCTTGGCTATAAGGTCGTGACTCCTTAACCTTCAGCTTATCATGAAAGACAGTGGATAATATGTTTCCGTTAGCATCAACAAGAGCATCTAGCCATGTGTATGTCTCTGCCTGACCAGTTTGATGCTGGTGAAACCTCGGTCCCCCACTCCTAGGAAAATCTCACTTCACGACGACAGCCTTATGGTTCCCGATACGTAGACGAGAGGAGAGCAGTGCAAATGGACAATATTCCAGGGGAGTCAAAGCAAAGGGACCTCGTGTCTGGGACTGACATAGGGCGGGGAGGGAGGCGACATAGTAGTGAAGCACGGCTTGGCCGCTAAACCGGGCGCGTTTGCCCCTGAGACTTTCCGTCAATACCTATACGAGCGGTTTACAGGCTCTCTTGCCGACATCCTAGCAAATCCTACTATCTCATTTGTATCAAGAAATTTCGGGTAGAGAAGAAAAAAATGGAAAAATACGTGTAGACAAATGTTTAGAAAAATCTACGGAAATATTAACGAACCTTCATAAAACCCTTGAATACGTGCTGGTTTCTCTAAAGAGAAAATAAAAATACAAGACTTTGCCTATACGACAATGCGAAAGATTATTTCTATTAGACAAATATTAACCCTACCTGAGAAACCGTTAGAATTTTTGAACTACGGAAGGCTAAGCTAGTGAAACCGGTTTCTACAATCAACCTAAAATCATATTTTTAGAGCAAAACTTACAGAGGTAGTTGAAGACACCTGCGAAGTTCCAGAGTTTGATGGAATCTGTGTAGGATGGCGCGTACATAGTGGTCACTCCTGCCATGGTGTCGCAGGCGCGCGGTGGAAGCAAGGGGCGCGTCACGTCTACGTCCACATGCCACTACACTTGTACAACCTTATCCACTCCACTATTCTCACGATCCACGAGCTCCTCTGGTCTTATAAGTCACACCGGAAGAGCTGTCACCATGTGTGACCTGAGGCACCACTGGTCAGCAGGGCCACGCGGGATCCTGAACGCCCGGGGCTTCCGAGTCAGGTTCTGCAAGACTTGGTCGTGCACTAGTCTCCGTGGCACTGACCCGTAAATACGATCCGCGGTCACCTAAGGTCAAGCAAGTGTGGTGCGGGTGATAATTTGGCAGTGAGGAAGAGTGGCTCGGCAGGTCACTGTGCTCGGGGAAAGAGTTCTGGGTATTCCAATGGCGTGGTTTGGGGCTGGATATTCCAAACGATCCGAATTCGCGTTGTCTCCGTTGTTTCAGGAGGGTTCGTTGTAGCGACGTTGTATCAACACTCGAAAAAATATTCAACACTTTTTGAACACAGCCACAGGAGCGTCTCCGTTATAACGACAAAATAAAAATCCTGTGGTCCACGAATTATATCCAGATTGTAACAGTTTTTTTCAATTCACTGCAGTAATAAAGACTTCAAAATGAAATCTACACTTAACTGAAGTATACGTAAAGTTAGTGACTAAGTAGGTAGCACCTTGAGTTTCAGATGTGGAGCGCGAAAAAGTGCGTGCTATCAAACTCGCAGCTCCTACATGACTGAGGGGAGACGAAGAGCGCCTCAGGTAGGGGAGGTTGTACTGCGCTGCCATTGGTCAGCATCGCCTCGCTTACCACGCCTACTTTCCGTATTGCCGGAAGCTCGCTTTAACTGATCAATTATAAACATTTTTTTTGTAATTATTTGAGCACTTACACCAAAACAAATAATGTCAATATATAACGTTATATTTAGCTTTTGCAAATACATATGTGAGTGAAGATAACGACACACGATACTAGCATAAAAATTGTATGACAAATCAAACACTTCCAACACAGCAAGCGATATCACCTAACACAGTGAAAGATGCTCAGTGTTACGTGAGATGCCGAACTACTCAGTTGTTCTCCTGCAGCGGAGAGTGCAACAACGCAGACCGGAGGGCACATGCAATTGATAAAGTTAGTCACATCTCTTTGATAAACCTGATCAACCTAAATAAATTATCTATCAAAAAACAAGTTAAACGAACTTTATTTCATTACGGAATAAAGGATTGTGTCACCTCTTTCCCTTTCAATAAACGTGTCTCGGAATGAATATATAAACCGAAAAGCTATCCATACATCTCTGTATGTGAATGCGAATAAATTTATTGATCTTTGTCTCAATGCACGAATATACGTTAACACACTTGTAAGCTTGTGCATAGGATCATAGATACAAATGTGTAGCAATACTTAAAATTGTTATTGGAACATATAGAAGGTATTAAAGATTGCAAATATACCAAATGAATGAAAGATATTTCTTATCAACTTTGTATCCGCCACTATTTAAACGGGGGAATCGATAGATATAATAAATAATCTTAAGGCCTTCTGTATTTAGCATCTCTCGGGTCTGCGACAAAACAATATAAGCAAATCATATGAAACATAATAACTGTACTTGTGCGTTTTTATCAATATTGGTGTGTTGGAATAACTGCCTACATTGCTTAGAGCTTTCGGCACTTCGCTCTGTTCCACTTTTCTAATAAATCTTCCGTGTGTTTTTCAGTAATTGTTCTGTTTCTAATGTGGTCGAATTAAATCAACATATGACAAAGATTTCCCATCGCAATAACACGTATGACATAGATGAAAACTTCTATGAAGGTATCAAGGTCCCCAAAATCGACAATAACGACAACAACAGTACGAGTCAGTTGTGGGAGTAGTGGAGTTACCAGCGTCTCGGCAACTACCAATTTCTTGTACAATTTCAGGCTATAAGGAACTTTGTAAGTTGCATGTACCAAATTCATCTTGTATATAATTACAAAAAATAACGAGTAAACTACAGGCGTATATCGTCAAGTAATAATATAAAAAGCATAAAGTTGAGCATCGTACATCAAACAGCAGGGGGTTGTAAGTGGGCGGGGCTTATCAGAGGGAGGAGCAAAAGCTGCGCGCGCACCCAGTCCTCGAACCTGTTGGTGAGGCGGGAGCGCGGACGTTTGAAAGCACTTGCCAGCGTCACCTTCAGATTGTGGCGGATGCTCTGTGGCGGGGACTGTGGCTCGCTCGGCCTCACGAAATAAAGTTTGGTCAATATTTCCTTCTCAGTATTACCACCTCCTTGCTCGGTGTTGGTCTGGGATGACTTTTGTTTTGGCGAGAAACATTATTTACGAAATTTGGACGATGTGTTTATCGAACTCCATTCATAAAATTGTGGAATGGTTTTCATTCTGCGTGCTACTCTAAAGGCATGGGTAGTAATTACGCTTGTAGTGACCGAGTCCGCGAAAACTGAAATTATTCGTGCACCAGTTTATCATTTGTGCAATTGCTATAACGTTCATAGTTTTCAATATTAAAAATATAAGATACAGTAGTACTGAACGTTACAATAGCATTTAACATTAAGAACGACAAAATAAACAAACGGATTTATTTGCCAAATAATACTGCACGAATGTTAAGGTTAAAATCACCAGTTTTGATAAGTTACTTGAAAGGAATTTTCAGAATATCGCTAACAAGATAAGTTCTTATGATTAAAATATGCAATAAGCAATGGGAAAAATATTGTATTAAGTTACCAATATGCAGTAACTGCAGCGAGTACTAACTTAGTGATGCCACCGTTAATATTTTTCCACTAATTTATTTTGTTATTTATTGGTCATAGCTGTAAATAAGAACAACAGCAAACTGCTACAATGGCAAGAAACATAATATAGTAACAATGATAATGATAAGGACGATAATGATAATAATGATAATAATCACAATATTGATGATAATAATAATATTGATAATAATAACAACATTGATAATAATAATAATAGTGACAATGATAAAAATGATAATAATAGTAATGATACTAACAAATAATGAAAATAATAATAAATAATGGCAATTAATAGTGTAACAAATAATAATATTAAATATCGTAATAATATGATAAAAGTAGTCATTGGATATAAATAAATACAATTATTGTTGTCATTTTCCAGTGTACTGTGAATTTGTCTTTCCCCTCAAAATAAGCAAATAAATTGAACATTGTTATAACCAGCTGTTATGGAGAAATTAATTCAATGTTATACTAAAACTACATCTATAATACCGCTGCTTATGTGATACTGACATTGGTTGGTTTCCTATATAATCTTGAATATCTAATTTAATGTCGTTATAATTATCTCCACCACAGTGTGAGTTCTTATGTACTTTTATTATTTTCATAATCTATCAACGTTGGCGATAATAATTATTTAATAAATGAGGCTGCGATTTATACTTTACGATATTAATGTAACAAGTTGAAGCGAATATATAAATACTATTTGTGAGAATAATCTAATAAAATTTAATAACAACTTTAGTAATAATATTAGCATAACTGTTTTCTAGGAATTATTAGCATACAATATCATTTACTTGAAGTTATTGTTGTTAAGGATAAAAGAGATGATGGCTAGGATGCCAAGCACTAGATGCTAACAATAAGGATATTATCATTGTTATAATAAAATTTATGATAATGGTGAAGTAATAATCGCAATATTAATGATAATAATACAAAGGAGTTTTTTTTTTACTATACTTTTAAATTGTTATATTATGATTATTATTGGTATTATTGTTATTATTATTATTATTATTATTAGTATTACCATTGTTATTATCATTATTAGTTATTGTTGTTATATATTATATTATTATTAATTATTATTATTATTATTATTATTATTATTATTATTATTATTATTATTATTATATCTTAGCAATATATCATTAGCATTCTTATTGTCATCATCACCATCATTATTATCAATAGATTTTTTTTATTTTCCTTCTCATTATTATTATAATTATCATTATTATTAACATTATCATTATTATTATCATTATCATCATCACCACCATCATCATCATCATTACCCATATCTTCATTATCATCATTATATTTCATTCTTTAAATATCACTGTTTTTCTTCTTCTTCTTCTTCTTCTTATTATTATTATTATTATAATTATTATCATCATCATTAATATTATGATCATTTTCATGAGTTATTACTAATAATATTATCAATATTGTATCACTTCCATTTTCATTATGACCATTATTCATATAATCATTATAAACATTATTCGCATAATCATTGTTATTGTGAACAGTATGATTATTAATATCATTATCATTATCATTATCATTATAACTATTATTATTGTTGCCATCATCATTATTATTATCATT
>NW_020871204.1:565002-575002 GCF_003789085.1 Penaeus vannamei
TATATATATATATATATAATATATATATATATATATATATACATACACACACATACATACATACATATATACATACATACATACATATATATATATATATATATATATATATATATATATATATATATATATATATATATATATATATATATATATATATATATATATATATATATATATATATATATAAAGATATACAAAATTAAAGATATATAAATAAAGATGTATATTTAAAAAGTGATATGTCTTGTTTCTACATAGAAAATATTGTATATAGATATAGAAGATAAACAAATGCTCGTTTTTCATTTCATTTCCTCTCAGTGTGTTGTCCCTTCACACCATTTTTTCTTTCTATATTTCTTGTTGATATATTACCCCTGTGTGTGTGTGTGTGTGTGTGTGTGTGTGTGTGTGTGTGTGTGTGTGTGTGTGTGTGTGTGTGTGTGTGTGTGTGTGTGTGTGGTGTGTGTGTGTGTGTGTGTGTGTGTGTGTGTGTGTGTTGAATTAGATAGCTTGTCCATACGTTTCCTTTGCTTCTGATAAAAACAGGATTCGGTGAGATGATTACCAAGTTACTTATATGACAAACAATCCCATATTCCCCAAAAAAAAGAAAAGAAAAAAAAGAAAAAAAACATATCCTCAAGTTATATTCAGTTTCCAATAACAATAAATGGAGCAGATTATCTAAGTCAATCCCAGTTTACCTTACCATAGGCATTTACGACTTACGGGAATCACACAAGCAGAATATTTCCCACTTTAGCTAAAAAAAACTCCAAACTTCAAGTGCCTTATGGCCATTCCAAAGAAGAAGACAAAAAAAAAGAAAGAGAATAAATAAAAATGAACAAAAACCTCTTCTCTTGAACCACCTTCCGCGATGCACTATCTCCCTCAGCATCCATCTTCATCAAGCGGAGAAAGCATGGCACTTCACTTAAGTCTCGATCGAAAAGGCTTATTCTAAAAGTTCCCCAAAGAAGTTCCCCAAGAGGCTAGTGTCTTTCTTTCTAGACTTATCTTCAAGACAGCACTTCCAGGCTGACTCTTAACAAAGTGCGTGTCTTAGTGTTTTTTCCTCTCTCTCTCTCTCTCTCGCTTATTCTCTTTCTTTCTCCCTCCCTCCCTCTCTCTTTCTCTCGCTTATTCTCGCTCTTTCTTTCTCTCTATCTCTCTATTCCCCTCTTTCTCTTTCTCACTCTCTTCTCTCTTCTCTCTCTCACTCTCTTTTCCTCTTTCTCTCTCTCACTCTCTTCTCCTCTTTCTCTCTCTCTTTCCTTCTTTCTATCTCTCTCACTCTGTCTTTTCTCCTCTTTCTCCATCTCTCTCTCCCTCTTCCCCTCTTTCTCTCTCACCTCTTTCTCTCTCTTCCTCTCTTACACCGGGTGCCATACATATGAAGGATTCTCATTTCTGCACGGGGTGGGGTGGGGAGGGGGGGGGGGGAGGAGTGAGGCTTTTATGTCTATGTCTTCCCTAAGAAATTTTAAGATGTGCATGAGACGATTCCTCTCTGGATGGTAATAGTTTATGAAGAGTCTTGAAACTAATTTTGCAGATGAATTGGGATGATTTAATTATATCTGTGTGTGTGTTCGTATTTTCTCTCTCTCTCTCTCTCTCTCTCTCTCTCTCTCTCTCTCTCTCTCTCTCTCTCTCTCTCTCTCTCCTCTCTCTCTCTCTCTCTCTCTCTCTCTCGTTTCGTCTCTCCTCTTCCAAACGTTAATGTCTGCATCTCTGTATGTGTCTGTCTGCCTTCCACTCTTTTTATTCTCCCTTTTACTTCCTAATCTCCCCTTTTCCTTTCGTTAACGCTTCTCCTTCTTTATCTCTTCGCCTTTTCAACTCACCTTATCCTCCTTTTTACCCTTCCTCTCTCCTTCACTCTTGGTTCTTCCCTTTCTCTCCTCCACCTTTTTCCTTCCCATCGTCTCACTCCTCTCATCTTTCTTATTACATCTTTCCTCTGTCCCTTCCCTGTCTCTTCTTTCCTCATCTCACTCCATCTTCTATCTCGCTTCCCTCTCCTTCCCTACTCTCTCTCTCTCTCTCTCTCTCTCTCTCCCTCTCATTTTATCTCTCTTCCATCTCTCCACCTCTTCTCTACCCCTAACTTCTTTCTTTCTCTCCCCTTCCTTCATCTCACCCCTCAAATCTCCCTTTCTCCGTCCTTCCTCCTTCTCTCCCTCTCCTCGTCTCTCACTTTATCTGTGTGCTACCTCTTTCCCTCTTCTTCCATCTTCTCTGTCTCCCTTTCCTTTCTCCTTCTCTCCCCATCTCGTCTTCCCCCATTTTACCTTCTCTCCCTCTCCTTCCATCCTCTCTTTCTCTCCTCTATCCGTTTTCCTCTATTTTAACCCCATTCCCCCCTCTTTCTCACCTCTCCCCCTCCTCCTCCCCCTTTTTACTCCCTTACCCTGCCCTTCCATCCTGTCTCTCTCCCCTCTCTTCCTCCATTTTATCCCTATCCCCTCTCCTTCCATCATCTCTTTCTCCCTTCTCCCCATCTTTCCTCATTTTACCCCCTTTCCCTCTCTTTCTCCCTCCCCCACTCTCCTTCCATTTTCTTTCTCTCCCTTCTTCGCCCATTTTACCCCTTTCCCCTCCCAATACATCCTCTCTTTCTTCCCTCTTCCCCCATTTTACTCCTCCCCCTTCTCCTTCCATCCTCTATTTCTCCCTCTCCCCCCTCTTCCCTTCCCTCCTCCCCTTCTTCTTCCACCCTCTCTTTCCCTCCCTCCCCTATTTTACCCCCCTCCTTCTCCTTCCCCCTCTCTTTCTCCCCTCTCCCCCTCCTCCCATTTTACCCCCTCCCCTTCTCCTTCCACTCTCTCTTTCACCCCTCTCCCCTCCTCCCCCATTTTACCCCCCTCCCCTTCTCCTTCCACCCTCTCTTTCTCCCTCCCCCCTCTCCCCTTCCCTCCTCCCAGAGTGGGTCGCAACGCTGCAGGTGATGATGGAATGGCGTCGTTATGGCCTTCATTTCCCCTCACTTCCCAGCCTGTCCACCTTACGACCCGACCGCCGCCTTGTTTACTACTTGCTGCAGTTTCCGCTCGGTTCCTGCTACTTTTTGGGGGGAAATTTATTTAATTTTTTTTGAGGGGGGAGCTGAAGGGGTGGGGGTGGGGGGGTGGGGGGTGTTCTCGTTTCTCGACGGTGTTTATGATTAGAATCGGTATAATTTTCTTTTTGGTTCTATTAGGTCGTAAATATGATTGATCTGGGTTCATGCGCCAAGTACGGGGGGATGTTATTGTTGCAATTTCTCTCTTAAATGAGCAGTAGAATGAAATATCGTGTCATTTATGAACTTTCCCGCGGCCGTATGTCTGGGATGGCGTAAATGGTCTCCAGCGCCCCTCACTATCCCCCTACCCCCTCCCTATCACCCTTCAAAAGGCCTCTTATATACCCCCCACCTTTCCGCTCCCTCAACGGCTCAAGGACGACCTCAATCAGCTGATAGCCGATTGAAAAAAAGAAAGTCTGAATCCGAAAAATTAAATTTCCTCCGCGATCCCTTGCTTGGCGCTTTTATCTGGCGGGTGGATGCGGCGGGAGGCAAAGGTCGCGGATCTTTCGCGCTCCAGAAAGCAATTAAAGTTCACGGCTTTTGAAACGAGGGAGGGAGGGCGGGGCGAAGGAAGGAAGGAAGGGGGAAGAAGGAGAAGAGGGGGAGAAGGAGAAGAGGGGGAGAGGGAGGAGAAGGGGAGGGCAGGAGAGGGGGGAAGGACTTACGAGGAGGAGAGAGGGGGGAGATAAACACTTCAGAATTACATCATAGAATCGAGGGCTCGTCGTCAGCCTCCCCCGCCCCCCCCCCGGCCTGACCTTTAAAAAGGAAGGTTTCGATTCGATTACGGGAATGGTTGATGCCAATGGACAGCTGCGACAGGTTCCCGCCCACGCGCCCTCTTGGTCTCGCCGTCTTCGTATCATTACAGTGTCATAAGCGAGGATCTCTCAGAAGCTAATAACCTTCAGGTTTCTTTGGGAAAATGAGTTCTAGGCGATAGCAAATCCTAGTTAAAATCCCGCTGGTAGAACCTCACGAGTATAAAAAAAAACGAACAAGGACATTGAAAACATTTCACCTTCGAGGAAAAGTCCCACTGAGGCACAAAGCGAACCGCCAGCCTCAGTTCCTCCTCGACTCGAAGCTTCATGACACTCGAGAGCCATGAAGTCTGCATGATTCCGGCTCACTGAAGATGCTCGTG
Organism: Penaeus vannamei; assembly: GCF_003789085.1. Lineage (NCBI taxonomy): Eukaryota > Metazoa > Arthropoda > Malacostraca > Decapoda > Penaeidae > Penaeus > Penaeus vannamei. Next base: position 569,232 of record NW_020871204.1, read on the forward strand.
GCTGAACAGGTGATGCGGCCGGAAGGAAGGCTTCGTCTTCCCCCCCCCACCCCACCCCCGGTCTCAGTGATGAAGAACTCCCTGCCGTTTTATTTCATTGTATTACGTTCTATTTCCACTGCATTTCGGCGTTCGAGGCTTGGGTTCAGGATCCGTAAGCATCGAGTACATCAAGAGCATATGCAGTACAATAAATCTTAAAGAAATACGTGTTTGTATGTGTTTATGTATGTATGTATACGTAAATTTACATGTATGTGGACAGAGACAGGAAGATAGAGATAGATTGATAAGGCAGAGAGAGAGAGAGAGAGAGAGAGAGAGAGAGAGAGAGAGAGAGAGAGAGAGGAGAGAGAGAGAGAGAAAGAGAGAAAGAGAGAGAGAGAGAAAGAGAGAGAGAGAGAGAGAGAGAGAGAGAGAGAGAGAGAGAGAGAGCAGAGAGAGAGAGAGAGAGAGAGGAGAGAGAGAGAGAGAGAGAGAGAGAGAGAGAGAGAGAGCAGAGAGAGAGAGAAGAGAAGGAGAGAGAAGAGAGAGAGAGAGAGCAGAGAGAGAGAGAGAGAGAGAGAGAGAGAGAGAGAGAGAGAGAGAGAGAGAGAGAGAGAGAGAGAGGGAGAGGAGAGAGAGAGAGAGGGGGGGGGGGGGGGGGACCCGCCCCTTAAAAAAAGTATGCTATTATCTGTGAGGAAACTATTATATATGTGTATATACTCTTTTGTCTCATGCTTCACAACTTTTTTGAAAAGCACAGACTACGGTTAATTAAAGCACAGAATTTCCACATGGCGGACGAGGCCACAGCACCCAAGTCAAACACAGAGATCCTGAGATAGTGTTCGCAACCTCACGTGATCCCAGTCGAAAAGGCTTAGCCAATCTGAGGTGAGTGTCCGCGTGTCCGAAGGAAAAGTGGGGGGCATTGGGGTCCGAGGGAAGGGGGGAGAGGAGGATAAGAGGAGGAAAGAAGGGAGGTAGGATAGGAGGGAAGGAAGGAGGCAGGGTAGGAGAGCAGGGGGAGGCAGGGTAGGAGGGAGGAAAGGTAGGAGAGAAGGAAGGAGGTTGTGAAGGAGGGTAAGAGGGTAGTAAGGAAGGGGGGGTGAGAGAGAGGGATGAAGGGAGAGGAGGGACGGAAGGAAGGAGGGAATCGAAGAGAGAAATGGAAGGACGAAGAGAAAGTAGAGGAACCGAAGACAAGGTAAGAGAGAGGAAGGGAAGGATAGATGATAGGGAAAGGTAGAACAGTGAATGGAGGCATAGAATGAGAGGGGGGAAGGAAGGGAGGAAGAAAAAGACGGAAAACAGATGGAGAAAGAATGGGAAAGTGACGGAAGAGTAGGAGAGGATGTGGGAAGGAGGGAGGGATAGAAAAGTAAAAGAGAGAAGAGAAAGAACAAAAAAAGAGAGAGAATGAGGACACGATAAACAGTAGGAAGAGAAACACATCGAGAATGGACGAAAGAAGGAAGAGCTCGGAAAGGACAAGGAGAAACGGAAGTGGAAGATGGAACGAGAGATGGCAAGGGACGATAAAAAAATAAAAAACAGAGGAAGACAGAACGAAATGGGAGATAGGGAGACTGATGATAAGAAAAGAGAAGATGAATGGAAGAAGAAGAAAAAAATCATCGCCAAAAACATCGGTGCAAAGCAGAAGACGAAGACGAAGAAGAAGAAGAAGAAGAAGAAGAAGAAGAAAGAAGATAAAGATGGCGATGATGATGATAGAGTAGTAGAAGAAGTAGAAGAAGAAGAAGAAAAAAAAGAAATGAAGAACAACGCAGTAGACGATGTAGATGAAATAAAAAATGGAAGAGAAAGAAGAAGAAGATGATGATGAAGAAATAGAATAAGAAGGAGAAGATGATGATGAAGAAGAGGGAGAGGAGGAAGAACGCGATAAAGAAGAAGAAGAAGCAGAAAAAGAACAACAACAACAACAAGACCAAGGGAAAGAAGAAGAAGAAGAAAAAGAAGAGAAGAAGAAGAACAACAACATAAACAAGGAGAAGAAGAAGAAGAAGAGGAAAAAGAAATAGGACAACAACAACAACAAGACCAAGGAGATGAAGAAGAAGAACAACAACAACATAACCAGAACATAAACAAGGAGAAGAAGAAGAAAGAAGAAAAAAGAAAAACACAACAAGACCAAGGAGAAGAAGAAGAAAAAGAAAAAGAACAACGATAACAACAACAAGACCAAGAAGAAGAAGAGGAAGACGACGACGAAGAGGGCCTAGCTCAGCACGGGTCAGAGTGGAGATCAGCGCCATCATCACGCTCATCTTTCACCGAGTTCTGACCAAAAGTTCTGCTTGGTGAGCCTCTCCTCTTGGACTCTTCCTCCTTCCCCTTCCCTATGGCCTACCTCCTCCCTTCCACCCTTTAATCTTCTCCCCCTCCCCTTCGTAGCGGCTATGGTTCACCCTCCCTCCCCCCTGTTCCCTTCTCCTCCTCCTATCCTCCTTCCTATGGCTCTATCCTCCCACTCCTTTTCCTTCTCTGTTTCTAACTCTTCTTGCGCTTCCTGAGGTCTCCTTTCCCCCCCCCCTCCACCTGCCCCCACCACACGAATCATACCCCTAGGTCTTCTCTCCTTGAATCTCTCCGTACCTACCCCACCTGGACTCCCCCCCCTCCGAATGATTCCCACCCCTTAGATTCCTTCTCCGTACGTACCCCACTGGACCCCCCGCCGAATCTAGCCCTAGGTCCCCACCCCTTAGATCCTTCCTCCGTACTGTACCCCCCTGAACTCCCCCCCAATGATACCTGTGGTTTCCCTACCCCCTACCGTACGCCGTCCTGGAACTCCCCCTAATCATACCCTAGGTCCCCTCCCCCTTCGACCCTCCCCCGTACCTAGACCCCTACTCCCCTAGCCCCTGTTATCACTCCCAAGTCTGCAAGCATAAACAACTTTTTTATTTTTATTTTTTTTTATTTCTATATTTTCTTTTTTCTCCCAATCACCCGTGCAGACGCGTCACTTTTCTCTCTGTGATGTGACGAAAAGCAGGTCGAGAAAAAGAGGGTTGGTTCGAGGCTAATGGGGGGAGGGGGGAGGGGAGAGGAGGAGAGAGGAGGGGAGAGGAAGGTCAAAATACAAGCGCAACACACAATACACATGCTCACATTCACACACACGCTCACACACACACAACACACACACACAACACAGACGCAGAGGAATCGAAAAGAGGACTTTTTTACAGTAATGCGAACCAATTCGAATGCGCTCTAAAGATGTCCTAAATGAAGGTTAAAGTACTAATATGCTTTAAAATAATTTTTGAGCTCCAAAGAAATGATATTTTTGTAATTAATTTCTTGGTCTGTAGTCACATTACGTCACTCATTTATGCAAATTTATATACGGAAGATGATAAGGTTCTTATCACGTGACGTAGCTATGGGTTGAAAAGCGAGCTGCAGTCTGTTGCAATGCTGCATGCGAGCATCCTGAGCAGGGATGAGAAGGTATGTTAACCATTGAAAGATGATAAACGCGTTTCTGTGATACCGCTCAACGTTTAATCTACGTTTTCATTCGTTTTCATCGCTCGAGGTCAATAGCTTGGGCGGTATCCCTAGAGGCGTATTCTTGATCACATTTCGCAATCGTGATCAAAGTTAAAAGCCCTTTTTGCGATGAAAAAAAAAAGAAAAACGTTTTTAGATGCTAATAAACCTCGGCAATGCCTGAGAATTGTTACGTCATCTACAGTATATGTATACATACAGGTACACATACAAACACGTACACACAAACACATTCACAGATACATATACACAATCTACATAAAAGCACAGACAAATAAAGGCAAGGAAGACAGACACTTTAATGCTGTTACTAAACGATGACATAAACAAATAAACTTAGAGACACAAGGAAACCAGCCACAGTGCATCCGACAAACAGACAAACACACGTAAACACAAACAAACAAATAACAAATACGCACCCAAACACACACAAACCCAAACAGAAACACGAAAACACAAACAAACACATTCAAGGTAAGCAAAACAAGCATGATGCTGAAAAGCACACATGAAAAAACAAAGAAAAAACACTACCCTTTAAGAAACACACACACATACACACAAGGAAGAAGCGAGAGGAAAGAGGCAACACCTTTGTCCCTCCCTCCCCACAACCAACCTCCCCCCCCCCTACCCCACTTTCGGTGATCAAGTCAAGGAATTAAAACCCCTTGCTCCCCCCCCCCTTTTTGAGGTCTAGTTTGCTTGTCAGAAGAACCGAGAGGGATTTTTCATTATATTTTATGAATCGTAAAACGGGAGGGGAAGCTGTTATCAATTCTCTCTCTTTTTCATCGCGTGGGAGGGAAGGAGGGAGAGGGAAGGAGGTGGAAAGATGAGGTGAGGATGGGGAGAGCGAGGGAAGGAAAGAGAAGGGAGACGGACACACACACGCACACACACACATACACACTGTGTGTGTGTGTGTGTGTCTGAGAGAGAGAGAGAGAGAGAGAGAGAGAGAGAGAGAGAGAGAGAGAGAGAGAGAGAGAGAGAGAGAGAGAGAGAGAGAGAGAGGAGAGAGAGAGAGAGAGAGAGAGAGAGAGAGAGAGAGAGATAGAGAGATAAGAGATAGATAGATAGACAGACAGATAGATAGATAGGATAGAAGAAGAGAAGACAGAAGAGAGAGAGAAGACAGACAGAGAGAAGAAGAGAGGGAGAGAGAGGAGAGAGAGAGAGAGAGAGAGAGAGAGAGAGAGAGAGAGAGAGAGAGAGAGAGAGAGAGAGAGAGAGAGAGAGAGAGAGAGAGAGAGAGAGAGAAAATGCGAAAGGAGGGCCAGGTAGAGAACGAGTGAGGAAATTCGCGATTTACGAGTCCTCAGGTTTCTCCCCTCGCCCGGTTCCTCCCCCTCGCCTGCCCCCCCCCCCTCGCAGCGCCCAATCGCGGAGGTGCTTCCTCGCGGCACCCAAACGTCTGTACGTCATTAAGCGTCATGAAAAGCAGGAGAGAGTGTCACAAGTGGCTCAAAGATTCCAGTCGATTAATTTTGTCTTGGCACCATCCGTGGAGCTGACAGTCGGAGTGCCACTTGACAAGGCCGCTGTCAGGACCATGTGGGGATGATGGCGCATGCCCCCCCTTCCTCTCCCCCCTTCGTCCCTCCCTACCTTCCCCGTCTCCTTCTCTCTCCTTCCCTCCTCCTTTCTTCCGTGCTTACCAGCTTCTGTTCCTCCCAGTGGCATTTTTTCACCCTTTCCTCCCTTTTTTCTCTCATCCCTCTTACTTTTCTCTGTCTGTCTGTCTGTTAGTCTCTGTCTGTCTCTTCTCTATCTATCACTCTCTCTCTCTTCTATCCTTCCTGTGTTTATCTCTCTCCTCTCTCTTTTCCCTGTCCTATTCCCCTCTTTCTTTCCTTTCTTCCTCTTTTCTCATCCTTCTCTCCTTCCCTTTCTCCAATCCCTTCCCCTCTCTCTCTTTCCCCATCTTCCTGCCTTATCTCAAGATCTTTCATGTCCTTCCTCTCCTTTCTTTTCGTTTTTCCTTCTTCATTTCCACGTACTCTTCTTCTATCTTTCAATCGGTTATTGTCTCCTTTTCCCGGATATTCATTTACACTTTCATCTCATCTCGTCTATTTTCTACAGTATCTTATACTTTTTATTTCTCTGTATTTTTTTTCTATCTGCAATTCACCTCTTTGTAAGATTTGTATCTACTTGCAATTGTTCCATTTGGGGATATTCTTCTATCTATATACCATCTATATGTATTTTTCCGTCTGTCT
>NW_020871204.1:587502-590234 GCF_003789085.1 Penaeus vannamei
AAGATGTCAGGAGTTAATTATTTCTGAAAAAAAGGATGGTGATAATCTCTCTCTCTCTCTCTCTCTCTCTCTCTCTCTCTCTCTCTCTCTCTCTCTCTCTCTCTCTCTCTCTCTCTCTCTCTCTCTCTCTCTCACACACCACACACATACCAAATAATAAGGAAGAAATGCTATTCTGAACTAAAAAGGTTCCTCAAAGCTTATTCTTCGTCCAAGAACTCAATTTGCTCTCGATCAGAACCAAATGTGGGGCGATTAGCTGAGGTCAAGCCAGTCGGTACCTGGGCCAGAGAGGAGGAGGAGGAAGGAGGAGGAGGAGAGGAGGAGGGAGGAGGGGAGGAGGAGGAGGAGGAGGAGGAGGAGGAGGAGGAGGAGGAGGAGGAGGGGGGAAGAGAGGAGAAAGAAGGAGGGGAAGGAGAAGGAGGAAGGAGGAGGGGACGAAGGAGGCAGAGGAAGAAGGGGGGGATGGCAGGATGATGATGATGATGATGAGAGATGTGGAGGAGGAGGAGAGCAGGAAAAGGAGAAGAGGAGGAGGGGGAGGAGGAGAGAAGGGAGGAGGAGCAGGAGGAGGGAGGAGGAGGAGGAGGAGGAGAGGAGGAGGGGGGGAGGAGGAGAGGAAGAGGCAGAAGAAGGAGGAGGAGGAGGAGAGGAGGATGTGGAGGAGGAAGAGGGAGGAAGGAAGAGGAGGAGGGGAGGAGAGAGAGGAGAGAGAGAGGAGGAGGAGAGGAGGAGGAGGAAGGAGGGGTGGAGAGGAGGAGGAGGAAGAGGGAGGAGGAGAGTAGGAGGGAGAGGAGAGAGTGGAGGATGAGGAGGTGGAGGATGAGGATGAGGAGGAAGAGTGGAGGAGGAGGGGGTGGGGAGAGGAGGAGGAGGAGGAGGAAAGTGGAGGGGGATGGAGGAGGAGGAGAGGAGGAGGAGGAAAAGGAGGAGGAGGGAGGAGGGAGGGAGAGAGGAGAGGAGGAGGAGGAGGAGGAGGAGGAGGAGAAGAGGATGAGGAGGAGGATGGGAGGAGGAGGAGGGGGTTGGGGAGAGAGGAGGAGGAGGAAAGGTGGAAAGGAGGGGATAGGAGGGGTACCAGAGGGAGGAGGAGGAGGAGAAAGTGGTGGTGGTGGAGGGGAAGTAGGAGGAGGAAAGAGGAGGAGGGGTAGGGGGATGGAGAGAAAGAGATGAGGAAGAGGAGTGGAGGAGGAGGAGGAGAGGGAGAGGAGGAGGAAGGAGGAGGAGGAAGAGGAGGAAGGAGGAGGGAGGAGGAGGAGGAGGAGCAGCTACGCAGGAGGAGGAGGAGCGGGAGGAGGAGGAGGGAGGAGAGGAGGAGGAGAGCAGAGCAGAGGAGGAGGAGGAGGAGGAGGAGGAGGAGGAGGAGGAGAGGAGCAGCGGAGGAGGAGAGGAGGGGAGGAGGAGAGGAGAGCAGAGCAGCAGCAGCAGGCAGCAGCAGGAGGAGGAGCAGAGTAGCAGCAGGGAGGAGGAGGGGAGGAAAGGGGGAGAACAATTTTATCGCAATACTGTTGGCCAAAGGGGCCGAAGGGAGGGGCGAAGGGGGGGAGGTAAAATTACGTGGCCTTAGTAGACTTACTTGATAGGGTGGGTACTTCAGCCAGACGGATGGGTATGCTTCTCTGATGGGTTATACCTTCTCTCGCTCCTCTCTTTCTCTTTTCTCTCTCTCTTCTCTAGTTTCCCTCACATCGCTCTCTCTCTCTCCCTTCTTTCTCTCTGATTTTCCCCTCTCACTTTTCTCTCATAATCTATTTTTCTTCCTCTCTCTCTGTCTGTCTGTCTGTCTGTCTGTCTCTCTCTCTCGCTCTCTCTCTCTCTCTCTCTCTCTCTCTCTCTCTCTCTCTCTCTCTCTCTCTCTCTCTCTCTCCACTTTCTAATCACTTCCTCCACACCTCCGTTCTTCCCCTTATCCTCTTCGAATTCTTGGCCCGCACTTCGTCCCTCCTTCTTCCTTTTTCTCGCCCGCCCGTGTCCCTCCTCCCAGCCGCTCGTGCAGAAAAGGTGAAATCAGAAGTTTTAAGAGTCGAAACGGACGGGAAAGCGAAATGCCCGTGTATCTGGGGTTTACACGCATTCTGTGAAGGGGAGGGAGAAGCTAGGAACAACAACAACAATAGAGACGACAACAATAACACAAACATCAACAATAACAATAATAGCAACAGCACAAATGACAGCATTAACAACAAGACACAACATCAATAACACAAACATCAACACTACCAATAATATCAATAGCACAAATGGCAACATTAACAACAACAAGAGACAACAACAATAACACAAACAACAACGACAATAACAATAACACAAACAACACAAATGATAACACCAAAATAACACTGACTACAGCTTAATCAACAGCAACAACCACATCACAAACACCACCAAAATTTCACTTTCAAAACGAATGTCATTTAAATAAGTCTTATCACCCCAAAATCCGCATACTTATCACCCCAAAAGTGAAAAAAACAGATCCTAAGCAAAAACTCATAATTTATGTAAAACATGGACCAATAAACGACCTTAATCGACATCATAAACAACCGAACAAGCAGAAAAATAAAGACCGGAGGATTTACGACACAGTGACGTCTAAATAATCGATTCAAAAGCCATAAATCAATCAGTTAATAACCATTAGTGTATTCTTGATCCCATTTGCAAGACGCACGCTCGATCTAGCATTCGGGAAGGGCAACCGTGCGCTTTCGTGTTAGTAAGCGAGT
>NW_020871204.1:609778-617278 GCF_003789085.1 Penaeus vannamei
AACAACAGAACAACAACAAAGCAATAAAAAATAATAAAAAAATAATAATAATAGCGCCTAGGCCTATCCCCCCAGCAGGCGCGTCCCGGCGGCCGGAGCGAGGCGGCGACGAGCGGGACAACAAGCGCAGAGCAGCCTCCGCCTCCCGCCCTGATTGATTCTTTCGCTGTGACTAAGTCGCCCCTTGATGATGCCACTTGTCGCTTCTAAGTTGTGTTTTGATCTTGCATAACGATATTGATTGAGGCCGTAATCAAGGCGGTATTCAGACATCAATTACAGGCGCGATCGGCTTGACACGTGTTAAAAATAGACATAATCATGCCATCGCTGACGCCACGCGCAGTTCTCCCTACCTGACGAAGGGAACCGCGGGAGATTCGTGGACGCTGCGAAAGGAAAAAAAAAAAATCTGTGATTGGGACGTCACGGCAATCACTATCAGTCCCGCTTCGTGCTTTAAAGCCAGAGCGCGAGATATTGGCATTAAGATGATGCCGAGTCTTGGAGAGATAAATTTATGCAACGGTGATAATAGCAAGAAGTTGTAAAATTTATGAAATTGATTCGGGTGTAGGAGTCCGCGCCTTTGGGATAAATGGAGGATTTGGTCTGCATTGACATTAAAATTGTAGAGAAAAATATCAAAAATAGATAAATATTTAATTCCTAAAACGTAACCTACTTCATCGGAGATACAGAAAGGGGAAAAAAAGGTAAAATTCAGAGTTTGCGTTTAATTTGCTGAAAATTTCGTCATAATAAATATACATTTCCCTAATTGGTTGCGGTGATTTGTCGAACTAAATCCCTAACGATAATTCCAACTCACGAAATCCGAAAAAAATCAGAGATGAAATCGGGTAAATAGGGCTATCAAAGTTTTTTCTTTTTTTCTTTTCTTAAGCTGCGTGTTAAAGAAGGTCAGATTATCAACAAGATAATCACTGCCTGGCCTTATAACCTGTGTGATTATCCCATTAGCAATTTTACCTCGTTAGACTTTATCAGCTTTTTTTTTTTTTTAATGTAAGACAAGAAAAAAATCTGGAATCAACAAGTACGTGTTTAATTTCATATTTTCTCTTAATGATTACTTTCATAATTCACATGAATACATTGCCATCCGATATATGAGAAGAACAAACAATAACGTAAACAACTGAATATAGGTGTACATAAAACAACAAAAGACCAATTGCACAATGTAAAAAAAAAAAAAAAAAAAAAAAAAAAAAAAAAAAAAAAAAAAAACAGGATTGATTGACACTCACGTAAACAAATCAAGACGTTCGTTGTATCTTTGGCACGTCTCGGATAAACGACGACGTCTTTAAGCCCGTCTTCGGATGGGGGAAGGATAACAACCGAGAAACTAAAGCGCGCCCGTCGCAAATAAAGGGGAAAACAAACAAACAAAACAAGCAAAAATCGTCTCCTGCTTCGGAAATAATTGAGAATTAAAGTCGAAGAGACATTAAAGTGTAGCAAGTACAGAGCACACACACACACACACACACACACACACACACACACACACACAACACACACACATACATGCTCACGCTCACTCTCTCTTACTCTCTCACTCACTCACGCAATCTCTGTCTCTTTGTCTGTCTGTCAGTCTCTCTCACTCACTCTCTCTCTCTCTCCACACACACACGCACACTTAACTTACCATACATACATACACGCTGTACACATGGACGCATTTCTTCTTCTACAAATCTCGACAGTGATATATTTTTTTTTTTATTTCATATTTCTGATTCAACATACCAGCTAAATTCCTCATTAGCCGGACCTCTATCATTACATTCTTTTTTTCTCTCTCTCCAACCATCTTGACTTCATCTTCGTCGGGGCTAAAGTGAAGGTCTTAATGATCATTACACTTGTTATGGAACACATGTGCATAATACTCTTACTGATACATTCGACACGAAGATGAAAAGTTGGATGTACCGAAGATTATAATTTCTGAATTTATCCTTAATTGAGTGAGTAGTGGATGACGACGACAGATTCTGAATAAATCTTGATTCGTATTTGATGTATGTCGCGTACCTCCCACCTATCATACACTTCTCTTTATCCTTCTCTCCCTCTCCCTCTCTCTCTCTCTCTCTTTTCTTTCTCTCTCTCCCTCTCCCTCTCTCTTTCTCTCTTTCTCTCTCTCTCTCTCTCTCTCTCTCTCTCTCTCTCTCTCCCTCTCTCCCTCCTTCCCCCCCCCCCCCTCTCTCTCTCCACACACGCACACTTAACTTATCTTACATGCATACACGCTATCCACATAGACGCATTTTCTCTTCTACAAATCTCGACAGATGATTTTTTTTTCTTATTTCAAATTTTTGATTCAACATACCAGCTAAATTCCCTCATTAACTTTACCTCTATCATTACATTCATTTTTTCTCTCTCCAACCATCTTGACTTCATCTTCGTCTTAATTATTATTGCACTTGTTATGGAACACATGTGCATAATACTCTTACTGATACATTCGACACGAAGATGAAAAGTTGGATGTACCGAAGATTATAATTTCTAAATTTATCCTTAATTGAGTGACGAAGACAGATTGATGACGAAGACGGATTTTGAATAAATCTTGATTCGTATCTGATGTTTGTCGCGTACCTCCCACCTATCATACACTTCTCTTTCTCCTTCTCTCTCTCTCTCTCTCTCTTTCTCTCTCTCTCTCTCTCTCTTTCTCTTCCTGCCTGTTTCTTTTTGCCCTTTTGTCTATTTCTCGTCTGTCTGTCTCTCTCTCTATCTCTATCTCTCTTTCTCTCCCTCTCTCTCTTCCTGCCTGTTTCTGTTTATCTATTTCTCAACCTTTCTTTGTCTCTCTGTTTCTCTGTCTCGTCTGTCTGTCTCCCCCCCCCCCCCCCCCTCTCTCTCTCTCTCTCTCTCTCTCTCTCTCTCTCTCTCTCTCTCTCTCTCTCTCTCTCTTCCTTGTCTGCATGCACGAAAGCTCCAAACTGGCCTCACACTCTAAAGCACTTTGTCTTTACCCTTCGAAGATAGACAAAAAGAAAAAGAGAAGTTTCTACAAAGACAAAGACAAAAAAATTTAACATGAATCATAACAACAATAACCAAAGAGAAAGATTAATAATAATGATGAAGAAGATTCATAAAACACAACGAAACTTTCTACAAAGGTGCACGAGGCGCAAGTGTCATCAAGCACGAACAAAGACTACAATCACATTATTATCTTAATTGCCCCAGTAATAGCTGATGAACACCTGTCAAGCCCAGGCCTCTCTCTCTCCTCTCTCATCTATTGTTTCTTCTCTAGTCTCTCTGTTTGTCTCTGTCGGTCTGTTGTCTCTCTCTCTCTCTCTCTCTCTCTCTCTCTCTCTCTCTCCCTGTCCCCATTTGTCTTGATTTGCATGCACGAAAGCAAAATGTAGGAAAAAAAGAGAAAGTAGGTATATTCATAAACAAACTGGCCTTCACACTCAAGGAAAATTAAAGCACTTTTGTCTTTACCCTTCAAGCCAAGAAGAAGACGAAGATAGACAAAAAGAAAAAGGAGAAGAGGAAGAAGGTAAAGAAGAAGGGGAGAAGGAGGAGGGAGATAAAGAAGAAGAAAGAGAAAAAAAGGAAAATACAAAGACAAAGACAAAGAAAAAAATGAGGAGGGGATAACATGAATCATAACAACAATAACATAGAAAAAGAAGGAAAAGGAGAAGACGAAGAGAAAGATGAAGAAGAATAATAATGATGAAGAAGAATAGGAAGAAGATGAAGAAAAAAAGAAAACAAAAAAAGAAGAAAAGAAGAAAACACGACACGGTTCATAAAACACACGAATACTTCCGGTAGTACAAAGGTGCACAGAGGCGCAAGTGCCAGAGCCAAGTACATCAAGCACGAACAAAGACTACAATCACATCGCATATTATGGCCTTAATTGCCCCAGTAAGTAGTGCTGATGAGACACCTGTCAAGCCCAGGTGACGGGTAAGGGGGGAGGGGTATAAGGGGAAGGAGGGAGGGGGAGCGAAGGGGTGAAGGGAGGAGGGAAGGGGTGAGGGAAAAGGGGGGAAGGGGAAGGGAGGAGGGAAGAGTAAAGGGGAATGGAAGGGGGTGGGAAGGGGGAAGGGGAGGAGGGAAGAGTAAAGAGAATGGTGGGGAGGAGGGAAGGGGTGAGGAGAAGAGGGAAAGGGTAAGGGGAAAGGGAGTACGAGTGGGGAGGGAGATGGGGAAGGGCCAGGGGGAGAGGGGAGAGGGGAGGAGGGTGAAGACAAGGCAGAAATGCAGACAAAGGACCATGCGCGACAGACCTCTTGGGCGCCATGGTAGGACATGCGAGTCTAGTCTTATTTTGCCCCGAGGTGTAAAGTGTGCATCAAGCAATGTCGCCGCTGCATTCCAGCCTAGAGTATCATCTGAAAATATAATGGTAAATAGGTAAATAAAATATGTGAAAATACACACAAATGTATATGTAAAAATATATACATACATACATACATACATATATATATATATATATATATATATATATATATATATATATATATATATATATATATATATATATATACATAACCGAATAAGCAAGACATCCGAAGTATGCGAAGGGCCGCTTCATCTTCCCGGCCGAATGAATACCTTAATTTGTCCGTGTAACTCTACACACGCGCTCTCTTCGGGTCAAACGCGGGTCAGATCATAAGCAGATAGCGAGTTTTGCGTTTCACTAATCTGACTCGCTCCGTCTTAATCCCCCGAGGGCATAAATGGAGGCACCTGCGGGCGAGTGTCTGTCGAAGGAGCCCTGTCACGCCCTGTGCAATCGGCGCCCGGGATCTTGAGGGACGGAGGCCACGTCGCTCGCCCTCGGCGGGTCTCGGAGGGTGACGTTCTCAGTACTTGTAGCTCATCCTTGAGGACTGTGAGGAAAGTGAGGAGAGTTTCTTTGTCCTGGAGGAGCAGGTCTGTGAGGGCGACGGGGTCCGAGGATGGAGGGTGCAGTGCGTGAAAAAATGTGCAGTTCAGTGACAATCCCATGAAAGTCGGTGGATAGATATGTAATTAAGTGGATAGTATTATGTCCTTCAGTGTGAAGAATATGCAACTCGGTGAAAAGAACTTGTACTTCAGTGAAAAGGCATTTGTTAAAAAAAAATTGTAAATAAGCAAAATAGAAAAAAATGTATTTTAATGTAAAAATTATGTATATCTGCAAAAAGTCGACCTATTGCCAAATTCATGTAATTCAGTGAAAAAATGTATGTAATTCAATCACTGCTACACGACATTCTCCATACGAGAAGCAACGCGAAGAATATTCATGAGACAAAAATGTTATACACTTTTTTCTAAGAAAATCTTACAAAAACGGAAGATGATGCAGCATATTTTTGCATGATTGAGCCATTACAGTTACTCTATCTCCCCGTAAGAAGAACAATCTAGACTCTACGCAATACACCTTTGTTGCTCTCTCGTCCAAGTCATTCTCGTGCGCAATACTTCACTATTCAAGTGGGTTCATAATCTACTTTGCGGTTGCCTTTTTAGAGACTGATACGCTGAACGTGGCGTGACACGCAATGGGAAGAACAAATAAGTATATAGAGATAAACACATAAATACACTCACTCACACTCACACACACACACACACACACACACACACACACACACACACACGCACACACACACACACACACACACTCACACACACACGCATGCACACTCACTCACGCACACACACACACCCATACAAACATAAGCACCCACACACACGCACACACACACACACATACACATAACTTGTCTCTGAATGTATGTCGCTTTAAATCTTGGCCTGTGTACTACACCTACTTCTACTGCAACTACTAATGCTACTCCTACTACTACTAACACTAATCAAACTACAAATAATAACCACAACAAAAACAAAAAGAATAACAACAATAATAATGATGATAATACCAATAACAATGATAATGGTAATAATAACGATGATAAAGGAAATTAGAACAACAACAACAACAGTCCATATTTGCAGATCAAATAAAATTAGTCTGTTAAACGACTAGACAAAAAAAAAAAGAAAAAAAGAAAAAAAAAACAGAGAAAGTGGTCCAATTTCAGCTGGGAAAAAAACTTTCACTCTTAAAAGTAAAAGCAGCTTAAGAGACTCACATAAAAGACTAAGACCCTAAAAATATAAAAAAATAAACAAATAACACTATATATAAAAACACACATTGATAAATAAAGTTGGCAAAGGAATTAATTCCCATTCTACCATCGATAAAGAGACTTTCTTCTCTAAATCGTTCTCATCATCATCATTCTTATATACTAAAAGACAGTAAGACAAACATTCACTTGCGATTTTTACTGCATAGACTGCCAGAGCGAAACTGACGGAGCAAATAGAATAACAAAACCATTTTTCTTTCCTTTTTCTCATCTTCCATTTTTTTTCAAATCATTTTTTTCCATCTTATAATTCTTTAATGGTAGAGCAAACCTCTCCCTTTAATATTCTGCCAGTTAGCGAAATTGTAATCCCCAAAATTAAGCGACAGCTGGCGGGCAACATCAAAATCCCTTTCACAAAATCTACGGCAAAAAAATCTCTGTAATTAAGTTAATTGGAGACCAAGTGGCAGCTCACCCTTCACGCCGCCGAGGAACATTCGAGAAGAAAACGCCGCTTGAGGAGGCTTCTTGCTGGGGGGAGAGGGGAAGGGGGGAAGGGAAGGGGAAG
Source organism: Penaeus vannamei (assembly GCF_003789085.1). Classification (NCBI taxonomy): domain Eukaryota; kingdom Metazoa; phylum Arthropoda; class Malacostraca; order Decapoda; family Penaeidae; genus Penaeus; species Penaeus vannamei. Next base: position 616,535 of record NW_020871204.1, read on the forward strand.
GAGGGAGAGGAGAGGGGAAAGGGAGAGGGGAGGGGGGAAGGGAGAGGAGAGGGGAAGGGGGGAAAGGAGAGAGGGGGAGGGGGGGGGGAGGGGAGGGAGAGGGGGAAGGGAGGGGAGGGAGAGGGAAGGAGGGAAGGAGGGGAAGGGAGGGGAGGGGGAGGGGGAAGGGAGAGGGAGGAGAAGGAAGGGAGAGGGGGAGGGGAGGGGAAGGAGAGGGAGGGGAAGGGAGAGGGAGAGGGGAAGCGGAAGGAGAGGGAGAGGGGAGGGGGAGGGAGAGGGAGAGGGGGGAGGGAAAGGGAGAGGGAGAGCGGAAGAGAGAGGGAAAGGGAAAGGATGAGGGAATTGGAGAGGGAGTAGGAGTAGCAGTAGGAGGAGGAGGAATAGGAAGAGGAGAGGAGGAAGAGGAAAGGAGGAGAGGAAGGAGGAGGAGAGAAGGAGAGGGAGGGGAGAGGGAGAGCCGGAGATAGATAAATAGATAAATAGAGAGAAAGAGATATAATGGGAGAGAATGATCATAACAAAAGAAAGCAAGAAAGAATTGGGGGAATAAATATGGAATAGAAACTAATAAACCGTTAAATTTAGAAAAGTGAAACTGTGTTTTAACAAACCAACCAAGCTTCCATACAAGTACTCTCGCTACCACACACTCCCAAGTCGCCCCCCCCCCGCTTCCTGGTATCAGTGACTCATCTTCCGCGACTCAGCTCTTTCTGTTACTCACGGCGCCTCGTCCAAAAACCT
>NW_020871204.1:622278-642278 GCF_003789085.1 Penaeus vannamei
TACACACACGCACACACACACACGCAAACACAATATATATATATTATATATATATATATATATATATATATATATATATATATATATATATGCGTGTGTGTGGATGTATGCATGTACGTATGCATGCATGTATGTATGCATGTCTGTCTGTCTGCCAGTCTATCTGTCTGTCTGTCTGTCTATCTGTATGCATGCACATATGCATGTACGTGCCAAGAGGTCAACCCCAACCTATCAAGTGACCAGCGTCCGCACAAGATGGCTCTGCGAGCGACCGCCTCCAGGTCGGTTAAACAACGGTTTGCTGTATATTTCCCGCGTCTCCGAGTAGTAAACAGCTGTCTTCTTTAGCCGGATATTCCCGCCATAACCGACGTGGCCGGCCCAGCCAACACAAACACGGCCGGATTATGGGTGTAACTCTAGATAATAACTACACAACACCCTCCCCCCCCTTTCTGCCACCTCCCTGATCTTGCTGTGTACTGTGAGAAATGCTTTGCCGGTAACTCATGTTCGTTTCTGTAGCACTCCTTGGGTATGAGATAAATTATTTCTTTAAGGTTGTAGATAAGCTATATCAAAGTTGTTTTGATTATACATACATATTCATATATAAATACATACACACGCGCAGAAAAACGCAGACACAGACAGAAACACACACACGCACACACACGCATGCGTACATTATGTGTGTATGGGTGGATGGATGGATAGACAGATTGATATAGGTATAGACAGACAGACAGATAGATAGGTAAGTAGGTAGATAGGCTGATAGATAGCTTGATAAACAGACATAGACTGATAGACAGGTAAGGTAAATAGGTAGACATACAACATATCTCCCAACCTACATGACCCACACTCAATTATAACTCCACTTGCAAGCAAATCCAAGTGGAGCAAGCAACAGGAGGTAAAACCAATGAAGATAATGTCTTTCGCAATCATTTAAATAGAAGATGCAACGTTCGTCATATGACAAATCTTTGACATCGTATTTATAACTTGGGCAATGATATCATGCACCTCGTATTGAATATGACACCGGCTTGCAACCCCCCTGTTGCACACCTGTTGAGAAGCAGAGGCTGTTTGCAGACACTCCCTGGGTATTGATGAACTACAGTTGGCCTCTTCTAGAAGCATCACATAATAAATATTTGATTTTGAAAGCTGCTGCTGTCTTTGTTGCAGTTGCTGAGGTCATACGATTGTCGTTACGTTAATATGTTTAAATACTTTTTTCGACGAACTGAAACCGAATAGACTCATCTGCATATGACTTACAACTGTGGCCAGTCACCAGTCTAAAACTTTAAGTATATATATATATATATATATATATATATATATATATATATATATATATATATATATACACATACATACATACATACATACATACATACACACACACACATACACATACAAACACATACAAACACACACAAACACACACCACACACACCACACACACACACACACACACACACACACACACATATATATATATATATATTATATATATATATATATATATATATATATATATATATATATACATATTCATATATATATATATATATATATATATATATATATATATATATATTATATATATATATACACACATATATACATATCTACACCTATATATATACATATATATACCTATATATTATATAATATATATATATATATATATATATATATATATATATATATATTCATATACATATATATGTACATACACACACAAATACATAAATCCGTATAGCTCTATGCAAAGCCACGCATACACATAAGCACTACTCCCCAGATACGCATGAGCACAGTTGCATCTGTCTCACATTCTCACAGACCGCGGTGAGTCAAGCCAATCCCAGGTGCGTGATGAATTGAGGGCAGGGTGTGAAGAAGGAATTGGGGAGGGGGGAGGGAGGGAGGAGTGAACAGGGAGGAGAAGAAGGGTGGGAAGGAGGGGGGGGTGGAGAAGGGGGGGGGAATGAAGGAGGGGACACTCCGAGGAACGGGCGTGAGCAGGCGGCGTCCTTTGAACGGAAAACCTTAAGACTGAACTTTCGCCTTGGTTAAGGGTCGCTCTTCTTGTAGTCTTTAAGGCTTTGGTTTTCTCTTCAAAATAGGGTTTATGGAGACTTTTTCCTGAATGAAAGTAGAGACGTACGTATAGAATATTGATAGCAAATTAAGGATCAAAATAAGATTAGTGGAAGGGATAACACGGGCAGTGTCAATTGAAAATAACGATACAATTAGTCTTAATATTCCTATTAAGAGCCATATGAACAACTGCAGTGATACCATTCATCACTTTCAAGATCATGATTATTACCACTACAATATTCCTCTCTGGTGGTGTGTAATAACAGCAGCAAAATATAAAACAACTATTGCATATTTCTGTCCATCATTAGTAGATCCGGCTTAGCAGTGATAGCATTTACATGATTAATAGTATTTGAAGCAGAGACAGATGTTGCAATATTAGTAAAAAGCGTAGACACCCGTACCTGTAGTTGTTAGTAGCAGATGCAATAAAAATAAACACTAAAACTTATTACCGGCATCATTATGTCATCCCTATCAAGAAATCATATGGATGTCGTAACTTGAAGATGCAAAGGATAAATAAATTGCAGTCTTTGAACCTTTAAGTTCTATTTACATGTCAGAAGGATATGTAAATAGAGGCTGTTGATTCACGATATGCATGCTCGCCTAAAAAGGCTTAAAGATATGTGAATATCGTTATTCGGTGTATGATAAAACCATCTTATATATATATATATATATATATATATATATATATATATATATATATATATATATATATATATATATATATATATATATATATATATTATATACATATATATTATATATATATATATATATATATATATATATATATATATATAATATATATATATATATATATAATATATATATATATATAATATATATATATATATATATATATCATATATATATATATAATATATATATATACATATATACATATATACATATATACATATTACATACATATACATGCACACACACACACACCACACACACACACACACACACACACACACACACACACACGCGCGCGCGCGCGCTACATACATTATAATATATATATATATATGTACACACACATATCTGTGTATGTATGTATATATATATATATATATTATATATATAATATATATATATTATAATATATATATATATATATATATATATATATATATGTATGAATGTATATATGTATATATATATATGTATACTTATATATATATATATATATATATATAATATATATATATATATATATATATATATATATATATATAATATATATATATGTATGAATGTATATATATATATATATATATATATGTATACTATATATATATATATATACTATATATATATATATATATATATAATATATATTATATGTATACATTATATAAATATACTAATATATTATATATTTATCTATATGTTATCTTATATATATTATATATATATTTATATATATATAAATTAAAATATGTACTATATATATTATATAAAATATAATATATATTAATAAACTATTAATTAATATTTATATATACATATATTATAATAAACGACTAAATGACTCATAATATGTATGTATATATATGTTTATATATACATACATATACATCATTACATACATACATACATACATAACATACACACACACACACACACACATACACACATAGCACATACACACACACACACACACACACACACATATATATATATATAATATATATATATATATATAATATTTATATACATATACACTATTACATTACATACACACACAGACACACACATACACCCACATAATAATAATGTATATATAATTATATATATGATATTTATATATATATTATCTAATATATAATTATATATAATTATATAAATATATATACTATATATATATATTAATACATATATATAATATTTTATACTATAAATGTATATACTATATCTACTTACAGGGTAATTATATTATACGATGTATATACCTATTTACATATATAACATATCTTATGGAAAAGTATACCTATTACTACACTATAAATACTATATTGTATTTATAACTACACATAATTATATTCTCTTAATAATACTTTTTATGCATTATATATACTTATCTATATACCTTCTAATCTGTACTACCGTTCCCATCTCTTCATCGTCGTTATACATATCTAATGAATATTCCAACACCTCGTCTCCTTCTCGTTCTCTCCTCGACACACACACACCACACAACACTACAGCACAACACACACGATATATAGTATTTTCAATACGATTATAATTTTACACGTATTATATATCCTCATACATTTCATTCTTATACTACCTATTTTAATCATCTACAACCCTTCTATTTCTTGCATACTTCTCCCTATCTTATATACTATTATTACTCTCATTACCACTACAATTACATATATATCTCACAGATTATTACATATACATCATGTACGTTCCATCGCATCCATCAACTCTGAGATTCTGTTCCCTACCTCATACATACATAAACCCACTGACACTTCATCTCCCGTTATTTTCGCCTTCCCTGTAATATTCATACACCACTCACCAGTCACGATCCAGCACAAGCCGACCCACGACCAACTGCACACTCCTGCTATATGACATCCTATCATTTCCCGCTCTCTATCACAGTGAAAATGACACCAGCAACAATCTCCCCTCCTAGCAGCATCAAGTAACTTCGCGCAAGCAGCTCTTTTTTCTCTCTACCGGTGACCTCCACAAGTAGACCCAAATTTCGGGGGCGACCACCCGAGGATTGGCAGAGCTTATAACACAATCTTTAATCCGACGCTGGAGTTTTTTCATTTATTTCTTGTTATTTTTTTAAATCGTTTTTCTGGGACGCTTGTTTTTGCTTTTATACCGGATCAGTCGAGGATGAGTGTGTCTCCTCGCTACTTTTGAATTATTCAACCGGTTTACGTTTCGATGGAATAGTCACCTCTCAGCGGGCGCCCGCGCCGTCTAGCTACTACTTACCTACACAGCTACCACACCATACACATCACTCTCGTCCACAAAAAAAGAACCCAAATACAAGTAGACCACCACACTACCACATTCCGACATTACATTAGACCATGAGACACATTATCACCATCCTCTCGGTTCGCCTCTACTCTGCTATTTTGTCCCTTTTCTTCTCTTCTCTTCTCTCTCGACTCCCTCTCACGTCATCACGTAACACGAACACAACGCACACCCCGGCTCCCCAATCAATTCATACCATCGTCACACCTCCTAGACGACATCCGTATGCGCTGCCACACGCCAATTTTATATGTCTTGCACATTCAACTTATTATATCCTTTTTATCCTCGGACCTAGACTGAAAGTATAAATATAATAAGCACATCATATCGATTTTTAACTACAGCTCAACGAATCACTACTATAAACAAGGAAATCATTTTCACCATACAAATACGCCACCTACACTGCGACGAACACTAATTGATACTAACTGAACTTTCATCCCTGCAATGTGAACTTTATTGACATCGCTAACTAAGACTCAACTGAACTATCATTGAATTTGCGTTAAAAACCATGAATGATAGAATACCGGCTACACACCTCCAAAACAAACGCCTAAACCCTTCTAATTTCCATGAACGGTCCATCCAGACGACCGCGACATTCTGTGCTAATTTCAATATACTGTACCCCTTCCTAACAAAGATCATAAACAAATTAAATTGATAAGCCATTTTCTCCTGTCCACTCCTGTAACACTTTCATGTACATTCAGAAGAAAATTGCGAATTTGGGTGTAACTATGCCCGACAAAGTCTCCGGTTTCCGAGTCTGGTCATATTCCTTTCCACTTCCACACTCTTTATCCTCAACGCTAGTGTATAAGTCACAAGCAGGCCATAATGTTGTTATCCCTGCTGAATTCCTTAGTGTTTGGCGCGCGCCACTATGGCGTGTTCGGTCGCGGGGGGTGGGGTGGCGGACGGGCGGTTGAGTAGGGCGCAGGAGTGTTATTGGCATTAGATACCCCGAGGAGTCCGCTCGACTAGGCCCTTTCTCATTCACTCGGGGACACGAGTGCCGGGTTAACGGAGTGGGGGGGGGCTCACCGGTTGTGTGAAGGAAAATTCCTTTTCAACAATGTTTGGTGTGTGTGGGCGGGGGTGGGGCTCCTTTGTGTTAATGTTTCCGCTGTCTCATTTGGCCTCCCCGGATTTTCTTAAAGTTCGCGTAATAGAATCTGTGGCGCATTATTAATATCTTTTTGTGAGCTAGTCCGACTCCGGTTGGTGCTATCTTCTTTCAATGTTCCCGGGAGAACTTTATACACTTGGTATGCGATCGTTTTTTTGTTCGGTAAACCATTATGATTCAAGCGCAAAGTCCTTAACGCACTTCCACTGTTGATCCGTCTATTCTCACTTTCGTCAGCAACCGATACTTCACATATTTCTCTATCATTTATTCACCATTCCCAATTCATGTATTCTTATCATTTTTATTATCACATGACGGCAGACCTATATTTATCTTATAATACTTGCCCAGCTCATTTACCCCATCCATTATCATTTGTTATACTTTAACTATTTTGCACATTCGCATTCCTTATTTATGCCCAAAATATATTTATAATTGGCATCCAATCGCATTTCCTCCAAATATATTATAAATGCACATCCCTTATTTCTTTAGAATTTTAATCCTTTCATATAAATTCATAACTCCCTCATTACACTAATCACCCGTCTCCAACCCCTATATATTAAATATGCTGTTCACGATTTATTACGTCATTTGTTCTTTCCTAATATACATACTATGCCACATTATCTGTCATCGCTTTTCCTTCTACCTACCCCCTCAAATACTACTTTATCAATAATGTCTGCAACATACCGCCATTCTTCCTCACCCTCAACACTGATCTGACTTATTCTTTTACCATACTCCACTACCCACCCACACCTCCATACTTTCTATCTCTGATATGTCACCCGCAAATACCCTCATTTTCTCCACACTACCACATTCGCTGACACACACACCATTACACACATTACTGATGTGCAACTATCACACACATAGTTATACAACACAATTGCACATGCTCATCACTTCTTTTATCGCGGCTATCGCCGTCCATCCTTGTCTTACCTTCTCCAGACATACTTCACTCTCTCATCTGACATGCCGTGACATCCTTTCCCTCTTTCCTGTATCCCTCCCTTGCATCTCCTCCCCCCCCCCCGCTTTTCCCGTCTTCTTCTACAGGTGGTCAACATCGCTAACGTATGCATTCAAATAGACCACAAATAATTGCATTGATGTCTCTTTTCTTTCTTTTCTCGGCTCGTTCTCCTCCTCACCCACACGCATACAACAACGAGGACTACATTGTCACACACTACATCCCGTTCGCCTCCTCTTTCTCTCGTCTTTCCCTCCTTCCTCTTATCTCTTCCTCCTCCCTCCTCTTATTTCGCTTCCCCTTCCTCCTTCGTCTCTTCTCTCATTCGCTTCCTTCTCCGTCCCCTCCTCTCATCGCTCTCCCCTTCCCCTCTCTCATCGCATCGCTTTCTCCTTCTCCCCTCGCCTCTTCCCCCTCTCACTTCCCCTACCGCTTCTCCCTCTTCTCCTCCTATCTTTCCCTCCTTTCTTCCTCCCTCCTATTCATCTCTTTTCTTCTTTTTAAAACTCTACAAAATCTCATTCTCCCCCTCTTTTCTACTCGCCCTTTCTCCTCTTCGATTCTCTTTCCGCCTCTTTTTTTCTCCTCTCTTTCTTCTCCTTCTGCTCCTCGCGTCTCACACACCACGCCTCCCTCCTCGTCTTCCTCCGCACACCATCACTTAGCGTTCGCCCTTCTCGTCCTTCCTCCCTCGCTCCCCGTGTCGCTCAGTGCATTTCACTACCGTACGTCTAGTGTTAGAATTATCAAATGTCTTATTTGTGACACCTAATTTTTATTGTATTATTATTTTTCGTCGCTCAATCTAGCTTTTGCCCAGGATCTCACTCCTGTGAATGTCCTAACACAATCGTTATTGTATGTTCAAACTAAAGATGATCGGTCATTGCATCTGCAAGACTAAAAAGAGATTATTTTTATATCGGTAATCTTTACATGTTCTGATCGGGGACTAATAAATAGTTTTTTTAATTGGGGGGCATAACACTATCCTGTTGCCATTCCAAATATGTCATGGGACTAAAGGATAGATTGGTTCTTTTAGCATAACACTATCTTGCTACCATTCCAAAAATGCCATGGGACAAAAGAATAGTTATTTTTAGCACAGCACTATCATGCTGCCATTCTAAGCATGCCATGAATAAAGAATAAAGAATAGCTTGTTATTTTGGCATAACACTATTATGTTGTCATTCCAAATATGCCATAGAGCGGACTGTTTTTTTCTTCTTTTTAGCATAGCGCTATCCTCCTGCCATTCCATAAGGTTAAGAACAGATTGATTTCTTTTAACAATACCATTCCTCCTGCCATTCAAAATATGCCATGGGACTCTTACAGATCCTTTTTTTCTTTAGCATAGCACTATCATGCTGCCATTACCCTGACTTAAAAGACATCATTAACTGATTTTCTGTGAAAGGGGTGCCAGGTACCTCTACAAAGAGTGATAATGAAGTGCAAATCTTGAGGTACAAGAACTAGTAACGGTCATTCGTCCTAGGTCATTCCAAGGTCACAAAGTTTGACAGGTGATGATTGGAGTGAAGTGAGGCTCCGGTGCGAGTAACCTGTCTTCGGAATACAGGTCACGCGAGGTCATCGTGCCGGAAGATGTGCAATAATACACGTAGTATATGCATAGTTCTGTGTGTGCGTGTGCGTGTGCCTGGGGTGTGTGTGTGTGCTGTGTGGTGTGTGTGTGTGTGTGTGTGGTGTGTGTGTGTGTGTGTGTGTGTGTGTGTGTGTGTGTGTGTGTGTGTGTGTGTGTGTGTGTGTGTGCGTACATGCGTGCGTACGTTCGTATGAGTGAATGTGTGTACGTGTGCATCTATATTCTCGCACGCTACATATACAAATTTCACATCTTTTTACGGATAATAACACATCATTGCCCGCTAAATCCCGTAGGTGTTCCGTTACTCTCCACAGGAATCGAGACAGATATATCACAGGTCCGTGTAAGGTCAAACAAGGTCATCTGCCACTATAGCCATGTGAATCCCTATACTAATAGCGTTAACAAAATACAAATAAACTATTCGATAATGTAAACACGCTGAGATCGTACCATATTTTTTGTAATATATTTTACTCGTGCTGGATAATCGTTATTTTTCTATGTATTTTTCATTTTTTAAATGAAAAATAAAGAAATTGTGTTTATATCCATGCGTCTCTTTTCTGCACCAAGCCTTTTTTCTTCTCTCTCTCTTCTTTTTCTGTGTATAGCTCCTTCATTCGCTTCAATCTATTAGTTTTTTTCTATCTGTTTCAACATTCTCATTGATATGTCATATGACTATCCATCCATTTACCTGTGTCTGACTATTCATCTATCTAGCTATCTATCTATCAGTCTATTCATATCTGTCTAGCTAACTAGCTATTTATATTCGTCTATCTAGCTATCTATTCATATTTGTCTGTCTATCTATTTACTTACATTTATCTATCCATAAAATTATTTTACTCGTAATTCACCCTACTTTGTGGCTATCTTCTTTATTATCATCGTCTCTCTTTCTCCCCCTTTCATTGGCACTTCCTGCCGACCACTTCCGCATGTGACGTAACTCGTACCAGGCGTGGACACGGACTTTGTTATAACGATGTTTGAAGACCATTATTTGTTACACTAGAGGAACGATTTTTTTATCTCCTGCATTAGAGTAGGTAACGTTATACAGATAGAACAAACGTGGAAGTTATGGTCTTTGGCGATATTTTCTGCGGTTTTCGGAAAGTTTACAGACTGGGCACATAGATTAAGAAATGGTGGGCTTCCTACAGAACAGAATCTGAACTTCCTGTCCAACCGCCCATTTTCCCCGCCCACCGCTGCCCTCCCGTCGGCAAATGGGCACTAATTACAAGAGAGAGCCGCTGCCCTCTGACCCACCTGCAGCCTCCCCTCTGAGGGCACCTTAAGGGCCAGCGCGAGGCACCGAGGCAGGATGTGGGCGGAGCGGCCATCCCGACTGCCTTTGGGATCTGACTTTGAAAACGTTTTTCGGTTAAAGGTTCAATGTGGGCGTTGGCGGGAAAATAAGCCCTAAAAAGAGGGGTCATTACAAATACAAAAAACAAAGCGCCCCCCAAAAGCCAAAAATAAAGTAACGAGTTTTATGTAGTTATAAGCGATGTGTATTGTAATCATTAATCATGCCCACATAGACATTTGCAAGGATAACCTTTTTTATTTATTTTATTTCATTTATTTATTAATTTTACGTTTACAGCTTTTTTTTTTTTACTTCAACAGCTCTAAAGGGCAGATGACTCATACAAACGAAAACAGGAGAAAAAAAAATAGGAGTAATTTCCCACACGGAAAAAAGTGCAATCCGGTGTTAAAAATTGTCGGAAAAATAACAACAATAACGGCCACTAAATCTTTTCCTGTTCTTCAACGTGTATCCCGCCGAGCTTAAATTTTATGAATTACTTCATTCATAAAAAGTAAAAAAATAACATTACATAGCGACTAAACTTCTGCAGTACTAAAATCCCAGTTATTCAAAAGAAAATGAACCAAGACCTGTAATGTGTGTATGATCAAAGTACATGTCTGTGTTAGTATACATATAATGTAAGTATGCATGTTACGTAGTGTTATATATATATAATATATAGTATATATATATATATATATAAAATATAATATATATACTATATATGTGTGTGTGTGTGTGTGTGTGTGTCGTGTGTGTGTGTGGTGTGTGTGTGTGTGTGTGTGTGTGTGTGTGTGTGTGTGTGTGTGTGTGTGTGTGTATGTTTGTATTGGATGTATCTTATACATAATTTCAAATTAAGTATAATCGAACAATTTGTGCCACAACAAGAAATAAAATGATCACTGAAAAAAATGAATAAAAATATGATAAGTAAGATGATTGTTTAAGTTGCACTAAAAAAAATACAAATAAAGGAATACACAAGATAACGAAAACTGATATCCGGCTGAGGTGAGGTTTGAGGTGACGCAGTGGGGTCAGAGGTCACGATGGCACCTTGCTAACAAACATGGACCTGGCACTCTGGACACCCGTGGCATTCCCTCCCTTCATGGCTTGGGCATACGTACCCTGTCGGACATTTCCTTTTGGGAATCTTATTTTCCTTTTTACATTCTAAACAATCCATTCATTTTTCTCTCTCCTCTCCCCCTTTCTTCCCCTCTCCTTCTCTTTCCCTCTTCCTTTCCTCTCTCTATCTTCCTTTTCTCTCTTCTCTTTTTGTCTTGTTGTCTGTCTGTCTCTCTTATCTCTTCGTCCTTCATTCCTTCCTCCCTCTCGTCTTTCCTCCTTCCTTTTTCCTCTCCTCCTCCTTCCCCTCTTCTCCCTGTCTACCCCATATACATTTATTTTCCTCTTCTTCCTGCTTCTATGTCTATCCAACCATCCCTCCTTCACTAAATTCCTCCTTCCTCCTCATTCCCCCGTTATTTTCGTCCCGCTGGCCACTCTCATCTCTGTTTCAAGACAGGTGCCGAGGCTACAGATTGTGCCACGCCGAGACCCCTTCTCTGGCACATCAAATACTTACGCTTCCATGGCCTGTGTGGTATTCTGGTACGTGGCTCTTACTTTATCGCGGGGAAGAGGGGTTACTGAACTGGGAAGGGAGTGATGAGGTAGTGCATGGGTAGGGAGGAGGGAGTGAGGAGAGAGGATAAGAGAAGGATGTCAAGAGGAAGGCAAGTGAGGTCAGGGTGCAGGAGGGAGAAGGGATTAGGAATTTCGATAGAGGGTTAGGGAGAATAAAGGGCGAGAGAGTCGGTTAGGTAGGGGGCAGAGAGAGAGCAAGAGAGAGAGAGAGAAGAGAGAGAGAGATAGAGAGAGAGAGAGAGAGAGAAGAGAGTAGAGAGAGAGAGAGAGAGAGAGAGAGAGAGAGAGAGAGAGAGAGAGAGAGTAGGAGACATGAAGAGAAGAGAGACAACAGATACATCTTGCTATTGACACATGTGTAGTAATTATCAAGGTTTTTTACCATAGACTGTCCGCGTATTTATACCCTCGCTCAGCCTCACTGATTAATCACCAAGATGACCACACTCGTTCTCTGGATGACCTCGGATGACCTGACACCCGAGAAGATGTTAATAGAGCGATCATGAGATGCCCACACCACGACCCGTCGCTATGTCGCAGGTGCAGAGATCGCCTTTTTTTTTTTTTTTACTTTATCGGATCAGTTTCGTCGGCCTTCTAAGCCTTTGCCAGACATAAGGTCTTGTGAGTTGGTCTTTTGTAGCGTGTTCTGGCGATGAGAAACTCGACCATTTCTAATCACTGAACAGACGGTGCTTGAATACCTTGCGGAAAAGCTGCATATTTCTTTATTCGAGTATTTGCATTTCGAGAGAAACAGAGAAATAATATATACGAAAACGCAAGAAAGAAGGGGAGTTAAAAAGAAACAGAGAAAAAGGAATGAAAAGCGGGAGAGAGAGATGGAAAGAGGAGAACGAGAGCAGAGGGAGAGTGGGAGAGAGGAGAAAGAGAAGAGAGAGAAAAGGAAAGAGATGGCACAGAGAGAAATAAAGAAAGAGGATTAGAAATAATCTGATGGTGATTATAGTGATAACAGTCACATAAACATCTAATGTCATTTTCAGTGCCAACATAATAATGACAATGTAAATAGTGATGATGTTGATGACTACAATGATATAGCTAATCATACATAAAATATGAATAAAAACATAATGTATCAAAGAATAACATATAATACGCATAATACAATAGCATAAAAGATAACACAGATAGCACAGTGTAATAGCAGCATAAGAAAAACTCATAATGAGGTAAAGTTTCCTATGTGGCCTTGTGGCTAATATTCACTTGAGTGTTTGTTGTGCATTTCTCATTTGCTAATATTACTTTAGGCATTCATGAAGCGAGATTTATCTAGAGAACAGGGAGAAGGAGAGGGGGAGAGGGCGTCGAAAGAGCCGGGGATTAGTTCGGAGAGGGGTTGTCCAGCGGGAGAGAGAGATCGGCGGAGGAGAGAATGGGAGTTCCAGGAGAAGGGAGGTACGGGAGAGCGTGAGATTCGGAGTCGATGGGAGATTTGTGGAGAGGGAGAGGGGATCGAAGATCGCAGAGAGAGAGAGAGAGAGAGAAGTAGCCGAGAGAGAGAAGAGAGAGAGAGCGAGAGAGAGAGAGAGAGAGAAGAGAGAGAGAGAGAGTAGAATAGAGAGAGAGAGAGAGAGAGAGAGAGAGAGAGAGAAGAGAGAGAGAGAGACGAGAGGAGAGGAGAGAGAGAGGAGAAGAGAGAGAGAGAGACGAGAAAAGAGAGAGAGAGAGAGGGAGAAAGAGAGAGAGAACAGAGAGAGACAGAGAAGAGAAAGAGAGACGAGAGAGAAAGAGGAAGAGAGAGAGAGAGAGAGAGCAGAGAGAGAGAGCAGAGAGAGAGAGAGAGAGAGAGAGAGAGAGAGATAGAGAGAAAAGAAGAGAGATAGCGAAGAAAGAAAAGAGAGAATGAAGAGAAAGAAAAGAGAGCATAGAGAGAAAAAAAGGAGATAGAGAGAAAGAAAGAGAGATAGAGAGAAAGAAAGAGAGATAGAGAGAAAGATAAGAGAGATAGAGAGAAAGAAAGAGAGATAGAGAGAAAGAAAAGAGATAGAGACGAAAGCAAGAGAGATAGATAGCTAGATAGGCTAGATAGCTAGATAGCTAGAGTAGATAGATAAGATAGAGAGAGAGAGAGCAAGAGAGCAGAGAGAGACGAGAGAGAGAGAGAGAGAGAGAGAGAGAGAGAAGAGAGAGAGAGAGAGAGAAAGTGGAGAGAGATTGAAAGAGAGATAGAGAGAAAGAAAGAGAGATAGATACGAATATAAAAAACAGGAAAAAAGAAAAAAAATAGAGAGAATAGAAGATAGAGAAGATACGGAAGATAAGAGATAGACGAGATAGAGATACAACAAACCCGAGAGATAGAGAGATAGAGAGAATAGAGAGATAGATAGAGAGAACGAGAGATAGAGAGATAGAGAGCATAGATAAATAGGATAAGAAATTACGATAGATACGATAGATAGATAGTAGATAGATAGGATAGAGAGATAGAGAGATAAGAGAGGTAGAGAGATAGAGAGATCGAGAGATAGAAAGATAGAAAGAATACACGAAGACACTAAGAAAGATAGAGAGATAGAAATGCTAGAATAGACGAAGATAAGGAGATGAGATATATCGACAGATAGAGTATAGAGAAGTAGGTCGCCGAGTACACTTAGCTGACAGAGTAGACGAAAGAGACAGGCTATATCCACTGCTAGGATGTATATAGCGAATGATAGAGGAACAGAGAGAGGCAGCTGCGCGGACACATGACGATTAGGATTGCACGAGATAGACCAGATCTCACGATCACATCGAGGTCAGAAGCATAGATAGAAAGAGAGAGAGAGAAGAGAGAACGCCGCAAGGGGTGCCACAGAAATAGTTGTTAATGAGGAAGCGTGGGTGCGAGCGCCGGCACCTGGGGACACCTGCACGCACGCCCCCAGGGAGAGAGGAGGGGGTACAGGGCCCGTTGCATGCTTGCTTGATGCAACACCCAGAAAATGGATGTCTACCAAATCGATCGTGTTTTTGCTTCTTTATCATCATCTCTTGTAGTTTTTATCTTTGAGGAGGTTCCGCCCCGACCACCAGAGAGCAAAGGGAAGCGATGAATCCTTTGAAGGCGCCGTGAGGGGGGTAGGGCGAGGGGGGGGGGGTGGAGCATCAATATGCGGAAGGGAGATGGTATATGGATGTGTAAAAAAATGTAGGTCGGTATGTTTGAGTGTGTATGTATGTTAAGGCTTGTTATTCTCTATGTTTTCTTTTGTTTGCATTTTTTTGCTTGTTTGCATGTTTCTGGTCTGATGTTTCTCCTTGTATTTTGTTTATATTTGCATTTTTTAAAATGTTTATTTCATATGCCTGCGCTTTTATACACGTATGGGAATACCGGAAACTTGGCTAAACTTCGATATACTGTACATGATGATATTAAGTTGCTTCGAGTTGTGTGTAAGGTTGTGTACGGATGTGCAAAGAGGCAAATCTCTACAAAATAATTGCTCTATATACATAAGGGTTAGAAACAACGTGTAAAACATTACGTTTATGGATGAATAATATGGAAAGAGAGCCAACACACGAGTATATATATAATGGCAGGGGTATTCCAATTGGCCTACGATACCACGACGGTTTCAAAAACGGAAAATCACTGTAAAGGATAATCAGTGCACGTAAATCACACTTCGCTCCTTTCACACTTACATATACTGTTACAATGTGCCTGCAAGACCAGGTGCGGACGCATACATTAAAAATCATACAGCGTGCAGATAGACGTAGAAAGAGTGTGCGAGAAACACAACGCCGCGAACACAGACAAGAAAAAAAAACCACAACCACACACCTCGTACTGCAATGCGATCAGTAAGCACACGTTAACTGAACCCGGTTGGCGACTGTAAGAATTAGAGAGAGCAGTTACCTCAGAGGCCATGAGTATGTTGTATTGACTGGATAGGACAGGACTAGCTATGCTGATGATCAATCTGCACATTTGACGAAAGGCACAGGAGCTCCAATATTTATCATACTAGATGCTGAGTCACATTATCTCAATCTACGCAGAAGTATGTCTCCGACCAGGCTTCCCTCTGAAGGGCTCTATCAAGGCTGCGGTCTAGCGTTCACGAGGGCGTAGCTAATTTGATATACGCAGTAGAATACAGTAAAGGCATACTAGGCTATTATCGAGATATCGGGTTGACGTTGCTGGAATAAAACAAGTCCTCATGCGAACTCTAATGCACCTTTACACGTCCTCCTCGCGCGACGTACTGCTAGTCGAAAATGAGGTCATTGAGGGTGGGGGGAGGGGGGTGGGGGGGCATTTCAAACTCATGATAACCGTGAGGTAATAATTGAAACTATGACAGTGTGTTGTTGTGTGGGGTGGGGTGGGTGGGGGGTGGGGGGAGAGGAGGAAAGTCACAGGTTGGAGCACACGCCCATCCAGCGCATAGCCTTGAAGCTCCAATCAGGTGCGCGATGAAGGGCATATGCGTGCAGAGAGGATCGGGCACGAGGAGTTATAGTTAATTGAAATGACACACGCAGGTGCGTGTGGTTGCGTGCTGCTGGGGTATCTGAGTGTCTATACGTTCGCGTTGTATAGTTGTGCGGGGGGACGTGGGGGGGGGCAAGTCCAGCGTTTGACGGCGTACCATTGAAACCAACGGTCGAAAGGGCCCACACGATATGTCGGTGCAATCTGGGTAGCTCTTACCGCTGATCTCGCCTTGCCGAGTTTGAGTCGACGACATATGACGTCTTTTGGTTAGTATCTATTTGTATCTTCGTGACTACAATGCTGTGCAGTACTTAGTTGGGGCAGCTATCTTTCCTAATTTCGGATTTCGTGGCGCGTCTATGTAGAAGCTATCCAACATAAAGAAAGAAAGAGACAGATAAATAAATAAAGACAGCAGATACTAAACAACAAAATAGGATTTCTTCCCACTCGTCACATTATGTAAAGGTAGAGGCAGTAAGACGTGACGACGAGCTTCGCTGATCGAGACTGCGGCATAGCAGGAGTGACTTACTGAGCGCAGCAACTTTCATTTTACTAGTCCTCGTCGGAACAGGCGAGCAGCTCATACCCCGAGCGTTATATATCGCGAGGCAGGCATCTCCATATTACGCACTAGACAGGACCATGGTTGCATTGAGACTGCTCCGCTCGGGGGTTGCTCTCGCCTCCTCCCAGATAGGCCGTATATGTGGGAGACCTGTGACAATCTCGCACTGACTAAGGTGACCAAGTCAGTGTGCGCCACGCACCATATATTGCGACCCAACGTCTCATCGATGAAGGGGCAGTTAAAGCAAGGATCATAGGTCTACTTATCACACCAAGGCCCTTCACGGGTAACCCCCTCCCGCCTTGGCCCCCCTCCTCCCCTTAGGCCATCCTGCACCTGACCACCGAACCTGGCGAGGAGGCGCTAACAAAGAGGCACTGAGTACTTCGTCGCGTCTGGAGAACCTGGTGTCGGGTGCCTCTTTTAGGTGGGGGTGGGGTGGGGGGGAGGGAGAAGAAAGGGTGGAAAGAGTAGGCAGGGAAGGGTATGGGAAGAGTTGGGTAAGGTAAGGGATGGGTGGGGTTGGGTAGTTTAGGGTAGGGTTGGGTAGGGTAGAGTAGGGTAGGATAGGGTAGGGTAAAGGTAGGGTAGGGTAAGGTAGGGTAGGGTAGAGTACAGTAGAGTAGGGTATAGTAGGGTACGATACGGTAGGACGGGGTATAGTACGGTATGGTATGGTATGGTATGGCAGGGTAGGGTAGGGTGGCTGCTGGGTTGAGCAATGTAGGATATAGGCGGGGAGAGCAGTGGAATGGGTAGAAAGGAGGAAAACAAAGTCGAGGGAAGAAGAGGGAGAAGGATGGAGGAGATAACGAAGGGGAGAGGAGAAAAGGAAAGAAGGGTGAGGAGGGAGAAGAACGGAGGAAGGAAAGGAGGAAAAGAAAGTACAGGGTAGAGGACGAGAAGAAAAGTTGAAAGGAGAGAGGATGAAAATAAACCACAAAGAAGAGGAGAAACCAAGAGGAGAAAGCGAAGGAGAGGAAGATAAGACAAGAAAATAGAAAAGAAAACGAGGAATAAACTCTAGCCACAACACACCAGAATAACACGGGAATCACATTCGGGAAAGAAAGGTTTGACGCACACTGTCCACGGGAGAGAATCGCCGAATAATTATTCTTATATACTTCAGACAAAAGGCTCTCTGTTACTCCTCAGACTGAAGCACAGCAACGTGTACACAGAGATGAATAGGAAAACTGATGCAATAAGGACTTATTTTAATTTTTTACCGTGGCTGTTTTAACACAGACACATACACACATTTTTATTTATTTATCTATTCATTTTTTACACTCACAGCGGTTTACAGATGAAGTGTACACAAAACCGACAGTGCATCCGGAATGTGTACCTGGGGGTGTTATCGAATGTGACAGTGTACCCAAAAGGTGATTAATGATGTTCTCAGTGAGTGTGGGTGGGTGTACCTGGGGGGACCCTGGACGTGGCCGGCCCTGATAGTGCCAGTACACACGAGGTGCACGGGAGGCCGCGCGTCAGAGGCACTTGGAGTGGAAGGGCGCCTCACCGGAAGGGAAGGGGAGGGGGTGGGGCGGGAGGATGGGGGGAAGGGGCAGCTGGGGGATGGGTATGGAGGGTGGGGGATTGAACCGGATGTCCGACAAATCCTTTTCATGAGTCCCACCCCCCCCCCCCAAACGCCCTCCACTTTCATAAAAAAAAAAACGGCACGCGGCCATCTGCTACTCTCCAAATCCTTCGTTACTTTTAAACAACAAAAGTCACGAAATGAATAATGCCCATTTAACGACATTCACCTCGACCCAGAATTCACGCACGGAAAATCCCTCGGCCAAGTGAATGGGGAACGCCACCTGGATAGCACACAGGAAAACGAACCACGCAAAGGAAACACGACACACACATGCTAACGAGAAACAACCACGTATTTTTTTTCTCTACCTCACACCCGTGTCTATCAACCGACTTCGAATATTAGCGAGTCTATCGGCCAAGTGACAGCCTGGATTTACGGAGCATTAACCGTGATTAACCATTTTCATGAGTGGACAACGATAAGACAAAGAAAAAAAGGAAAACAAGAAATAAATGAAAGGATATATAATCTTCACAGGACAACGAGGAGAAAAATCTACGGATTCTACTCGCCAGGTATTGTTGTTGCATTTATACACGCGTATACAGATAGCCACACACACACACACACAACACACACACACACACACACACACACACACACACACACACACACCACACACACACACACACACACACATCACACACGCACATCGCGCCGGGCGGCTCTCACAAATATACATACATAAACAGTTATACATATGGTAGAAAACCCCCACAATGTACAAACTAGATTTTATTGTATTTTTTCTACCCATAGTTATCTACACGGTAGAGTGTTTTTTCAATTCACACACAGGCACACACACACACCACACACACACACACACACAACACACACACACACACAACACACATTACAGATAACATATATATACATCACATGATATATATAATATATATCATATATTATATATATATATACACACACACACACACACACACCACACACACACACACACACACACACACAACACAATTTAAATATATATATATATATATATATATATATATATATATATATTATATATATGTTGTGTGTGTGTGTGTGTGTGTGTGTGTGTGTGTGTGGTGTGTGTGTGTGTGTTGTGGTGTGTGTGTGTGTGTGGTGTGTGTAATCATAAATATATATATTGTATATATATATATATGCTATATATATATAAATATATATATATATAATATATATATGCATATATATATATATATATATATAATATATATATATATATATATAATATATTATATGTATCTATATGTAATCAAATATATATACATATATATATATACATATATATATATATAATATAAATATATATAATATATATATATATATTTATATATATTCATACATATCACACACATACTATCTATCTATCTATCTATCTACTATCTAT
>NW_020871204.1:647278-654778 GCF_003789085.1 Penaeus vannamei
TATAAGGTGATTAGAGCAAAAACGGAGAAGAGGAGGTTCTCACCATTCTTGGATTACTGTAGCGCAATTGGTTTTGAGTTTCCCCGCGTGACAGAAAGATGGACTCGAGATGCGAGGAGGATTAGGAGCCGGGGAAGAGAGCGGGATCTGAAGCTCTTGTAAGAGAGTTTATAAGAGGATTAGATGCGGCGCTACGGGAACCTCTTAAGAAATGTGTTACACAAACCTCCTCTTACAACTGCGGGGTAAAATGCGGCGGAAAGGACCTCTTGTCCTCTCTTTGTAAACAAACGTAAACACGGGGACGCCATTCTACACCGTAACTCCTTTCTCCCTTTTTTATCAATGAATCATCGGACTCACCAGGAAATGGACGGCCAAAAAGTGAGACGAAAATAAATCACAACCAAATATGAGAGGAAGACAAACTTAGAAAAAGAGGGAGAGAAAAAACAACAACAAAAAACGTGGCCATCTTCAATTAAACAACCCTTGTGATAGATGTGAAGCCTGTTTGTTGTGACATGGTAATGCAACGCTTGCGGGGAAAAGATTATCTCCTGTTGCTGGTGACGTTGCAAGCTGTGAGCCATATTAATCAAGAATTATATAATCCATGATTAATGTTTTCAATATAAACTCTATCGACCGGATTATGGGTATTATAATTATTATCGTTATTGCATAATAATGATAATAAAAGAGAAGAAAATAGTAATAATTATTATCATTATCACTATCATTATCAACACATTATCGTTATTTTTATTATTATTACTATTACTTTTATTATCATCATCCTTATTATTATCATTAGCATAACCACAATCATACTTATATCCTAATTGTGTTCATGATTATAATCATAATCATACTAATGATAATAGCTATAATACTGATAATGATGATAAGGATAATAATAACAATTATCATCATCATCATTGTCATGAACAAAATCAATGTAATTATTAGTATCATTATCATTTATTATCATTTGTCG
The DNA here is from genome assembly GCF_003789085.1 of Penaeus vannamei. Taxonomy (NCBI): domain Eukaryota; kingdom Metazoa; phylum Arthropoda; class Malacostraca; order Decapoda; family Penaeidae; genus Penaeus; species Penaeus vannamei. The sequence continues at coordinate 648,279 of NW_020871204.1, forward strand.
TCGTCGTCAGTTCATTATCATTAATTATATTACAATTATTATTTCATTCAATCATTATTATATATTATTAATTATTCATCATTATCTTATTGTCATTATATTATCATCATCCAGTTAAGTAGTAGTAGTACCAGTACTTGTATTAGTAGTAGTAGTAGTAGCAGTTGTATTAGTATTAGTATTATCATTATTCATTATCGTTATCGTTATCATTAACATTAACATTATTTATTCTTATACTACATTATTGTTATTATCATTATTAATAATCATTATTTTAATCGTCATCAATCATTACTGTTACTAATACCTAAACACTACTATTGGCTAACTATTACTGGTGCTGTTGCTGCCACTGCTATTATTACCATTAATACGATTATAATTAACAAAATTAAGCACATGTAGATAAGAATGGTATTGGCATTGTTGTAGTCTGTATTCGGGCAACTTTTTTATATAAATATTTTTCTTCCTCCTTTAATACCTAACAAATGTGTATAAAGTAAGATAGATTCATAAAATAATAATAATTATAATAATAATAATAATAAAATAATAATAATAATTAATCAAAATAATTATTATGATAATAATAATAATTATTGATAATAATAATAATGATGAATTAATAATAATAATTACTGCTATAATAATAAATTATATATAAATATAATAAAAATATTAAATAATGCAATAATAACCTTAATTAAAGGTAATAAAAGAGCACAATTTCAATTATAATATGATATTATTGAATAAACTAAACCGCTATGCTAATATATTTTCAATACAGACGTAATATTTCCGATGATGAATAAGAAATATAAAAAAACATGCACATGCACGAACGAAGAAGCAACGCCACCTTCACAGAGCGTATCAGAACCCAAACAACCGGAACCATAAAGCCACAAACGGCCAGGAAATCTACCAGCGAACACCAAGACCCAAATCTCCCCTCAGATAAACTCCTCCCAAGCCGCTGTCACCAGACCAATAAAACAATCAACGCTATCTCGCTCGGGCCGGACCAGATACCACTCAAAATGATAATTACAACCACATTTGTCTGTCTCTCGGCCTACGCGTTCTCGGAAGCTCCCGGGTCGTTTGTCGCGCAGTCCCGAGAGAAAACAGGTGTCGGAAGAGGTTCTCGGTAGGCGGGAGTAGGGGGGGGATGAGGCCAAACAACCTCCGCTTATCCGGTGCTTTGGGTGTTTGGTTGGTTGTCCTGTCGGGTGTAGGGGAGGGGAAGAGGAGGGAAGGGAGGGTATTGATGGTGGGGAAGGGGTAAGAGTTAAAGGCTATAGGGTACTGTTTTCGTGTGGACGTAAGCGAGTCAGGGGAGGATTGCATGGTGGGCTAGGGTCAAGGTATAGGCGAGTGGGCTAAGGTCTCGTAGGACCCAAGGGTGGGTGCAAGTGGGGAAGGGTAAAAAGGAGGGAGTGCTGTATCGAAGTGTCGTGTAACGTCCCGTCTCATGAGTAAGGGAGGAAAGGTATGGTGGAGGAGAGGGAAAGGGCTAAGGGTGTAGGGCAGGGATTTGGATGCTGTTGCAATGGAGCTTTCCAGGGAGGTTATTTAGAAGGTAAGGTGGTCGGTTTATCGTAGCGTGCTGCGGGTCGGGTCTCGGTTTAAAGTAAGCCTCTTCGAGCATGAGACAAGAGAGAGACACAAGAACGACTCACCGCTCTCCTGCTCACGAGGAACCACTCTCTCTCGAGTCTTGCTCAACTCTCTCTGAGACGAGAGTGCTGACGATCGAGATGAAGAGAAGACTGCTCTGCTCTTCTCGAAGCACTGACTCGATGCTACTGTACTCGAAGCGAGAAGAGAGAGACAGGAAGAGAGGGAGAGAAGAGAGACGATGAGGGATAGTAGAGAGAAGCTCTCTCGAGAAGTGAAGCTGACATCGAAGACGGGAAGAAAGAGAGAAAGAGAGGATAGATAGATAGTTAGATGATAGACGAGAGAGAGAGAGATGAGAGAGACATGACTCGTAAGGACGAGAGATGAGAGCGAATGAGAGATGACTTCTGATTCATGAGGCAGATGAGATGAGAGAGAGAGAACGAGAAGAGAGAGAGGAGAGAGAGACAGAAGACAGACAGCCAGAAATCTAGAACAGAGGACACAGATATACAGATAAAGAATATCGACATGCGAATGCTCCGCGTATCTACAGCTATATCTACACACGCGCATTAAACAGCGCAGCCTACGCACGTGTGGCCAGCGTGCATAGCTATCTGTACATGATACCGAAGTCGTGGAAGAGCCGTGATAAGCATGTTGACGCAGGAGGGGGTTCAGTGTGGCTGGTGGAGTGTGGTGCTCTCTGTGATGGTGCTTGTGATAACGTGCTTTGACGCAACGAGTATCCTGGGGCACATACCGCAGCTGCTACGTTTTCAGGCCAAGGAGAGGCTAGTTGTGTAGTTTGTAGTTTTCTGAGAGTGTATCATAAAGGCAAGATGCTTGATTTTCTGGAAAAGATATGTAATTGTTCTTAGATCTGCAGAACTTTATGTATATATTTATATTTTTTTTTTTTTTTTTTTTTGTTGGTTCTGAGGACTTTTGTATTGGTGTTCTTTTTTTGTGGGCTGAGGATTGTTGGTGACTTGTTTGTTCTTGTTGAGATTGGGGATCGTTGCAGCTGAGCGGTGGTTAGGTGGTTTTAGCTATTGGTTTTGTATTGTATTTCTTTTTTTTCTTATTTTTTTTTTTGTATTTTTTTTTTTATATTTTCGGTGGGATGTTTATGTTTGTTAGATGAGTTTTTGAACGTTTGTGTTGTGTTGGCGGTGGGGGGGTGTTGGCGATGTGGAGGGCGTGTGTTGCTCGTGGTTTGTTTTGTTAGGATGTTTCTGTAGTTTTTTTTTTGTTTTGTGGTGTGGGGTTATCGGGTATGTGGCTATGGCTGTTTTTTTTTGCGTCATTTGGCGGATTGTTCTTAGTTCTGTTGTTTTGGGGTTGTTTTGGTTATTTGAACATTTTTATGTGGTGAAGTGGTTGTGCAGCGATGTTGAGTTGCGTTGGTAGGCGGGTTTGTTCTTGGCGGGGGTTGTGTGAGTTTGGGTTTTAGTGAGTTGTCTTTTCGATTATTAGGTGGGGAGCGTGTATTGTTTGTTTCGGGGAGTGTTTTGCTTTTGTTTTTTGGGTTGATAGTGATCCGTTCTGTCGTTTTAGTTTCGAACGGTATTCAGGTCAGTTTGTTATTCTGTCGTATTGATTTAGTGGGGCTGGATGATAGGCATTGTCCGTGTGTAGATGAGACGGCGTCGGCGCATCCAGGTTGCTATTGAGGGGCGCGAACGGGGTTGGTTGACACGGCCCTTTGACGGGGTGGCGGCTGTTAGCTGAGTATTTTTTTTCAGTCCGGACGACTCGCCGAGACTAGTCCGCTCCCCGCCTTCTGTCCCCCAGCTTCCCGTGACCGTTCTGTCCCGCTCACGCCACTTACTTGTGGTTGCCGTGACTGGCTTGTCGGGGGGGTTGATGGGGCTCTGGCACGGCCCTTCGGATCGTGTCCTCACTTCCTGACTGCGTGAGCTGGATCACGGGCGCCCGAGTGGGCCCTTTGGGCTGTGACGCGATTTTTCTTTTATTTGAGGCTCCGTTCGTGCTGCGTTCTTTGCAGAGCTCCTGTTCGTCCTCAGCAATCTCATCACGTTCTAGCTTAAGCGCGTCCATCGTTTGGTTCCCGCGCTGCCATTAGCATGCCGTCGCAGTAGGGTTTTTGGAGGTGTCATGTTATATATTTTTACTTGTGTTTATATATTATTATATATATATTATTATTATATTCTTTGTGGCATGGCGTTGACCGCCTATTTTCGCTTGTTCAAATCGGTCACAGAAATGATATCTTGATCTTTTTTTCTACTTTAATTTGTTTGCTACTCTTGCATTTCGCATTCCACTGCGAAAAATGGAACCTGCTTGTTCGTTTGTACATTTTCAGACCCAAGATGCTGTCGACCTTTACTACATGCCCTTGTCGGCCCCTTGCCGATCATGCTGCTGACGGCCAAGGCAGTGGGCGTCGAACTCCTGAAGCTGCTCGACCTCATGGCGGGGAGCAGGATGAAGCCCGAGTTCGTGGCCATCAATCCCCAGCACTGCGTCCCCACCATGGTCGACGGGGATTCGCTCTCTGGGGTGCGTAGGGCTGGGCGAGTTACCCTTTTTCCTACCTGCTCCTACGAAGTTCTCCAAGAAACAGTTGTGTTATCGCTGGCTGTAGCTCCCGGACTAACGAGATCTCTTTCAGCCGCGCCATCTGCTCCTACCTGGCTACTCAGTACGGCAAGATAGCTCCTCTATCCTTCCGACCCGAAGACGCGCGCCTCGTCGACCGCCTCATGTACTTCGACATGGGAACGCTGTACTTCCGCTTTCGGCGATACGTGGTGAGTGAAGATGCCCTTAACTAGAGTTTCTCCGCGTCCTGAAATTATTCGGATGGTTCTCTCAACTTGACAGAATTGTTAGCGTTCTTCGTATTCCTCGAGGATCTGGCTAGCTTGAGGTACTGTTAGAATGGCTGCGATCGTCCATCGCTACACGTGTTATCCAGATTAGTTCAGCTAATCGGGGTCTGTGTGATTTAGTATGCTATAATCACCAACCAAATTTCCTAAACGTACCTTTTACAATATTTTTGTGTGATTTAATGTAGTAGTAACGTTGTCCTCGCCTTCCTTCCCAGTACCCGGTGATGTTCCGCGTGAGACGAAGGCCAACCAGAGAAGCTGGAGAACTGCACGAAGCCTGGCTGGCTCGACGGGTACCTGGACGGCCACGAGTGGGCCGTCGGCAACAGCGTCACCGTGGCCGACTTCGTCCTGGTCGCCACCGTGTCCACTTTCGAGGCCGCTGGAATCGACCTGAGCAAGCACAAGAACGTGACGGCGTGGCTGGCGCGCTGCAACACATGGCCGTTACGAGGAGATGAGACGCCAAGGGCGCGAGGACTTTTGCGGCAAGATGGTTCAGGGAGAGGGAAGCTGGGAAAGCAGCTGAGCGTAAGCGAAAGCCCTTCCCATGCTGAGGTAATTTGAGTTTGAGAGGGCTCAGAGGTGCGTATAGTTTTTAATATAAATAGTTTATAAGTATAACAATATTTCTATATAGATGTCTTAATATATATAGATATGTGATATGATTGTCATCCATCTCCTTGTTTTTACTGTTTACGTCTTAATTGGAGCATGACTGAAAGTTATTATAATATACCGTAGTAGTATCTATAGTCATGTGTGATAGTAGAAAGGTAGTCTAGTTATATATAAAATTTTATAAAAATTTGTCGTAAATTTTGGTGATTTCACATCAAGCATGATTTCTTATATCACTCCAATTTATATATACGTATACTTTTTATCTTTACTTAAACACATATCACTGAACTATTAGAAACGTTTTATACATATGTATAAACAGTGAATAAAGAATACTTTATCTATACAAATATAAGAGTAATTATTATGTTTGGTGAAGACGCGAATATAAGATAAGAATTGTATAATATATTAGCATAGTGACTCATTTCATATGTGGATTAGTCCAACAATTAGTCATCTGGTTTGTTTAATAAAGCATGTCTCATTTATGTTACATTGGTGCTTAGTAACTTGAATGATATACAATAATGGAAGCTGATTGTCGTTTCGTATTCTAGTCCTTTGCATCACCCTCTTTATCATCTCTCTTAAACTATTTCTGGCTCCGGTATTTACACCGATTGAATTAGTTCATAATAGCTCTTTATCAGTTTTTCACCTTACAGCAATGTTCTCTAATAGTATAACTTTCACCAAGCATACAGAGGTTGTATACATATTGTACTGCTAATTCAATCGCCTTGTATACCTTATCCCTTTCCTTTATTAATGTCCGATTTACATTAATCTTGATCCCCTTGATCGTAACTATCTGTAACACTAATAAACCTTTGATCATATTTAAGACACACCTATTCACTCATGTACGTATAACCTCTTATTTCTTCATTCCATTTCTTCTACTCCATACTAATATAATCTATAATACCTGGTGGTTCTGAGTCTCATGTCTCTATTGTAATCAGATTATTTCTAGTACATTTAATACTTGTCTCATCGTGCGCTTTTACTATTTACTTTTTCTAGGCTATATATTTATGATATGGGTTAAATGTTTCATGCGATCAGAGGCACGCTGTCGCGGCACTTGGCCCGCGCACACGCCTACTGAATGTACTTGGTCTTAATCCATAAGGTCTATCAGTCTTATCCTGGGCAGGAGCGTGGATTTCGGGGCTGAGCTCCAATGTTGCTGTGCGATATATATATATATATATACGCGAAGTTGATATAAAAACTAGAGTATATGATTTCATTGGTGACACATAGTCAATTTGAGATAAAGATGTATATACGTTTGCTTAGCAAACGCAGTATGATGTGATATAGATAATAAGTTAATTTCTACGTAGGCAAGTTGTAGTTCCA
>NW_020871204.1:672278-679778 GCF_003789085.1 Penaeus vannamei
AAGAAAGGGAAAAGAGAGAGACAAAGAGAGAGACAAAGAGAAAGAGAGAGAAAGAGACAGAGAAGAGAGACAGAGAGAGAGAAGAGAGAGAGAGAGAGAGAGAGAGAGAGAGAGAGAGAGAGAGAGAGAGAGAGAGAAAGAAAGAAAGAAAGAAAGAAGAAGAAAGAAAGAAAGAAAGAAAGAAAGAAAAGAAAGAAAGAAAGAAAGAAGAAAGAAAGAAAGAAAGAAAGAAAGAAAGAGAGAGAGAAAGAAAGAAAGAAAGAGAGAAAGAAAGAAAGAGAGAAAGAGACGGGGAGATCAGCGTCTCCAAACACGCTCCAAGGCTCAAGGCTCCTTGCCGAGGCGACCGCACTCGCGAAGCACAATCTCATGTTTAAAATATCCTCTTGGAATTTTAAGTACTGGACTTGAGACATGCGGTAGAACATAAAAATCTCGAATCAACCGGAAGATGCATTCCCAAGAACTCCCAGGACTTCCAGCGTTGAATCTCCGGCAATATTCCTAATTGGAGGCCGTTCCAGGCGCCCGCACCAGCAGTTCCAACTCCGTGCGCTGGAATACAGGGCGGTGGCTTAGGTGAAGCCTCGGCGCGCTGGACCGCAATAAAGGAAATGGCCAGAGAGTCGTTGAGGATTCGTCAATGTCTTCGGCGAGGAGGTTGTAATATGTGAATTGGACTTCACTATTTTTATATTTCGAGCATCATTTATCGCCATTTTCTCTCTTCCTTCTTTCTTGTGGGTTGCGCTTCGGATTATGTCGCGCTGCCTTGCTTTGCATCTGTTGTGTATATTTTCCTCTTTAATCGGATTTTGTACTTTTTCTCTTCTTTTTCATTTGTTGCGCGGCATTTCCCCCCTCTTTTGTTGTTTTTCTTCTTCCTTCGTCCCTTTCTCGACACGTCTCGTCGTCTCGTGTCGTTTCCCCGGACACTCCGCGTCCCTCGCCATCTCGGTACTTAGGCACGTCTGAGGACGGTCCCGGCGTGTGCTGTTTCTTCTCGCTCCGCCGGTCTCCTCGCTGCGGTTAGCTCGCTCTTCCGGATAATTAACTCTGCCGACTGACCACGCCTAGAGTACCTTAACCTCGTTATCTCAGACTTAGTTCTTTAATTACAGCTTGCCCGCCTCTGTGCCTCTTTCCTTTGACTGCTGCCGAGGCGTACCTAGCGCAGGCTCTCGCCTCTGGCTTTGGCTTCATCTATCCCCGTTTGCGGTTTTAAGGTTTTTCGTTTTTCTTTTCTTGCTTCCGTCCATGCACATGGTGACACACACACACACATATATTTTCTCTCTCTCTCACGTATCTCTCTGTGTCTGTCCGTCCATCCGCCCGCCCGTCCGTCCGTCTCTCGCCGCCTCTGTCTTATCAACACGCAGCTGACTGGTATCATTGCATCTGTCTCCCACCGCGGCGGCCTCTCCAAGCCCCGCTCGCTCGTGGCTTTTCCTCCAGCCGCCTGGCGTCCTTCTGCGCGCGGCTCCCTCCTATACCTTGTCCATTAACCTCCTTCGCTGCGCCTTCCACAACAGCTTATGCTAATCTCCCTCCTACTCTTGCTGCAATCGTTCACTCTCATTCCTTCTTTTGGTGTCTCCTCCGCCTCCCCATTCTCCTCCTTTCTTGTGGCTTCATCCTCCGTCTCCTCCGCCAATCCTTCCTTCCCTCCTTCCTCTGCTTCCCTCATCCCTCCCTCCCCCAGGAAGGATTATCTGTAAGCTTGCAGTGATCGATGCCTGTGAAGGAAAAAGGGAGGATTTACGAGTGAAACAAGACAACGCAAGCCGGGGAATGGAGTGGATGGAGAGGGGGTGGGGGTGGGGGGGCGAGAGGAAGGGGGGGAGGGAAGGACGAGAGGGGCATGAGGGAGAGGGGGGGGTGACGGAGGGAGGGACACAGGGGATGAAGAAGGGAAGGAGGGGGAAGGAGGGGATGGAGGGAGGAGGAGACAGGAGATGGAGGAGGGAAGGGGGGATGGATGGATGAGGGGGTGGGGTGGAAGGGGGAAGGAGGGAAGGAGGAAAGGAAGGAGGAGGGGAAGAGAGGAGGTGATAGAGAGAGAAGGGGGGTGGGGTGAGGGGGAGACGAGGGAGGAGAGGAAGGAGGAGGGGAGGGAAGGAAGGGAGTGGATAGAGAGGGATTGGGGTTTGAGAAAAAGGAGGGGTGGGAGGGAAGGAAGGAGGGGAAGGGGGAGGAAGAGACAGTGGGCGAAAGAAGAGCAGGGAGAGTGTGAAAAGAGGAGGATAAGGAAGTGAGGAGGGGAAGGATGCAAGAGGAGAGGGGGGGACGACGGGGAAGGAAGGGGACAGGAGGGAAAGCAATGTGATTCTGTTAAGTGAAAGGAGGCGGAAGAGAACGAGGAGGAGGAGGGGCAGGAGGAGCAGGAGGAGGAGGAAGAGGAGGGAGGAGGAGGAGGAGGGGGAGGAGGAGAAGAGGGAGAAGAGGAGGAGGAGGAAAAAGAGGAACCAAAAAGGAGGAGGAATAGGAAGAAAATGAGGAGAAGATTGAGGAAAAAGAGGAAGAGGAGAAGGGGAGGTTTATAATTCTTTTCTTGTTTTCTCTCGTTTCCCAATCCTTTCCTTTCATATATTTTTTATATTCTTTATAATTACCATTCTTATCTCTATCATTCTTACTTATATTACTACTGATACTAACATTACCATGTCAAGATAACATTATTATTACCTGTCACTGTTCTCATCATCTTGACCTTCATTAGGTACTTCATTTACTAGTATCATTATATCAATTATAGCTGTCGTTTTCATTATCACCATCTTCAATTATCTCCCATATTTTCCACCATGATCACCATTTCAATTCTTCAAACTACTTATTTGAACCCGTCACTATTTTCACTATTACCTTCACCATCATCATCATTTTACGTCATCTGAATTACTTCTTTCAACCATCACTGTTACCATCATCATCAATATCATCATCATTTTAAATCCGCATTACTCCCTTCAACCCATTAATATTACCATCATCATCATTATCATTTTAAATTTATATTACTTACTTCAACCATCACTATTATCATCAACAATCATCATACTCATCATTTTAAATTCTCATTACATAATTCAGCCATCATTATTACCATCATCATCATCATCATTCCAAATCCTTTAAATTACTTCTTCCAATCATCACCATCAGTCACCACCATCACCATCATCCCCAAGTACTCCACTTGAATCTCCATCATCACCATCATAAATCGCTCTTAAACACTCTTAATCTCCCTCAATATCATCGCCTTAATCCCCGTCCTTCGCTTCCTCTCGAGCTACGAGTTACGAGACTAAAATATTTACTCGATTTAATTCGCCAATTATCGGTAACCGACCCTGGGTGAGATAGCGTGTAAAAAATCGTGTGTCGCGCCCCCTGGTTGAAGATGGCTGGGGGCGGGGGTATATAGGGGGGGGGGTTGTGTGTATGTGTGTGTGTGTATGCGTGTGTGTGTGTGTGTGTGTGTGTGTATATGTATGTATGTATGTGTATGGTGTGTGTGTGTGTGTGTGTGTGTGTGTGTGTGTGTGTGTGTGTGTGTGTGTGTGTGTGTGTGTGTGTGTGTGTGTGTGTGTGTGTGTGTGTGTGTGTGTGTGTGTGTATGTATGTATGTATGTATGTGTGTATGTATGTGTATGTATGTATGTATGTATGTATGTATGTATGTGTGTGGTGTGCGTGCGTGCGTGCGTGTGTGTGTGTGTGTGTGTGTGTGTGTGTGTGTGTGGTGTGTGTGTGTGTGTGTGTGTGTGGTGTGTGTGTGTGTGTGTGTGTGTGTGTGTGTTGTGTGTGTGTGCGTGTGCGTGTGCGTGTGCGTGTGCGTGTGCGTGTGTGTGTGTGTGTGTGTCTTATATGTACATACATACATATATGTATTTATCTGTGTATGTATGTATGTATATGTATGAGTGTATAGGAGTGTGTATGTGTGTGTGTATGTTGCTATGTATGAGTGTATAGGATGTGTGTGTGTGGCGTGTGTGTGTATCCTGTGTGATGCTGTTGTATGTGTCTTATACATACATACATATATGTATTTATCTGTGTATGTATGTATGTATATGTATGAGTGTATAGGAGCGTGTGTGTGTATGCGGATTAACGCTATGCCATCCATTTCTCGTCTCATAGCCTCCATCTAGCAGCACTAGTCATTATTCACAGTGTTGACCCGCTGTCCGCTATCTGACATCCTGAGGCAAACCGAGGAGGAGGAGGAGGAGGAGGAGTAGGAAGAAGAAGAGGAGGAAGACGAGGAGGAGGACGAGAAGGGAGAAAGAGGAGGGAGGAGGAGGAGGAGGAGGAGGAGGAGGAGGAAGAAGAGGAGGAGGACGAGGAGGAGGACGAAGGGAGAAGGAAGGAGGAGGAGGAGGAGGAGGAGGAGGAAGGGAGGAGGAGGGAGGAGGGGAGAAGAGAAAGGAGGAGGGGAAGAAGGAGGAAGATGGAGGAGGGAGGAGGAGGGGGTAAGGAGGAGGAGGAGAAGGAAGGGGATGGAGGAAGAGAAGGAGGAGGAGGAAGAGAAGAGGAGGATAGAGGAGGAGGAGGGAGAGGAGGAGGAGGGGGAGGAGGAGGAGGGAGGAGGAGGACGAGGACGAGGAAGAGGAGGAGGACGAGAAGAGGAGGAGAAGGAGGACGAGGAGGAGACGAAGACAAGGAGTAGGAGAAGGAGGACGATGAGGGAGGGTGAAAAGAGACCGAGCTAAAAGAGAGAGAGAAAGAAAAGAAGAGAGATACGAGAGAGAGGAGAATGCAAAACGTAAAAAAGTAAGAAAGAAAACGCGATACCAAACGAAAAAAGAAAGAAACACAAATACACTTAAAAATCATACACACAAACACACAGAAAACTCACACAACACACACACACACACACACAAGCACGATGCCCGTACATATCAATACCGCATTTCCTTCAATTTCCCTTCAATTTTCCAGGAGGGGCCGTCATTCATCATGGAAGAAAGTGCTCCTCAACTGTGACCCGCCTTCGCTTTTGATCGCTGAGAGACCGAGGGGGATATTGGGGGGAGGGGAGGGGGAAAATTGGGGGGAGGGGAAGGAGGGAAAGGGGGAAGGAACGGGAGGAGGGGAAATTGGGGGGTGGGGGAGGGAAAATTGGGGGAAATTGGGGAAAGGGGTTAGAGGGAGAGGGGAAGGAAAAGGGACGTAAGGGGAAATTGGGAGGGAGAGGGGAAGGGAAAATTGGGAGAGGGGAAAACTGGGGGAAGGAGAGGTAGGGAAGGGGAAATAGGGGAAAGAGAGGGGCATGGGGGAAATTGGGGAATATTGGTATTGAGGGGAAAATGGGGGAGGGAGAGGATGAGGGAAATTGGGGGAGGAAAAGGAAGAAAGGGGAAATTGAGGATGTGAAATTGGGGAAAAGTAGGGTAGGGGGACGGGGAATTTAGGGAAGGAGAGGGGAAAAGGAAAGCTGGGGAAGGAGAGGGGAAGTGGAAATTGGGAGATATTAGGGGAAGGAGAAATTGGGGAAAACTAAAGGGAGGAAATGGGAATGGGGAAATTTTGGGGAAGGAGAGGAGAAGGGGAAATTGGGGGAGGGGAAAGGGGTAAGGGAAATTGGTCAACTCGGGAAGGAGGGAAGGAAAAAAAGAAGATGGGAGGGGAAACGAGGGAAGGAAAGACGAAAAAAAGAGAGGGAAAGCGGGAGAGGAAGGGGAAAGAGCGACGAAAAAGGGGACAGGAGGGGAGGTGGAAAGGTAGGGGAAAGGGGGAAAGATGAGGGGAAGAATTTTAGTGAGTGTAATGGATGAAATTATGGAGAAATTGGGGATTGAAGGAATGGGAGGAGTGAAACGGAGAGGTAATGGTGGGGGATTTAACAGAGGGGAAATAGGGCTGTTGGGGAGGAGGGGAAAGAAGGGAAACAAGGGGAAAAGGTAAAACTGAGAATATCGGCTAGAAGAGAGAGAAAAAAAAAACGGGAAGACTTAAAACGGGGGGAAGTGGAAAATTGGGAGGAGGTCCAGAAACAGAGGAAGTGGGGGGAAGGGGGTGGTGGTAGTGGTAGTGGAAGGGAGGGGAAAGGGGGATCTTACATCACCTTCGAGAAAATACAGGGGTCTTGGGAGCCTGACTGTTGACGCTTGACAAGAGCTCAAACGTATAATCTAAGGCTGCTCCAAAGGGGGAGAAAATGCAGGTAAAAAATAGATAGAAGAAAAATTGAGAAAAAATAAGAGAGAAAGAAAAAAATAAATGGGCTATATACTGAATGCATCAATACCTAGATTAATATATTGTAAGCATGTAAATAAATACATGTATGTGTATATGCATGAATGAAAGTATAAATGAGTTTATGAATGTATCTATCATGTATATCAACAAACGTCTATGTGCGAGAGAGCATTAGATGCAATGAGTCACATATAGGGTTCTTATTTATCATTTGTAAAAGCTCTAATAAACTTACTATCGAGGTATATGGAGAAGCTTATGTTGACAATGGCATATGATTATTTTTCAGTGATTGTGTCATATTATTTTCTTGATGACAGTGACTACTTCTTCTTAGGCTACGATTTCTGTCTGTTTACTAACACTATGGAAACTACTCTGTGTGTGTGTGTTTACATGTACACTGTTTATATTCACACAACCATATATTCTTCACCTACAAATGTATCCATATCTATTTGCCAAACTAAATATGTAACTTACACCCCAGTACTATGTAGTTCACTTCTTTCCATTCAGAATCCCGATGTATCCTTTCATTCCAAACGACAGTCCATTCATTACTTCCATAATTTTTTTTTTTTTTCGAACACTCTCTTACTTCATCCCCAAGCCCAACACAGAGACAACCTCCCCATGATCCAAGCACAGAAAGCACTGCCATCTCCCCAGCACGAGCGACCCCCAGCCTCCCCAAGATACCTCAACAGACAACCTCATCAATAACCCCAGACAGATTCTCGCTTACCATCCACATGGATCCCCCTTACTGAGCCTCCTCACCCCCCCCCCCCGCGTACTCCGCCGTCGGTACTGACAACAAGCCCAGTAAGTTTCCCCGGAGGAAGACAATGGCTATCAACGCTCCTCCGTAAGGTCGAGAATTCCCCGGGAATTAAAGCCCTTTCCTCCCTAATCCCCGCCGAAAAGCCCCTAAATTACCTCGCTACTTTCAGGTACTCAGGTTGATTGGCCGGTTTATTGTGGGGGATTCTGATGATGAGGGCAAGACACGCCGACCCCCTTGTCCCCTCGTCCCGTCGCTGCCTGTGTGCTCCCCTCTTTCCTTGTCCCTTCTTCCTTTTCCCCCTTTCACTCCCTTTTTGTAGTTTTTCTGCGTTATTCTTTGCTCTAAATCTGGTATAATTTATTTCCCGTTGATGGGTTAAAAGAATCACGTAATTCCTTTAAAAAATGCTTGATATGCAAATAAATCGAGAATATAAAAAGAATATTCTAAAATACCCACAAAAGTTAGGAGGAGAGAATTCCTAT
>NW_020871204.1:684778-690768 GCF_003789085.1 Penaeus vannamei
ATGTATTTTTTCTTGGTGTTTTAGCTTTATATAACAATACTTTTAGTGTTTTCTTTTTTCGTGCGGTATCCCTCTCTTAAACACTTAAACATGCATCACTCCTTTTAGAAACCTCAGAACATTTCCGAAAGCAATTCTGCCATCAAAAAGTATAGCGGAGCACCATTCACACGTTTCATATATCACCGCAATCAGAAACATTTCAGATGGAAATCGTTCTGTTATCACACATACTATGACCTTATGTGACCTCTGACATCTGGGTCGTGTCAAAGCCTCTTCCCTTCCACCCGAGGATGCCCCGACTCCCCTCAGATCCTCTCGAGGCGTCATGGTTCCAGATCGTCTCAATATGTATCCTCGAAGAAAATGTGCTACAGAAACATGACAAGGCATTACGGCATATGAGAAAGAATTATAGTAGAGTAATAAAAACAACAACTACCGGAATGACTTTAAGAGAGTAAGAAAGAAAGAAAGAAATTAAGGAAAAGAGAAAAATTGAGTTATGCTTCATTCCAAGGCAGAACAGCGGGCTCCTCCTCTCGATAAGCATCACGACGTGAGGAAATGCTCAAGCGAAAGCCGTCTAAGCTTATCTCGCCGTCTACAAAAGACTGTAACGACGGGGAGAGCGAAGCCGCGCCTTACAATTCATTAAATATTTAAGCGGTCGTTAAACGAGAGTCCACTGCGTGCATCCCCATGCCGAGATAGGCTTCACCCCCTCCCCTCTCCTCACCAATCCCCTATCCCCTCACCCACCACCCCTCTTCCCCCTCTCTCTCCCTTGGTCCACCACCCCTCTCCCCTCTCCCCTCTCTTAGGCACAACCGTCTGTCACCACCGTCGGTTTCTGTGTCATCACTTTAACAGTCGTCGCTCAAGACGTCTGCTCGCAAACACCAGGGAAAAAAGCAAGAACTGCTGTATATAAATTATCTGAGATACAACTGTTTATATTTTTCTAATTGTATCTGCATAAATGTAAGTATGCCAGCGTCTAGAAGTATAACTGCAAATATGTGGAAATACTTAGGTATTTACAAACACCCTGTACACCAGACGCCTATACGTTGTATATATATATAATATATATATATATATATATATATATAATATATATATATATATATATATATATATATATATATGTGTGTGTGTGTGTGTGTGTGTGTGTGTGTGTGTGTGTGTGTGTGTGTGTGTGTGTGTGTGTGTGTGTGTGTGTGTGTGTGTGTGTGTGTGTGTGTGTGTGTTGTGTGTGTGTGTGTGTGTGTGTGTGTGTGTGTGTGTGTGTGTGTGTGTGTGTGTGTGTGTGTGTGTGGGTGTGTGTGTGTGTGTGTGTGTGTGTGTGTGTGTGTGTGTGTGTGTGTGTGTGTGTGTGGCAAAGCCAGTGTGCCATAACCCTCAAGCAGCAATCGAGGAGGTGCCACTCTCAGGGCCACGGGAGGAGGAGTGCCACGCCAAGGGCCACCGGGTAGAGGAGGTGCCACACCTGAAGCGTCACTCGTCACCAGGTTTGCTCATCATGTCACGTGATCCGTCAACGTCGTGCCAATGGAGCCGGATCTGCCGTGTGTCGTTTATCTGTTTTTCTCATAAGACTTGGGTTCTCGCTCTAAGTTTTTGAAACGTGAGGCCGACCGCTAGATGGCTCTGTTCGCGCTACGGAGGTTCGGGAATTTAATACACGTAAAGGAATAAATAAGTGATTTCCACTTTACTTTCTTTAAATCGAATTTATCTTTTTTCGTATAATCAGACTTTTCTTTCTTAGGGTAAGAGCCTAATTTATGAATGAAATAAACAAAGAAGACGACACTTCCCTCACCCCTGCGCACTACTTACCATATCGACATTACATCCTAATCTACCAGCCTTAGAAGATTTCATTTACTTCCATCTAATTTTCCTTCCTCTCCCCTCCTCCCCTTTACCCCTCCCCACTCACAAAAAAAAAAAAAAAAAAAAGAAAAAAATAATCACACAGCATCCTTAGGCGGTCGGTTGGTCGGTTCCCTCACGTCCAATTCCTACCGAATATTCCCCATAAATTCCCACGAATCCTCTTAAATTCCCTGGTCTCATCTTAAATTTCCTCTCTCTCATCTCCCCCTCCTCCCTTCCTTTCGTCTTCCTTCCTTCTCCCTCCCCCTTCCTTTACCCCCCTCTTTTCCCTTCTTCCTCCCACTTTCTCCTCTCTCTTTCTCCCCCTCCTTCCCTCTCCTTCCTCCTCCCTCCTCCTTCCCTCCCCCTCCCCACCTCCTTTCCTTTTCTCCCTCCTCCCCTCCCACCTCCCCTTTCCTTTCCCCCCTTCCCACCCCCTCTTTCCCCCTTCCCTTCCCCCTCTTTACCCTTAAACTCTCAAAGTTCGAAACTGAATTTATGTACTATGGAAAATCTTGCTGAATGCGGCCTCGGCTCTGACATCATTTATTGAAGCCAGCCAGGGATGTTTATGATCCGTAGGGAATAAAACCTCCTATACTGAAATATGCATGATGCTTGGATGCAAGAAGACGTGCATGCTTGCCTTCGGGCTTTTAATAAATGAGATGAGGAGGAAAGAGTCGGATTCGTTAAATAAAATTCAGCTTTTTGGTTTCTTTTCGGTGTGTGTGGGAGGGAGGGAGGGAGGGAGGGAGGGAGGGAGGGGAGGAGGGAGGGAGGAGAAGAGGAGGAAGGAAGGGAGGGGAATGGAGGGAGGTATATAGATTATATATATAAATAGAGAGATAGATAATAGAGAGAGAGAGAGAGAGAGAGAGAGAGAGAAATAGCAAACTCTGACAATGCAAACCATCCGGGCAGTCGTGAGAACTACAAAAAACAACAACAACAACATCATCAACAGCGACAATAGCCCACCCACATCCGACATAATTTTAATTACTCAAAAAAAAAAAAAAAAAAAAAAAAAAATCCCACACTCAACCCAACTTTAATTCCCTCCAAATATATAATTCACGACAATTCTTTCTTTCTTCCCTCCCTCCCTCCTCCCCCCCTCCTTTTTTCCCTCTCACTTATCCCTTAGCTTTCTTAATTATGGCTAGTGCGGCGGCGGGTGAGTGACGGCCGCGGGGTCTGGCCGGTGATGGGTCTTTTGAGGCGTCGCGGACCGGGAGCTAATAACGAGGGCCGCGCAACACACAGTAGTGACAGGTACAATAATTCCAGAGTGTAATTAGTGCCAACTGAAAATTAAATGTCAGTCGAGGTCATGTTCTCTCTGCCGTTTTTTTTTTTTTTTTTTTTTTTTTTTTTTTTTGTCTCTGTCTCCCTCCCATCCCTCCTCTCCTCTCCTCCCCCTCTCCTCTCCTCTCTCCTCCCCTCCCCCCTCCCGACAAAGAAAATTGGAATTCAGACTCGGCAAAGCGGATTTCCGAGTCCAGGATTGCGAGTCTCCGTTCATAACAACTGTGTGTTTTTTTATTATCATCACTCAGGGAAATGGATGTAGGAAATCTATTTTTCCGTGTTTTAGAAGGAAGGAAAAAAGGAAACTAATGAATGAATGAATGAGTGAATCAGGAATGGACCTGACAAAGAGACACAGGAACACATACATACACGCTGGCATAAATACACCAGTAGCGTGTGCACAAAGATGAAGGGAAACACATATACACATAGAAAACACACACAACACCGACGCCACACACACACACACACACACGCACACACACGCACCACAACACACACACACACACACACACACACACACACACACAACACACACACACACACACACACACACACCACATACACACACACATACATGAATATATATATATATATAATATATATATATATATATAATATATATACATATATATATATATTATATTTATATATATATTATATATAATATATATATATACTTACTCACATACATACATACACACATAATGTTGATAATAATAGTAATAATATCAACAATGATTATGATAATAATAATATCATAAAAAATAATATAATACAGATAAGAATGCTAACAATGACAATGATAATAATAATAATAATAATAATAAATAATAATAATAATAATAATAATAATATAATAATAATAACACAACAACAAACCATTAAACAATAACAACAACAATAATAATGATAACATAATAACATCATAGGTAACACTAATACTAATACTAATAACAATAAAAATGATAATAATAACAATCATAATAATAGCAACAATAATAACAATAATGATTAATAACAATGATATTGATAATAATAACAAATAAAAATGATAACAACTACAACATCAACAATAACAAAAAAAAAAAAAAGAACTATTAAACATCACTCCATCTCTCTTCTATTCCTAAAATTTCAAAATTTCTGGCAATATCCCCCCCCCAAACGCAGAAAAAATATAATTCTTTGTGTATTAGAAGAATACCCCGCTTCTCCTTTCCCCTTTGTAATCCCCTCTCCTTCAACTTCTATTTACCCTCATTTATTTTCCCTCTCCTTGTACCCCTCTTTATCCTCGCGTGCTTCCCCTCTCTTTCGACATCACGCCAACCCCAAATTTCTCCTCCATTCCTCCCTCATCTTCCTCAACATCTCCTTCCCCTCTTTCCCTCTTCCCCTTTCAACCCCTCCTTATCCTCATCTGCTTCTCTTCCCTTTTAGTTCTCTATATCTCCCTCGTCCTCGACCTTCACAGCTTCCCCCCCGTCCACGTATAACCCCCCCCCTTATCCTTCCCCTCCACTCCCGTCATCCTTCCTTCTTTCGTTCTCTCTCTTCCCCTTCCCTCTATCTAACCCTTTATCGACCTTCCTCATCCCCTCACTATCACATCCTCACCCGTCCATCCCCTTCCCTCTCTTGCCATTCCAACATCTCCCTTACTTCTAACATGGCCACTTCCACACCCGCCCTACCTCCTTCCCTCTATTCCCCTCCCATCCCTCTCGACTTCACCCCTCCATTCCCCATTCCCCCTCCTTTACCCTCACTCACCTCTCCCTCACTCCCTCTCCCTCCCTTCCCCCTCCCCCTCTACCCCCCCGCCCCTCCCTTACGTCCGTGGTTTTGGCCCGAAACGTCTCCCCAATTTGAAGCCTCCCTTCGGCCGCGAGTGACCGCTGTCTGCACCTCATCCCAGACACAAATTTTCTCCCGCCATGTGCCCTTTCTCCTCGCCGGTGTGTACATAATAAAGGGATGATGGTAAATGGCGATTGTCAGGCTTATCTCACGTGCTATAACTTCGATAAAAGTTCCTATGGACGGGGGATGCAGATGAGCTGGGATGGAGGATGGGTGAAAGATGAGGGAGAGGGAGAGGGAGAGGGGAGACGGTGAGAGAGAGAAAGGGAAGAGAGAGGGAGGGGAAACGGAGAGAGAGAGAGAGGAGAGAGACAGAGAGAGAGAGAGAGAGAGGGAAGAGAGAGAGAGAGAGGGAGATGAGAGAGAGAGAGAGAGAGAGAGAGAGAGGGGGAGAGGGAGAGGGAGAGGGAGAGGGAGAGGGGAGAGGGAAGGGAGAGGGAGAGGGAGAGGAGAGGGAGAGGGGAGAGAGAGGAGAGGAGAGGAAAGGAGAGGAGAGGGGAGGGAAGAAGAAAGCGGGACAGAGAAGAGAGAGAAAGAGGAGAGAGAGAGAGAGAGAGAGGACAGAGAGAGAGAGAGAGAGAGAGAGGAGAGAGAAGAGAAGAAGAGAGAGAGAGAGAGAGAGAGAGAGACGAGGAGAGGAGAGAGAGAGAGAGAGAAGAAGGAGAGAGGACGAGAGAGAGATGAGAGAGAGAGAAGAGAGAGAGAAGAGGAGACAGAGAAGAGAGGAGAGGAGAACGAGAGAGCGAGAGAGAGAGAGAGAGAGAAGAGAGAGAGAGAGAGAGAGAGGGAGAGAAGGAGGAGAGAGAGAGAGAGAGAGAGAAGAGAGGAGAGAGAAGAGAGAGAGACAGAGAGAGAGAGAGAGAGAGAGAGGAGAGAGAGAGGAGAGGAGAGGGAGGGAGAGATGGGGAAGAAGAGAAGAG
>NW_020871205.1:12500-22500 GCF_003789085.1 Penaeus vannamei
TGAATATTGATATTACTAGAGATAGTTTTACATATATTAATCATAATGATAGTGATGGAATTAATAATCAGATTAATAACAATATTCACATCACTATCACTTCCATAACAATAACAACAATAATAATAAAACAACCAATCACAAACAAATGAAACGCCGATAAGCAACAAAAACAATAACAAAAAACAAAAACAAAAAAAATCAGTGGTACCATAGCAACTCATGTTTCTTTCTTCTTAATAATAAAAAAAAATGTTTCGTCTTTAAACTTTAAGAGAAGCAGTCAAGTGTGTTAGTTTTATGGGTTAAGGTAATCTGATCCTATTAGCTGGCTCCTGTAATCTAATAGGTAACAAGGTTTTGTTGTTGTTTATTGTTGTTGTTGTTTATTGTTTTTCTTGTTGTTGTTGTTTCCTGTTGTTGTTCTTGTTCTTGTTGTTATTACTTTTGTTGTTTTTCCTGTTTTTTTTCTTACTTTTGTTTTTTTCTATTGCCATTATCATTATCATTAGTAATGTTGTTTACTAGTAGTAGTAATAGTAGTAGTATCATTGATTTTGTTATTATTTACATTATTATCATTGTTATTATTATCATCAATATCATTATCATCATTATTATCATTATCATTATCATCATTATTATCATTATCATTATTTATTTTTTGTCATTCTCATTATTACTATTATCATTATTATCGTTTTTGCTATTATTTCCATTGTTATTATTATTATCATTACCATTATCATGATTATCACTATTGATAATATTCTCATTATTGTTATCATAACTATTACTGCAATCATTGTTATTATTCTCATTACTGATAACGTTATTAGTAGAAGTAACATAATTAGTATCATCATGATATCATAATTATCATGAGTATCTTTATCTTTATCATCATTTTAATCATCGTTATTATAAACCTTATTGTTTTTTATCATCATTATTATCTTGATCATCAGTAGCATCATCATTATAATCATTTTTGTTTTTATTATTGTCATCCTCATCACCATCATCATTATATTGGTCTTATTATCATCAAGTTTTATAAATAATTCATGTTTTTTTATCATTATTATTATTCTATGCACCACCAAATTTATAACAAAGAGATATTTACCAATAAGATCTATACAACACCTATGCTCATTTCATAAATTTCTGATCTTTATGAATATAAAATGAAAAATAGAATACAAAAGAATTATTAACCCCCCTCCTTCTAGACGCCCTTCCCCTCCCCTCCCCCTCCCTCCTCCAAAACACCCTCTCCTACCCTACACACAACCCCTCCCCCCCAAAACACTCTCCCCCACCTCCCTCCCCCTCCCCCTTCACAGTAGGCTTCTCATTCACATTTCTAGACCTCCCCTCCCCCCACCAACCCCATTAACCCACCCCCCATATCTTACTCCCCTCCCCTACCTATACTTCACACCCCTACCCCCTACCTATAGTTCATTCCCATACCATATGCCCTTCTATCAGTTCTTTCTATACCTACTATTGACTATTTTCCATACCATACCACCCATAATACCATCACCCCCCCCCCCATTTTCTATACCATACACACTTTTCCATACAATATTCCATCTCAAGTACCATTAACCCCTTGATACCATATATCCTCCCATACCATACCATATACCAGGTCCGTAAAACCCTTTGCAATACCATACACCACCATTTGCCGCATTTTTTTATACCTGTTCTATAATTCTCCACTATACTCTCAATGGTACTATATACCATTTCCATTCACATCCCTCTCCCAATACCATTTTCCCCCTCTATGAACCCACTTTTATACATAGAGGTCTGCCAATACCATACACCACTTCCATACCACACACCTTCCAACCATACATCTCCCACTCCCAATACCACACCCACCTTCCCCTCCATAACATACAACTACTTCCTCCCCCTCTACACACCATCTCCTTCCTCATACCATACCACCCCATCCATACCACAATACCATAAACCCTATTCCTACTATACAGTTACCACAATACCATACCACCCATTCATACCACACACACTCTACCCCAATACCATACAACCTATCATTCCACAGACCTACCCAATACCATACCACCCCCATATACCAGACAGACCTATCCCCAGCACCATATAACCCATATGACACACACACACACACCGCACTTTCCTCTCACCCTCTCACCATCGCCATTTGACACCCTTAACCCCCTCTCCCCCTGCATTTCACCCCCCCGCCATTTCACCCTCCCCGCCATAGCCATTTGACACCCCTTCCTCCCTCCTCCCTGCCATTTCACCCTCCTCCCGTCATTTCACCCCTCCCCCCGCCCATTTCACCCTCCCCCGCCATTTCCCCCCCCCCGCCATTTCCCCCCCTCCCCCCATTTCACCCCTCCTCCCCCCCCGCCATTTCACCTCCTCCTACCCCCCCGCCATTTCACTCCCTCCCCCCCCCCGCCATTTCACCCCCACCTCTCCCCAATCGATCTGTGTGACATGAAACATTCAGTTATTACGATATATGTGTTAAGACGCACGAATGGGGTGAGTCTTGTTATGATCGGGGTGGGGGTGGGAGGGGTAATGGGGGGGGAAGGGAGGGAGGGAGGGAGGAGGGGAGGAGGGGAGGGAGGGAGGAGGGAGGGAGGGAGGAGGGGAGGAAGGGGAAGGAGGGAGGGAGGGAGGGAGGGAGGGAGGGAGGGAGGGAGGGAGGGAGGGAGGAGGGAGAAGGGAGGGAGAGGAAAGTAGTGTAAGGGAAAGGGAGAGCGAGAGAGAACGCAGTAGGGGGAGAAGAGGATAGGGAGGAACAAGTAGGAAAGGGAGATGGAGGGAAGGAGAGAAGTGGGGAAGAGAGAGAGAGAGAGAGAGAGAGAGAGAGAGAGAGAGAGAGAGAGAGAGAGAGAGAGAGAGAGAGAGAGAGAGAGAGAGAGAAACAGACAGACAGACAGATAGCCAGCGCCAGACACAGAAAAAAGAAAACGAAAAAAAAAAAAAAATCAGAAAACAAGGACAAAAAAAAAAAAAAAAAAAAAAACAGTCCTTGATCTACAACAAGCTAAAGACTGTTCTGGGTTTCCATAACTAGTGTAGAAAAAAGGGAGGAGGGAGGGAGGGGGAAGGGAAGAGGGAGGGGGGATAGTAAAGGCAACGGGACGTGGGGGGGGGGGGGGAGGATAAAGAAGCTGGCGAGAGGGAGGGGAGGAGGGGGAGGTAAAGGAGAG
This sequence comes from Penaeus vannamei, assembly GCF_003789085.1. Classification (NCBI taxonomy): domain Eukaryota; kingdom Metazoa; phylum Arthropoda; class Malacostraca; order Decapoda; family Penaeidae; genus Penaeus; species Penaeus vannamei. The sequence goes on from NW_020871205.1 coordinate 15,740, forward strand.
AGGGGGGGGTAGGTAAAGGAAACGGAGGAAGGGGGTGGGGTGGGGGTGGGGGAGGTAGGGGAGCAACCAGGGACGGCGAGTTAAAATATTTTTATGGTAATGAGAACACAAGGGCGTCGAACAAGGGGACTAGGACAGGATGGCTAAAGGTTTGGAAGAAGAAAAAAAAAAAAAGACTATGAAATAGGCTGTTTTATACGCGTATGGTTAGTTAGTGTTTTTTAAAAAGGAAGTTCCTAGCGGCTGAAGTGCAGTTGGTATGCGCCTTGGTCGAGAAAAAAAAAACCTGTTTCATTTTTTTTTTATTTTTTTTTGTTTTTTTTTTTCTACTCTCCTTTTTGGCAGGGTAATATATGTTAACGGTGTGCTATATATTTTTATCACTTACGTTCTGATTTTAGTTTTGAAAATGAAATCTAGTTTTGAAACATCAGTGACGTCATTTTAAACACAGATATAATAATAAATAATAATAATAATAATAATAATATATATAATAATAATATAATAATAATAATAATGATAATGTTAATAACAATAATAGTAATGACAAAGTAATAATAATAAAAAGGATAATCACAACAATACTACTGCTACCATTACGACTACAAATAATAATAATAATAATAATAATAATAATAACAATGATAACGATAATACCAATAACTAATAAATAATACCAATAACAATAACAGTAATAACACCGCCAACACCAAACACAAAAAACACAAACCTCCCGAAACATCACCTCCCCCCCCCCAAAAAAAAAATGAAAAGAAAAGAAAAAAACACGATAGAAAGAGACGAAATCACCACGAATAAAATCGATGTCCGAACGAGCATATTGTTACTGTGTTTCTGGCTGTTGCCTAGTAACCCGTTGGCGTTTTAAGAGGCTAGGGCGTAGCTTCGGATATGTAGGTCAGGAGGAGTTACCCTATGTTATGTCTTGCTGTTGAGCCTTACAACACGCCCGCCCTCTACGATTGGCGATTGTGATTAGATAAGAGGGATTGTGTTAGATTTGGGGAGTCTGGTCTGAACAGGCTGTGATTGGATGAGGCTGTTAGAGTTGTCTTCTTCTTCTCTCTTCTTCTTCTTCTCTTTCTTCTTCTTTCTGGTGATTTAGGAATGCGAAGATTTTTTTGCTTTTGTTTTTGGCTGTTTTATTTTTTGGTTTGCTTTGTCTGAAAGTAAGATATCCTATTATGATGGTGCGTGTTCAATTATATCTCACTTTATATATATATATATATATATATATATATATATATATATATATATATATATATATATATATATATATATATACATACGTATGTGTACATTTACAATATATATAATATATATATATATATATATATATAATATATATATATGTGTGTGTGTGTGTGTGTGTGTGTGTGTGTGTGTGTGTGTGTGTGTGTGTGTGTAAATATGTATCACACACACGCACATACATATATAAATATATATTGTTACTGGGTCACATCCAGATAACCTTCCTGACGACCACACTCCCATATCTTTATTTCATATCTTCCTATCTTCCTCTCTCACCTTCTACTTTCATCCTGGCCCCCTTTTTAAGCCTCTTCTATCCTTCTACCCCCCATACCTCAACCCCAACCCCCCACCCCCACCCATCCACCCACCCCTTTCCTCCACAAGCCCCTACCACGCCAAAAATTACCACATATATATATTCCAATCACGACCAGCGGGCAGTCATCAGTCGGGCCAGGTAAAAACGCGGTGTAATGGGACAGTTATGTTGGAGAGGAGTTGGCCAGATCTTGTTATAGGGAGGTAGTGTAGCGCCTCTGTTGTAGAGGTCTAGATTTATTTATGGGTGTTTTGATCTATATTACCTTGGAGTTCGTTGTTGTATTTTATCCGTATTTGTTGTTATATATTTTGTCTGTGTTTTGATTCGTGAAGGAAGGTATGGAGGCAATAAGAAGAGGCTGGAATGTGTGTCTGGAGAAAGGTGGATGGAAAGCAAGGCGAGAGGGAGTATGAGGAAGATAAAAAGGGATAGCATAGGAGGAAGAAGGAGGAGGAACGTGGAAAAGGAGGAAGGGAAGGGAAGTAGAGACGAAGGGAGAATAAAGTAGGAAAGAAAGGACAACTGACGAAAGTAAGAGAAGAGACAAGAAATAACGAAAGGATAGTTTAGGAAAGGAAAGGGAGAAAAAAAAAATAACGAAAGGCCAGTAAAATAAAGAAATCAAGAAAAAGAAGATAATAAAAAAAAAAAACGAACGGAAAACAAAAAGACAAAAAAAACAACCCAAAACAAAAGGGGGGAAAAGAAGAGGCAAAAATATATACAACTTGTTCTGCTCTGTTGACTTTTAAGCCTTGAGGTGCGTGGTTTTTGCGCTTTGTCTCCCGTGTACAGATGATGGCTCTGTTACGTGGTTTTGCTGTCTTCGCTCTACGGTAATTTCTTCGTTAAGAGAGAGAGAGAGGTTGGTGTAAACTGCGCGAAGGTTTAGGGGGTTTTACGCTTTCGTTAAAAAAAAAAAAAAAAAAAAATGGTTTAGTGAGTTAGTAGGTACTAGAAGTTTGTTTGGTTCATGGACTAGTTGGGTGTAGAAGAAAATGTTTCGGGTTGGTTACAGGGGGTGTGTGTGTGTGTGTGTGTGTGTGTGTGTGTGTGTGTGTGTGTGTGTGTGTGTGTGTGTGTGTGTGTGTGTGTGTGTGTGTGTGTGTGTGGAGAGAGATTGTTGATTGTTTATATCTATATTTTTTCGTTTTTAAATAAAGCCAGTTATATATATATATATATATATATATATATATATATATATATATACATACATTAAAGAATTTGTTGCATGAATTACAATGGCGTAGATATAAAAAGCTTGAATTTATGATCTATTTTGCTGTTCGCATAAACCTAGCTGTAAGGAATATGTTGGCTTTCAATTTATCAATTATATAATTTTTGAATTATGGCTTAGTTATAAAAACGGCTGGATTATATCCTACTTATAACAAAATGTGCTGACTTAGTTGTAATACATATAAAATTAGTAAAATCAGGTAAAACAAGATTTAGGGGTTATTGTTTCAGGTTATTACCCAGCTTTAGCAATGTTTTATGCTATGGGCTAGCTTGTGTTATAGCTAGTTGTAAAGTAGTTTGGGTTATGGACTGGTTGTAAAGGTGGCACAGTTATGAAACAGGTTATGTTACGGAGTGCTTATGAACAAATGGTTATATTTTGAAATTGTTCTGAAAACTTTGAATAGTGGACCGACTGTAGAAAGTAGTTTAAAAAGTAGTTATAAAAAAAGGGTTGTATTGAAGACTAGCTGTAGCAATGCTTGTCCTGTGGAAAAGGTATTATGAGTTTTTTTAAAATGTGTCATAGAACAGTTTTCAGAAGTGATTAATATAAAAGAATAATTGTATGGAGAATTTTCAAGAATAGCTTGATTCACGGAAAAGTTATGAGTTGTTTCCATTATAAATATAAAACGGATGTATTATTAGCCATAAAAAATACATTAGAGTTTGACATAGTTATAAAAGAAATTGCATTATTTACTAATCACAAAAAAAAAAGTTATATAAAGAGTGATCACACAAAAGAATCGTGATTTGACCCACTTATTATAAAGATCTTGTTCTGACCTATTTATAACGAGGGCTGTATTTTCACCCAATCATAAAACAGAATATTACACCCTGTCATTTTCTAGATCGTGACAACAGCGAACGTTATACAACAGTTACATAGTTCAGGGTTATGTTACAGCTTAATTGGAGAAGACTATGATAAAAGGCTAGTTATTGTATAGGCTAGTTTACGAGCTATTCATGCCTGAGATATCGCCTTTTTTACGATGGAAATTGTCCCAGCTCATGCGCAGGGGGTAATGCTGTATGTTCGGTCACAGATAAAGGTTTAAAAAGGCTGTAGTGACATGTATATAGGGGGGGGATGTATTTCGTTACATGGAGAATTCCATTAAAAAAAAAAAAAAAAAATTTGCTTGTTTATTTTTCGCTGTTACTATTAAATGGGATTTCTCTTTTTATATGATAGCTGGAATATTTTTAATAAATTCAAATGATTATGAGATCAATTTAGGCTGAATGTGGTTTCGCGTCCTCCAGAGAAATCTAGTAAATTGTAAAAGGTAAAAGGAATGATTTTCTATTTACTATAAAGTGGGCAAACAGTCTATAAAAATGTTTTGATCGTAACCATTGCCATTCCATAATTACCATCCCCAAATCATCAAATAAGAAGAAGAAGAAGAAAGAAAGAAAAGGTTTTTCAAAAGCACAAGACAGACACCGTAGCAGGTGGAAAGGAGGGGAGGAGGGGGGGGGGGGTAGGGGAAAGGAGAGGGAAGGAGGAGATAGTGGGGGGGGGGGGAAGAGGAGAGGAAGGGATGGGTCGAAAGGCACGGAATGAAACAAAATGATAAGGAGGGACAGACATTTCGTAGGATTAATGGGAATGGTGGAGGCAGGTAGATTTTTTTAGAGGGGGGGGAGGGGAGGGAGAGGTAGGGTGTAGGATGGAGGAAGGGCTGGGGGAGGAGGGGAGGAGGGAGGGGGGGGGAGGATGGGGAAGGGGAAGTAAGGGAGGAGGGAGGGAAGGAGAAGGTAGGATGTAGGAAGGGCTGGGTGGGGGTCAGGGAGGAGGGAGGGAGGGATGGGGTAGGATGTAGGAAGGGCTGGGGAGGGGGGAAGGAGGGAGGGAGGGAGGGGTAGGATGTAGGAAGGGCCAGGGGGGGGGTAAGGGAGGGAGGGAGGATGGCATGGGGGGTTGGAGGACAGAAACCAGGCTAGGATAGGGGTAGGAGGGGAGGGGGGGAGGGTGAACATTATTATGGGCAAGCGAACAACGGTAACTTTAGGGGAGGGGGAGGGGGTAGGAGGGAGGAGGGACAAGGCAGGATATGTAAAAGGGAAAAGAGAACATATACCAAATACGTTTTTATCCCTTAAAGTAAACAAACAAACAACCTTTCAATGCCGCCCATTTCTCCGTAGGTGTAAAAACAAACAAACAAACAATAAAGGAAAAGTAGGTTATTACAAACAAACATGCAAAGCCCAATTCTCCGTAGGTGTAAAAACAAACAAACAAACAAAACAATAAAGAAATACAAGCAAAAGTAAACAAACATAAACAAATAAACAACCAACCAAACAACTTTTCAATGTCACCCAATTCTCCGTATGATTAAAAAAAAGAAAAACAAACAAACAAACAATAAAGAAATACAAGCAAAAGTAAACAAACATCTAAACAAATAAACAACCAACCAAACAACCTTTCAATATCACCCAATTCTCCATAGGTGTAAAAACAAACAAACAAAGACAAAAACAATAAATTCAATGCCACCCAATTCTCCGTAGGATTAAAAACAAAAAACAAAAAAACAAATAAAGAAATACAAGCAAAAGGTTCTATAGATCAGCTGCCAAAGTCTGTCTGTATATGATATGGTTACGGTCATATAATCTCAAGAAATCTTAAGACTTTGCCTGAGGAAGCGGCCAAACACAGGCAATATTTCGTTTTATTTAAGGATAATATTTTTAGTGATTTAATTTGGTTTATTTTTTTGTAGTGATTTAATTTTGATGATCTGATTTTTAATTATTTGATCTATTTTTTTTGTGATTTGATTTTAATTATTTGATTTTTGATTATTTGATTAAACTTGATTCAAGGATAATATTTTCAATTGTTAATCGAATATTTTGTTCTAAAAGTGATAAAAATGTTGAGTTAGATATTGACGTTATGAAGACTCGGAGAAAATTATAGATTTTATTTCTAGGTTTGTAATATCAAATAGTCATCTAATTGAGGTAATTACTCTCAAATGGTTGTCTTAATTATGAGACAACACGTACAGAAAAGAAGAAAAAGATGATAAAGATGGAGAAATATGTCAAAAATTATTACCGTATGGATTCAGGAACAATAAACAATATCCATGCAGAAAAAAATATATATATAATAAAAAAGAAAAAAAAAAAAAAAAAAAAAATAAAAAAAATAATATGTATATATATATATATATATATATATCATATATATATATACACACCCAAAAAATAAACTTTCTCTTTGATGAGTTACACTTATAAAAAATAATAATAAAGATTAGAAAATGAAGGAAGGCGGAAAAAAAAAATAAAACAAATACTTAGAAGAGAAAAAAAAAACAGCAATAAAAGAAGAAAAGAGGAAGAGGCAGCGATTATGAAGTGAAAGAAGAAGACGAATAATAAGAACAAGTAAAAAAAAATAAAAAAGAAGAAAGAAAGTCACTCAACGGAGTCCTTTCTCCTAAGGGACAGACCCACCCCCTCTCCCCCCCCTCCCCCCCCCCAACCACCTTCCAAGACCCAGCCAATGGACACTGCCTTCGCTCATTTTGCATAAAGAGGCTTCCCCACCCCATCCCCCTCTTCCCCCCTTCCCCCTCTTCATCCCCTACTCCCCCCCCTCTTTCATCCCCTACCCCTCTCTTCACCCCCCTACTCCCCCCACCCTCTTCACCCAATACTCTCCCCACTCTTCACCCCCCCCTTCCTCACCCTACCCCTCCCCACCTCTTCACCCCCTACCCTCACCTCTTCACCCCCCTTCCTCCCCTCCTCCTCACCCCCACCCCCGAGCCTCGAAGACCGGGGCCGTGTGCAAAACCTTCCTGATTATCTCTGCCTCGATTTTCACAGGTGGGCGGCCAGGTCACCCCCCACCCCGCCC
>NW_020871205.1:40000-42500 GCF_003789085.1 Penaeus vannamei
TAACTCCTATAACTCCACGTCTGCCCCCCCCCCTCCCTGCCCACCTTCCTCCGCCTACTCCAACACTCCCTTCACCCCCCCCCCCCACCTTCTGCTACTTCCCCCTCCTTCTCTATTTCCAGCGCCAACAATTCCACCTCTTCCTACCCTTTACTCCCCCCCCTTCTCTTCGTTTTTTCCCCCGCTCGCCTTCTACCTCTTTCTCTTCCTCTTGTTTTTTTTTTTTTTTATCTTCCTCATCCTTCTTCCTCTTTTTAATCTTTCGTCTTTATCCTTTGTCTTTTTACCTCTTCCTCTTCCTCCTTCTCGTGTTTCCTTATCTTTATCTTGCACATCCTTTTTCCTCTTTCGCCTTTATCCTCCTTTCTCTTTTCACTTCTTCCTCTCCCTCCTTCTCGTGTTTTCTCATCTTTATCTTCCACATCCTTCTTTTTTCATCTTTCGTCTTTATCCTTCCTTTCTCTTCTTACCTCTTCCTCTACCAATGTCTCTCCTTACTTGTCTTCCTACCTTCACCTTTTATTATTCTTCCAATACTTCTGCTTCCTCCTTCTCCTTTCTTCGCCTTCTTCCTCCTTCTTCTCAAAAACCACTTCTTTTTCCTTCTCCTTCTCATCTCCAGCACTCCTTCGTCCTCCTCCTCCAGCATCCCCTTATTTTTCCTTCTCCTCCTTCCCATCTCCGTCACATCGTCTTACTCCCTCAACACCCCTCCCCTTGTTCTTCCTTCTCCTCCATTCCATCTCCGCCACATCGCCTTCCTCCTCCAGCACTCCTTATTCTCACACCTCTTCCTCCAACCCCACTTCGTCTTCCTCCTCCTCCACCTCTTCTTCTTCCTTCTCTTCCACCTCTTCTTCTTCCTTCTGCTCCACCTCTTCGTCTTCCTCCTCCTCCACCTCTTCGTCTCCTCCTCCTCCACCTCTTTCGTCTTCCTCCTCCTCCACCTCTTCGTCTTCCTCCTCCTCCACTTTTTCTTCCTTCTTCTTCTTCTCTTCCTCCTCCTTCTCCACCTCTTCTTCCTCCTCCTCCTCCTCTTCTTCTTCCTTCTTCTCCACCTCTTCGTCTTCCTCCTCCTCCACATCTTCTTCTTCACTCCTCCTCCTCCTCTTCTCTTCTCCTTCTCCTACTCCTTTTCCCCCAACACAATTCCTTCCCGAATGAGCAAGACAGCGTGACCGAATCGGTAAGAATCTATATAACGGGTTGTACTTACGCAGATGATGGTCTATACGTCAGACGGCAAGGAGAGAGGAACGCCATGTGTAAAGGTGATGGAGGCAAAAGCTCATTACAAGAGGGAGAGGAAGAAGAAGAGGAATGAGGAGGAGGAGAAGAAAAGAATACATATATATGTGAATATACATATATATATATATATATATATATATATATTATATATATATATATATATATATATATATATATATATATATATACACACACACACACACACACACACACACACACACAACACACACACACACAAACATATCTATATCTATATCTATCTATCTATCTATCTATATAAATATACGTATAAATATTATATATGCATACATACATATTATGTATATATATATATATATATATATATATATATATTATATATAATATATATATATATATATATATATATATATATATATATATATATATATATATATATATATATATATATATATATATATATATATATATATATATATATATATATATATATATATATATATATATATACACTATTGAGTGTGGGCCAAATATTATAACGGGCATAAAAAATGTTTTTAACCATTAATATTTCATTCTATAAACAATATATAATAAACAGGTAGCATTTCATAATGAAAATCTTAGCAATAAATACAATAATTTAAACATGTAATATTCCTAACTAAAATCATATCCTACTGATTAAAGATAAAAAATCATTTTAATAAACGAAATAAAAGTAAACATGAGACGGAATCCAGACCCTCACAAACCAGCCTATTAGTATTCTTTCCATGATTTTACTTGGACAAAAGCCAATCGTTCCCCTTCCTTTCATCTTTACATTTTTATCTCTCATACACTTCCCTCTAATAAATAATTTCCTTCTCAGTCTATTCACTGATACCATGGGAATTGTCACCTGCGACTAATTATGTTGCTGTATCCTCGGGCCAGTAAAGTGATTAAATAAATAACGAATAGATATTCTCTAGCAACAAAGCATTATGGCGCTTTGTTTTCGCTGGGTTTTCTAATCTTCTCTTCTCTCCCTCTCTCTCTCTCTACAGGAGGAAGACAAGGACTTGTCTCAATTATCACAAATCAGTACAAAGGGATTTAACAATTACATTAATACACTTACCAAGTATTACAATAGAAAAAAAAAATCAAGGTAACACTCAACTTAAAATACCAGGACTTAACATATCTCTGTACGTGAGGAAGGCAAGGACTCGTTTGACTATTAATCGTTAAAATAACGAACTTATTGCTTTCCCCCAAATGA
>NW_020871205.1:55000-65000 GCF_003789085.1 Penaeus vannamei
AGATATAGTGAAGAAAAGCAATATGCAGTAATAGGCGGCCTGCTGAGACCTTCCGTGGGGATGTAATAAAAACAACCCCCCACATTGTAGGCGCGCGGTGGGGGGTCCGTGCGGGTAGGGGGGCAGGGTGGGGTGGGATTGGGAGAGGGAGGGGAGGGGGGAGAGTTAGGTGGTTGAGAGGGGGGGGGGAAGAGAGAGAGGTAGTAGGGGGAGTTAGGTGGTGGGAAGGGAGGAGAGGGAAGAGAGAGGGGGGGGAGAGGGGAAGAGAGAGAGGAGTGGGGAGGGAGAGGGGGGGAAGGGGGGGGAGGGGAAGAGAGTGAGGTAGTCGGGAGAGGGGGAGAGGGGAAGAGAGAGAGGTAATGGGGAGAGGGGGAGAGGAGAAGAAAGAGAGGTAGTTAGGAAGGAGAAAGATGGGGAGAGGGGTAGATAGAGGGGTAGTGGGGAGAGAGAGAGAGAGGGAGGTAGCAGGGGAAAGGGTGATAGAAAGAGGGAGAGATGGAAGAAGGGAAGAGCAACAGAAAGGGAGAAAGAAAAGAGATGGGAAGTAGGATGTTGATGATGATAAGGCTAATAACAATAACAATAACATTGATAAAATTATAATGATATTGATAATAGGAGCAGTAATAACAATAAGAATAATAGTTATAATATTAGTAACAGTAATGATGATAACAAATATATAATGGTAATAACAAGAACCACAGAATGATGTTAAAATAATGGTAATGATATAATAATAGTAATGATAATAACAATAATAATGATAATAATGATAATAGAATAATGATGATAACAATAATAATGATAATAACAATAATAATGATAATAACAATAATGATGATAATGATAATAATAATAATAACAAATAATAATAATAATAATGATAACAGTAATAATAACAATAATAGTAATGATAATAACAATAATAATGATGATAATAATATAATAATAATAATAATAATAATAATAATAATAAATAATAATAATAATAATAATAATAATAATAATAATAATATGATATAATAACAATAATAAATATAATAAAAAAATAGTAATGATAATAATGATAATACTAGTATACTACTCCTAATAACAATGATAATAGTTACAATGATGTTATTGATGATAATGATACCGATCATAATAGTAATAATAATAATATCAGTAGCAATGGCAAAGAAACTTCTACTAATACTAATGTTAATAAGTCCAAATAAAAAATACCTTTGGTTCAGGTAACAGAATCGCTGTGGAGGTCGGTAGGTTCCAAACGGTGGAGGTAGTTTTTTATTTATTTTTTTTTTTTTATTATTATTATTATTATTATTTTTTAGAAGTGGTGTAATGAACCTGTTCGTGGACAGCACCTCACTCTAAACCCTGCCTCCCAGACCTATGTATCACACTGGATAAAATAAAACTAAGGTTTAAATTCAAAGTACAAATCTTGTTTATTTTTCAAAGCCTCAATCGGAGGGCTATCCTTTTGGTATCGAGATGATGCACGCCCTTCCTATGCAGTATCGGCGTTCAGTGGTTATGCCAATAGACGTGGTTTAGTCCCGAGGTTTGCTCAGTGTGTTTAGGTAGTCATAAATCCAGTCGTTGTGGCGCTAGGGGTTGTGTTTTTGGTGGTATTTTGGAAAACTAGAGTTGTGGTATTACTTTATTGAGCTATAAAAAATGTTGAGTTGGCATTTTTTTCGGAAAAAAAATACAGCAGGTCGGGTTACCTTAACCACAGGTCGGGTTACCTTAACCAAAGGTATTTCTTATTTTGACCTGCTGGATATAGTAATGATAATGATAGTAGTAGTGATAATGAAAATAATGATAATGATAGTGATGATAACAGTAATGATGATAAAAATAATGATAATGAAAAAAAACATGATAATAAAGATAATCATCATTATCTTCATCATAATTGTTATTATATTAAAAATAATTATAATACAAATGATATTGAAAATGATAAAAATAATGATATTTATCATCATCATGACAACAGTCATGATGGTGATAATAAAAAGATGTTAGCAAGGATAATGATAATAATAATGATAATAGTAACAATAAACACAGTAGTAATGATGATAATAATAACAGTAATGATAATAGTAGTGATAATAATGACAATGATGTCAATGATCATAATAATATCAATAATGATTATGACAATGATAATAACAACAATAATAATTATGACAGTGATTAAAGAAGTAATAGTAGTAGTTATAATAATAAATATAACGATAATAACAATAATCATGAACAAAATAATGATAATGATAACAATAATGATAGCAATGATAATGATATTGATATTACCATTACGAAAGGTAGTGGGGGAGAAAGGGAGGTAAGGAGGAGGGATTCCTAAAGGAGAAAGGGGGATAAAAAGGAGAAAGAAGGAAGTGAGAGGTAGAAAGATAAAAGGGAGAAGAATAAAGCAACAGACAGAGGAGAGAAGGGGAAATAAGAGGAAGGAAGAAAGAAAGGGGAATAGGAAAGGGCCCAGGCAGTAGAGAAAATGGGGGAGAAGGAGAGAGAAAAAGAGAGAGGGAGGGGAAGGATAGTGGGGGCAAGAAAGTGAAAGAGAGAAGGAGAAAGGGGAAAGGTGAAAAGCGACATAAAGAGGGCACAGCAGGGAAGCAGAGAAGTATGAGAGCCGGAAGGAAGAGGGGGAGAGGGAGAGAGGAGCAAGCGAAGAGGTACACAAGACATAGGATGCCTTCCAAAAGAGCAAGTGAAGAAGAAGAAGAAGAAAAAAGGAAAAGAAAAGTAAGGAGAGGTAAGAGGAGTAAAAAGAAAAGAGGAGGAGAGATAGAGTTGATAAAGGGAAATTGGGCAGGGAGAAAGAAAGGAGAGATGATGAAGACAGTCAATAGAGAAAAAAAGTGGGACAGCGAGAGGGAGAGGAAAGAATAGTGGAAGAAGAAAGAAAAAAAGAAGGAGAAAGGGGAGAGGGAAGGCGACATAGAGAGGGCGGGGGCAAAGAGGTATGGAGCAGAAGGAAGGGGAGAGGGGAGAGAAGGAGCCAACAGACAGAGGAGAGAAGGGAAATAAGAGGAAGAAGAAAGAAAGGGGAATAGGAGAGGGCCCGGCAGTAGAGAAAATGGGGGAGAAGGAGAGAGAAAAGAGAGAGAGGGAAGGATAGTGGGGGCAAGAAAGTGAAAGAGAGAAGGAGAAAGGGGAAAGGTGAAAAGCGACATAAAGAGGGCACAGCAGGGAAGCAGAGAAGTATGAGAGCCGGAAGGAAGAGGGGGAGAGGGGAGAGAAGGAGCCAAGCGAGAGAGGTACACAAGACATAAGATGCCTTCCAAAAGAGCGAGTAAGTGGAAGTGAAGAAGAAGAAGAAAAAGGAAAAGAAGAAAGTAAAGGGAGAGTAAGAGGAGTAAAAAGAAAAAGAGGAGGAGAGATAGAGTTGATAAAGGGAAATTGGGCAGGGAGAAAGAAAGGAGAGATGATACAGTCAATAGAGAAAAAAAGTGGGACAGCGAGAGGGAGAGGGAAAGAATAGTGGGAAGAAGAAAGCAAAAGAAAGAAGGAGAAAGGGGAGAGGGGGAAGGCGACATAGAGAGGGCACAGCGGGGGGCAAAGAGGTATGAGAAGCAGAAGGAAGAGGGAGAGAGGGGAGAGAAGGAGCTAGGCGAGAGAGGTGAAGGAGGAGGTGAAGAAGACGAAAAGAGGGAGAAAAGGAGGCAAAGGGAAGAATAAGAGATGGAACAGGAAAAAGAGAAGGAGGAGGAGAAAATGGCTATGAAAAATATTAATAAGGAAAGTGAAAAAAAATCGAAATAAGGAGGAGGAGGAGCAAAAGAAGACGAGGAAGAATATGAGAACAAAGAAAGACAGAAGAAAAAAAAGAAGAGAAGAAGGAGAGAGGAGAGACAAGAAGAGAGAAGAAAAGGAATAGGGAGAAGAAGATAAAAAACAATTGCAGTAAAAGAAGGAGACAAAAAAGAAAAAAAGAAGACGAAGATGAGAAAAGGGGGGGGAAGAGAGAAGAAAAAAAGAGAGAAAAACGAAAAGAAAACAAGAACAAGAGGAAGGTGGAGAACAAAACAGAGCAAAACAAGAACAGTGAAAAGGAAAAGAAGAAATAAGTCGGCCGTAAGAGAAGGAGAAAAAGAAGGAGAGGAGGAAGAAAAATAAGAAAAGAAGGAAATGACGAGTAACGAAAAAATACTCCTGTCCCCACTAGCACTTAATAGGATTTTTTAACCAAAGCTAAAAGCCTCCTTCCCCTCCTTCCTCCTCTTCTCTCCTCCCCCTCTTTTCCTTCCTGTTCCTCTTCCTCCTCGTCGTCCCTCCTCCTCCTCCTCCCTCTTCCTCCTCCGTCCGCCCCTCTTTTCCTTCCTGTTCCTCTCCTTTCCTCCTCCTCTATTTCCTCCTCCTCTCTCCTCCCCCTTCTCACCGCCCCCCTCATCCTCTCCGCCGTTTCCTCCTCCTCCTTTTTCTCTTCCTCATCTCACTCCTCCTCTTCCTCATCCCACTCCTCCTCCTCTTTCTCATCCTCTTCCTCTCATCCCACTCCTCCTCCTCCTTTTTCTTCCTCCAACTCTTTCTCATCCTATTTTCCTCTTCCTCCACTTCTTCCACCTTCTGCTCCTTTCCCTCGCCTACTCCCTCTTCCTCCTCCTGCACTTCCCCCTGCTCCTTCTCTGAAAGTCCACCTCTCCTCCCCCTCCTCCTCCTCCCCTCTTTCTCCTCCTCCCATCTTTCTCCCTCCTACTTCTTTCTCTCTCCTCCTCCTCCTCTTTCTCATCTACTCCTCCCTTTTCTCTTCCCCTTCTGCTCCTTATTCGCCACCTCCCCTCCTCTTCCTTCTGCTCCCCTCCGCCGTCTCTTTCTCTCTCCTCTTCCGTCGCTTTCTCACACTCCTCTTCATCCTCCTGCTCTTGATCCCCCCCCTTTTCCTCTTCTCGCTTTCCTCCACCGTCTCTTCCTCCTCTTTCTCCTTCTCTACCTCCTCCTCCCCCACCTCCTCCTCCTCCCCCTATACTCCCCTCCTCCCTCCCACCCCACCCTCCTCCTTCTTCCTTCCTCCTCCTCCTCTCTTCTTCCTCCCACTACCCCTACTCCCCCTCTCTTCCCCTTCCCCACCTCCCCCTCCTCCTTCCCCCATCACCTCCTCCCTCCCCCCTCCTCTCCTCCTTCCTCTCTTCTTCCTCCCCCTACTCCCTTTCCTCTTCCTCCTCCCCCTCTCCCACCACCCACTCCTCCTCCTCCTCCCCACCACCCTCCTCCCTCCTCCTCCCCCACCACCCCTCCCTTCCCCCCCCTTCCTCCTCCTCCTCCCCCACACCCTCCTCCTCCTTCTCCTCCTCCCCCACCATTTTCCCCCACCTCCTTCCTCCGCCTCCCCACCACCCTCCTCCTCCTCTCCCACCATTTTCCCCCACCTCCTCCGCCTCCCCCACCACCTCCTCCTCCTCCTCCCCACCATTTTCCCCACCTCCTCCGCCTCCCCCCACACCCCTCCTCCTCCTCCCCCCATTTTCCCCCACCTCCTCCTCCGCCTCCAGACCCCGCCATTCGCCGTCCGTAATCAAGAACCGCCAGCCGTCCTTAACAAAGATGTCTGCCGCGTCGTCTGTATTCTCAAAAGGACTTTCCTGCAACTTTGTCATCCTTCTCTCCTCCTCCTTCCCTTCTTCCTTCCTTCTTTCCTTCTCCTTCCTTCTTTCATTCCTTCCTTCTTTCATTCCTTCTTCCTTCCTTATTTCCTTCTCCTTCCTTCTCTTATTCCTCTTTCCTTTTCCTTCCTTCCTTCATTCCTTCTTTTTTCATTTCGTAATAATCGGCTTTATTTCTGTCTTCACTGCTTACTTTGTTTCTTATTTATTAATTCCTCTTTATTTTTAGTCCCACTTCTCTTCGTCTCTTTATCCTCGCTTTACCTCTTTCCTCTTCTCGTACGCTAATTGATTCATTCTTCTTTCTTCTTCCTTCCCTCTTTTCTCCTTCTCGCTTATACTTAACACTTTTTTTTTTTTAATTCTATCACACTTTTTAAAATATCCTTCCTCTTTATTTCGTGTCCCTTCCCATTTCCTCTTCAACCTATTCCTTCCTTCTGTTAATTCTTCCTTCCTTCCTCCTCCCCCCCTTTTCCTTCTCCCTTTCATTTCATTCCTCGTTCTCTCCGTCTATTTTATCTCCTCCTTTCATTACCCTCGCTTCTTCCCATTCCCCCCCCTCCTTACTTCTTCCCATCCTCCTCCCCCTTCACTTCTTCCCATCTTCCTGTTTCTTCACTCGTTCCCTCCTTCGCTCCTTCCCATTCCTCACCATCCCTCACTCCTTTCTATCCTCCATCCCTCTATTACTCTTTCATTCCCTCGCTCCTTCCCTCCTTCACCCCTCCCCATCTTCCATTACGCCCCTACTTCTTCCATCCTTCGTTCCTTCTCATTCTCTTTCCCTTTCCTACCTCTCTCTCCTGCTTTCCTTCCCAACCTCCTTTCCCCTCTCTCCTTCCTATCGCTCTCACCTTCCCTCCTTCACGCCTTTCCATCCTCTTTAATCCATCCTTCGTTCCTTCCCATTCCTTCCCTCCTTAACTCATTCCTGCCTTTCTCTCCCTCTCCCACTCCTTCCCATTCTTCTTTCCTCTCTCACTCCTTCGTATCCCACTCACCTTCCTTCCTTCACGCTTTCCTATCCTCCTTCTTCCACCCTTCGCTCCTTTACATCCTCCTTCCCTCCCTAACTCATTCCTGCCTTTCTCTCCCTCTCTCACTCCTTCCCATCTTCCTTTCCTCTCTCACTCCTTCGTATCCCACTCACCTCCCTTCCTTCACGCCTTCCCATCCTCTTTCTTCCACTCTTCGCTCCTTTACATCCTCCTTCCTTCCCCAACTCATTCCTACCTCTCTCTTTCTCTCTCCTTCCCTCTCTCACTCCTTTCTATCCCACTCACCTTCCCCCTTCACGTCTTCCCATCCTCCTTCCCTCCCCAACTCCTTCCTACCTCTCTCTCCTCCCCTCCTTCACGCCTTTCCATCCTCTTTCTTCCATCCTTCGTTCCTTTACATCCTCCTTCCCTCCCCAACTCATTCCTAACTCTCTCTCCTCTCCTCCTTCACGTCTTCCCATCCTCCTTCACTCCCCAACTCATTCCTACCTCTCTCTCCCTCGCTCCTTCTCCTCCTCCTTCCCTTCTCCTTCCCCTCCTCCCCCCTCACCCTTTCTGCAACACCGTATTGCAAGGAAGCAAAGTGAAACCTCCGTGAGTAATGGTAACCAATACATTGCCGCCAACTCTGCAACATGCTCTTGAGGGCTATATTGCATGATCTTCCCCGGCCTTCTTGTTCGTCCTTTTACCTGCTTGCGTTGCTTGTCTTGCGTTGCTTGTTTTGGGTTGCTTGTTTTGGGTTGCTTGTCTTGGCTACTTTTGCACTCCTCTCTGTATATTTTCTGGTTTTATTATTATTATTATTATTATTATTATTATTATTATTATTATTATTATTTCTTCATTGTTCTCTCTCTTTGTGTTTTATTTTTTTTCGGACGCTAATGTTTTCTTTCGTAATTAATTTCGTTTGTTTCTTTGATTTGCTTGTATGTTTGTTGTTTTGTCCATCTGTTTTTACTTGTTTTTATCACTGTTTTCTTTTTTTCCCGTTTATCTTCTTGCTTATATACTTATTTTAGATACATTTTCTTGTCTGACTGTTTAATATTTTTTATTTCTTGCATTCACTTCCTGTCTGGCTTTCTTGATCACAGTTTTCTCCAGTCTTTCTTTCTTTTTCTTGCCTACGTCTTCGTCCTGCTTCCTTATCTGATGAAGCTGCTTTTGATCTCTCTTGTTTTCTTTCCCTACTGCCCTGTCCTTGATTTCTTTTGCTTGATTTGTCTGCCTTTAACCATATTTTTGCTCTATTCCTACGTGTCTGTCCATTGGTCTGTTTCTTCACTCTTTACCAATTCATTTCCGTTCTCTCTCTCTCTTTCTTTCTCTCTCTCACTCGCACTCTCACTCACTCTCTCTCTCTCTCTCTCTCTCTCTCTCTCTCTCTCTCTCTCTCTCTCTCTCTCTCTCTCTCTCTCTCTCTCTCTCTCTCTCTCTCTCTCTACTTACATATTAGTCCGGTGGCAGTAAACTCGGATTTGAGACATATACAATGTCTTTTTGCTGCTTCTGGATCAGACTCTACTGATCAAGAACCAGTCGAGGTCAAAGCTCGCACCCTTGTTTATTTATTTATTTTATGATGAAATTCAAAATGGCCGCTCACGTAACTCATGTTCTCAGGGACTAGGAATTGCCTGAAGTATATTTTATAAACATCCAGTAGCATTTCCGATCAAGTGACGAAAAAATGCCATCTCATATACATGTCGTCAAATGAGGATTAGATATGTTTTGTTTTTCTAAATTCTAAATATAAAGTGAAAAGAGCAAATGACATTATCATGGAGCTGAAAATACTGCAAGATAGTGCTATAATAAGATTTCTCATTTTAATTACATACAGTCTCTAGAATCCAACACTCGAAAGTCTTATCATGATTATCCTGATAATCATGTCACATCTCAAAAGACCATCAACACTTAAAAGATTACTAAATATGTCACAAACTGTCTCCACTTATCCTCTGATATACATAATTGATAGCTATCATCAGGCTACAACTAAGCCGTTTTTCCGCATAAAGATGAACCAATAAAATAAACACGTGTCTTCTGCCATAACGCTGATGGTCTTTTTTTCCTGTCTCAGCCAGATGAACCCACTGAATGATAATTAAATCAGCTTCCAAATGCATAAGGCTAAGATCTGGTCTCTCTGCCATGTCCCCATCACATACCTTTATTATAGTTGGCTCTGCTCCTGTAACAACTAATTCCTTCCGTTATATGGCAGTAGATGATTGTCGAACAGATATTTACATAATTAACTGTGGGACAGACCTTTGGTGGCGACGGCAGGCATTTTTTCATGTTCTATTTCCTCGATACTTTTTACTGTAGTGACTCTCAAATACTATGTAAGTGTCAGCAGTCATGAGACAGCTTGAAACGCGTAACAGTACAATCCTAGTGAAATCCTAAACAGCACTACGATCTAACCAGGTGATAAAGTTACAGAACACATCCATCCAGAACAGTGGTTCTTAAACTAGGGGTGTTAGGGGGCGCGCTAGCCCTTGGGAAAAAGCTGTAATTTTTCTAATCATAATTGTTATTCTCTTAACCGAAGCATGGCCAAATAATGTGATTAATTTATACTCTAAGAACATATTTCTAATTTTCTTTAAAGTCCTTGAGGGAATTTTTTTTTCATAGATGCAAGGGAAGGACAAATACCTAAAGGGGGTATGGTAGTGAAAAAGTTTTGAACCACTGATCTAGAACTATATTGCCTCTTACACGATTGCTGACTTCAACTTGGAGCTTTTCCTTCTTAGATGACTTTCCTGTTGGCGAACGCATCCATTTCACTTGAATATATCAGTGATGTGGTGTATATATAGCGATGTCATTAGCTTTGACTGGCTGTCTTGGAATCCAAAATAGGATGATCTGTGTACTTGAAGTCTGTCGCAATGTTAGCAAGACCAGATGATATACCACCAGGATTTAAGGGATCAATAGATGTAAGCTCTTTTCTTTTTCTCCTATCAGTGGGATCAGAATAGACTTTGAAAGGAACTTATTTTTGGCCTGTATACTGGGTGTCATGGCTAGTACATTTCTATTCAATTGAGCACATACGTATCGCCTGAGTGCCAATGGCTTTAGTGTAGAAGTTTGAAGAGTGAAGCCAGAAATCCTTTCAGGACTGTGATCAAATCCCATGAATTTGGACTTTCGGAACTGATCTGATAAGATACCGTTCCATATGCTAAGTTGTAAGCGTTATGATGAGCACAACAGCAGTACCTGAAAATATAACCACATCCCCAAATCAAGATTTGTTATTATGACATTAAATCATACAGAAAAGAATTTTAATTAAAAAAAATATATATGCAC
>NW_020871205.1:70000-72500 GCF_003789085.1 Penaeus vannamei
TATATATATATATATATATATGTATATATATATATATATATAGTATATATACATATACATATATATATATATATATATATATATATATATATATATATATATATAGTATATGTATATGTATATGTATATATATATATATATATATATATATATATATATATATTATATATATATATATATATATATATATATATGTATATATATATATATATATATATATATATGTATATATATATATATATATATATATATGTATATATATATATATATATATATATATATATATATATGTATATATATATATATATATATATGTATATATATATATATATATATATATATATATATATATATATATATATATATATATGTATATATATATATATATATATATATATATATATATATTATATATATATATATATATATATATATATATATATATATATATATATATATATGTATATGTATATATAGTATGTATGTATGTATATACGATGAATGGCAAAACAGTATACTATGTTGATACTGTGGTAGAAAAATCCACAATGCACATTTTCATTGTCCATTGTTTTTTTTTTTTTTTTTTTTTTTTTTTTTTTACCATATGCATTCACATGCACTCACGTAAAAAACACAGGCACACTTACGCATACACAGATAGATGGACGGATAGATAGATATATAGTCTGATAACTATACTTCTCTTTCTCTCCAGCCCTCTATCTGTCTGTCTGTCTCTCTTTCTCTCTCTATCTATTCCCCTAAGCTTTATTTCGTCTTCTGGCTGGTTCCATCTTCCTTTTTCCTTTGTTATTATTTCTTTTACGTCTCGCGATTTATATTCCCCTTTCTTATTGCCTCCTGTCCTTATTTCTCAAATCTCTCCCTTGCCTAGTCTTCGACGTATATTTCCTTCTTTTCTCTTCGTTCTTGTCTTTATTCAACTTTCTCCCCTTCGTATTTTCTTATCACACGTTATCTTCCTTGACCCCTTCTCTTTTTCTTACTTTATATTCTCCTTTCGTAACATCGTCTTTCTTGTTTTTTTCTCTCTCATATTTCTGCGTTTATGTTCCCGTATCTTTGGTATGTCTTTCTGCAAGATCTGAGACACATGAAACTTTGGCCATTTTTCTTTCCTCTATCTATCTTCTTTTACTTTTTATATTATTTATTTATTCTTTTATCTAAATGGAAGTGGCGCCAAAAGAAGAAATGTTGAAAATGAACAGTACTGCGTGTTTTGCAAAGATGGCAAACTTGAATCTAATGTTTAAATATATCTCACTTGTCTCAGAAACAAATATTTAGTTACGGAGATACAGAGAGCTTCAATTTCCAGATATAATCCTGTACCGCCATGTTGCTTTCTCTTCTCAACATTTTTACGTATATACATTTTTCCGTGAGTTACATTAGGGACGCCCCAGTATAGCCTACGATTATGATTTTTTTATGGCAATATATATGGTAGTCAGGCAATACAAGTGTTTGACTGAATGCAATACGTGACCGAGATATTTAGGCATAAGAATTGATATTCCGCGAAGAGAAATGGATTGGGTATATTGTTATCTGAAGGCCTTCCCATGGGAGGCTGGAACAAGGGAAAGGTTGTCGGCGAATTGAGCTTCAGTATTGTTTTACCACTGTTCGACATTGCGTCCACCTCCGGGCCTCTTGCAGTTCTATTATAATGTTTTCTTTAATCTTCTATCTATCTATGATCATCAGTTAGCTGAATTTGATTGTAAATGTAGAATGTAAAACGATTTTTCGTTTGATAAGCCATTTCCTTGCACATTTAGAAATATTAATAGTTGATCTACAGAGGTTGTGCTACGTATGAATGTGTTTTTTTTATGCAAAAATGTCACCTGGTACGATAAAATCATCCTAATATGCTGTGCAGTTCTTCTCAAATAATACCTTGGTAATCAAAGGGCGTGCTATATCCAGCTACCTAATATTTTGTCCACAGTTAAGAGATGACCTTAAACAAACAATAAAGAGAAGATATGCTGGTAATGGTGACAAGTTTTGCTAGAGGCACAATAGGTGAATGAATGCGAATGTGCAACTAGCTTAGGACTTCATGGCTATGTGTCTCTCTTAGATAACTATGAAGAACTTGTGAAACAATAAACATACGGTAAAATCAAGCATACAGTGGAAGAGTGGCATGTAAAGTCAGAAACAGCAGTGTCCACATGATTTTACTAAGATATATATGTCCATCATACCTCGTCTGGAGCTTTACTTAGAAAATCGCAAGCAGTAATGATCTTGTATATAAAGTTTTTTTTTCAGAACTTTATCTGCTCTCACCTGTAATAGTAATATCATAGACAAGTGTTAGCTAAGGAAGATGCTGACTCCAAATCCTCCTGTGCTAATTTTGGACCTAAAAAGATCAGCCATCATTCTTTAAGAGCATATCGACTAATAACACCTGAACGGGAACCACGTGAACTAAATATACATTAGCGCTTAAGTA
>NW_020871205.1:97890-113840 GCF_003789085.1 Penaeus vannamei
TTAGGATGGGGGTGGGGGTAGAGGATGGATGGGGGTGGTGTTTGAGGTTGGGGGTTGTTTGGGTGGGGGGAGGAGGGTTGAGCGGTGGGGGGATGGGAGGTATTTAGAGTTGGGGGAGTGTTTAAGAAGGGGTGGGGGGTTTGGTGGGGGGAGTGAGAATGGGGTGTTTTTAGGGAGGGTAGGAGTGAGTGGGGGTGCTGGTGGTTAGGGGTTTAGGGAGGGGGGAATGGTGGTGGGGGTGGAAGAGGTATAGGCTAGGATGTTTAGACTTAGGGGGGAGTGTTTAGGGAGGGTTTGGAGGGGTCAAGGTGGGGACTGGTGGGTTGGGTTGGGTGGGGGCCAGGGTAAGTGTAGGGGAAGAGGTATGTCTGTTGGTTTATATGTGTGCATTGTGTATAGTGATCTGTGTTGTTTGTCTGTATGAGTGTGGGTGGATATTTGTGAATGTGTTAATAGACAAGTCGATGCATAAGTGTTTTGATTAATAGTTAAGTAGAAAAATGACAAGACTAAATATCTTATGTCATTAATCTACCTGAGTATCTACCTATTTATCTATCATAAACTGATTTACATAAATACCTTCGTAAAAAAAATATGAAAAGTCTGTCTTCGATATTCTTAATATCTTGATAATTATAGGAATAATGATATTGATAATGATAATAATAATGATATCAATAACGCTATTAATAATGATAATGATAATACCAATAACAAGATGTAATAAGAATGATAGTGATAATAACAATATTACTGATAATAATGATGATGATGATAATGATAATTATTATAATAAAGATAATAACGATAATAGTGATAGTAATAATAACAATAAAAAAACAATAATAATGATAAACAATGATAATAATGATAGTAATAATAACAATAAAAAACAATAATAATGATAAACAATGATAATAACGATAATGATACTAACAAATCTACAAATGAATACATAGATAAATAAAGAAAAAAGAAAAAGATAGTGACACATATTTTGGTGTTGGGGAATGTGGCTTCTTGGACAATTGCTCATGGGGAAAAAAAAACAACTTGTAATCAACAATAGAGTAAAAAGAGTAAACAAGTAAATTACTTAATCATTTGATTTTGGGGCAGATTGGGTAACGCTATTTTTATACTATTATTTGTTTTGAGATGTACAGTTTATATAGATGTTTTTATGTTCGTAAATCCACATAAAGGCAAAAAATACACAGAATGTCGGCAAATGGGTGTGTATGTATGTTGACACATGCACGCAAGCACACACACACGGAGTCTCATACTGCAACACACACACACACACACACACACACACGCTCACACACACACACACACACACACACACACACACACACCACACACACACACACACACACACAACACATACACACACACACACACATATATTATATATTATATATGTGTGTGTGTGTGTATATGTGTGTGTGTGTGTGTTGTGTGTGTGTGTGTGTGTGTGTGTGTGTGTGTGTGTGTTGTGTGTGTTACCCGCCTACTTATCCACCTACCCACCTACCCACTTACTCAACACACACACACACACACACACACCACACCACACACACACACACACAACACACACACACACACACACACACACACATATATATATCTGTGTGTGTGTGTGTGTGTTGTGTGTTGTGTGTGTGTGTGTTTGGGTACGTGCGCGTGTGTGTGTTTGGGTATGTATGTGAGTGTGTGTGTGCGCCTTTGTGAGTGAATGTGTGTGCGTACATCATGTAGGTGGATCATGTGCGGTAGTCGCTTTCCATCGCGCCAATTATAGCGTCTGGGAACATTGATAAAGCTTGGGATAGATCACAGACGAAGACAACCGCTGATTTCCATTATTCCTGTCCTCCTCCTCCTCCTTCCTCCTTCCCTCTGCTTTCTACTATTCCTCCTCCTCCTCTTCCTTCCTCCTACACTTACTCCTGCTCCTCCTCCTCCTTCTCTTTCTCTTCTCCACCTCCTCCTTCTCTACTTTCTGCTCCTCCTCCTCCTCCTCCTTCCTCCTCCTTCCTCCTTCCTTCCAACTTCTACTCCTCCTTCTCCCCTTCTCCTCCTTCCATTCCTACTCCTTCTCCATCCTCCTCTACACTTACTCCTCGCTTCTCCTTCTTCTCTTCTTCTCCTTCTCTACTTCTCTCCTTCCTCCCTACTTCTACTACCTCTCCTTCCTCTTACTTCTGCTCCTTCCTCCTTCCTCCAACTTCTACTCCTCCTTTCTACTTCTACTCCTGCTTCTACTCCTCACCTTTTACTCCTACATCTCCTCCTTCTCTTTCTCTTTTTCTTCTTCCTCCCTCCTCCTTCTCCTACCCTTTCCTCTTCTTCCTCCTCCTTCTCCCTCTGCTTCTCCTCCTCCTTTCCCTCCTCCTCCCCCCCCCTTCTTCTCTCTCAAGTCTCTGCCTCCCCTCTCTGTCTATTCCAGGTACCCCTAACCCCCCCCCCCTCGTTAAATGCCTGCCAGTGAATGTCTGTTTCTCTTTCCATCTATTTATCGCTCCCATTCCTTCCCTCCCTCCTTCCTTCCATCCATCTTCTTCCTTCCTTCCCTCCTTCTATACCTCTCTCTGCTCTCCTCTCTTCCCTCCCTCCCATACCTCCCCTTGTCTCTCCCTCTCCTTCCCTTTTCCCTCTCCTCCCCCCTCCCTCCAACCCCTCCCCTCCCCTCCCTCCCCCTTCCCTTCCTTCCTCCTCCCCCTCCCTCCAACCCTCTCCCTCTCCCTCCCCCCTCCTTCCTTCCCTCCTTCCCTCCCTTCCTCCCTCCCTCCTCTCCCCCCCTACCTCCCCCCCTCCCTCCCCCTCTCCCTCCCCCCTTCCTTCCCCCCTCTCCCCTTCCTCCCTCCCTCCCTACAACCGGGAGTAAATCCTTGTCGTTATTTCGGCGATTTTATGACCTCCCTTTCAGAGGTCAAGAAGCTCCGTGTCTCGCCATTACTCTTTCCTCGTCCTCCTTCCTCCTTCTTCGGCCTCCTCCTTCCTTCCTTCCTTCTCTCTCTCTCTCCTCTATCTTTCTTTCTATCTCTATCTCTCTCTCTATCTCTATCACTCTTTCTCTCTCTCTCTGTCTGTCTATCTCTATCTCATTCTCTCTCTGTCTATCTATCTCTATCTTCTCTCTCTCTCCTCTATCTATCTATCTCTATCTCTCTCTCTCTCTTATATCTATCTATCTATCTATCTCTATCTCTCTCATTCTCTCTCTCTCTATTTATCTATCTATCTATGTTTCTCTTTCTTTCTCTCCCTCTCTCTTTCTCTCTCTCTCTCTCTTTCTATCTATCTCTCCTATCTCTTTTCATTCTATTCTCTCTCTCTCTCTCTCTTCCTCACTCACTCATCTATCTATCTATATCTATATCTATCTATCTCATCAATCTATTCTATCTCATCTCTATCTATCTCTCTCTCTCTATATATATATACCATTCTATCATCATATCTACCTACCTACCTATTTATCTATCTAACCGTACATCCTTCTACCTACCCACCTACTCTACCCCACCTACCCCCACCACCTACCTACCTACCACCCACTACCCCAACCCTACTTACCCACCCTACCACCCTTAACCTACCCAACACCTACCAACTGCCTATTTACCTTACCCACCCCTACCTACCGCTACCCACCTACCTATACCCTACTTAACCACCTACTTACCCCACCTACAACCACCTTACCCCTGCCTACCCACCCTACCACCTCCTTATCTATCTCAAATAAAACCCGATTTCCGTATATGGTCAAATAACTACACTCACACTGAATCCTTTAAAACGATGCTATATTTATCTCCTCTACGCTAATTCTCTCTTTATCTGTCTCCTCTGTCTCTGTCTCTCTCTCCCTCTCTCTCTCTCTCTCTCTCTCTCTCTCTCCTCTCTCCTCATCTCTCTCTCTCTCTCTCTCTCTCTCTCTCTCTCTCTCTCTCTCATCTCTCTTCTCTCTCTTCTCTCTCTCTCTCTCTCTCTCTGTCTGTCTGTCTTCTCTCTCTCTCTCCTCTCTCTCTCTCTCCTCTCTCTCTCTCTCTCTCTCTCTCCTCCTCTCTCTCCTCCTCATCTCCCTCTCCTCCCTCGTCTCTCTCTCCTCTCTCTCTCTCTCTCTCTCTCTCTCTCTCTCTCTCTCTCTCTCTCTCTCTCTCTCTCTCTTCTCTCCCTCCCTCTCCCTCCCCTCCCTCCCTCCCTCCTCTCCCTCCCTCCCCTCCCTCCCTCCCTTCCCCTCCTCCCTCTCCCTCTCTCTCTCTCCTCTCTCTCTTAGTGGATGCTGCGTCTTGGTTAACGGTGCGGCACACCACAACACGCGCCTTGGCCTCATCTTAAGACGCGGAGGAGGAGGAGGAGGAGGAGGTGGGGAAGAGGAGAGGAGAAAAGGGGAGGAGGAGGGGAGGTGGAGGAGGGGGAGGAGCGGGGGAGGTGGAAGGAGGAGAGGGGAAGAGGAGGTGGGGGAAGAGGGTGGAGGGAGGAGGGGGAGGGGGAGGAGGTGGGAGTGGGGAGGGTGGGAAGAAGGGGAGGGGAGGTGGGGAGAAGAGGAGGAGGAGAAGATGGGTGTGGGAGAAAAGGAGGGGTGGAGGAGAATAAGAGAGAAAGAGAAGGAAGAAGAGGAAAATGAAGATGATAATTGATGATGATGGTGAAGAAGCAGAAGGTGATGGTGAAAATGAAAAGGGAAAGTGATATTTCTTCTCTTCTTTTGTTCTCTTTGTTTATTCTCCTTCGTTTTTCTCTTTTCATTCATCTCCCTCCTCCAATTCTCCTCTTCTGTTTTCGTCTGTCTTCTTCTTCAACTTCCTCTTCCTCTTCTTCTTCTTCCTCCCGCCTCCTCATCCTCATATTCACTCTCCTCTTCCTCCATCCTTCTCCTCCTCCTCCTTCTCCCTCTCCCTCCTTCCTTCCTCTATCCTCCTCTCCCTCCTCCTTTCTCCTCCCTTCTTCCCTCTTTCTCTCTTTCTTTCCCTCTTCTCCTCTCTTCCTTCTTCCTTCTCTATCTCTCCCTCCTTCCTCCTTTTTTATCCCTCCCTTTCTTTATCCCCTCTTTCTCCTTTTCCTCCTCCTTCTCTATCCCTCCTCCTCCTCCTCCTCCTTCTTCCCTCTTTCTCCCCTCCCTCTTCTATTTACCATCCCTCCTCTTTATCCTCCTCCCCTCCTCTTAATCCTCCTCCTCCTCCTCCTCCTAATCCTCCTTTCCCCATTGATGGTCTCCCCCCCCCCCCCCCCCAGGAAGACCACAACGACAGGTGTCTGCGGCCACTTTATTCCTTGGCGGCCTACCCCTCCCCCCCCTTCCCCCCCCCTCCTCCTTATCCCTATGTCTCCTTATACCCTCTGGTCTCAGAGCTCTCCCTCTCCTCCTCCTTTCTTCTCCTTTTTTTTTAAAATTCTTATTCTCCTCTTCCTTCTTTTCTTCTTTCTCTTTCTTGGTCTTTTTTCTCTTTTCTTCTTTCTCTCTCTTGTGTTTTTTTTTTCTCTCTTTCTTCCCTCTTTTCTTTTCAATCCTCATCCTCTTATTTTCTTCCGTCTCTCCCTTCCCATCCTTCATCCTCCCTTCTCCTCCTCTCCCCCTCTCTCACTCCTCCCCTCCCCCCCTCCTCCTCCTCCCCTCCTCCTCACCTTCCTCCATCCCTCACTCCCCCTCCCCCATCCGTCCTCCTCCTCCACCCTCCCTTCCCCTCCCCCCCTCCCTCCTCCCCCACCCTCCCCCACCCCCCCACCACCCCCACCCTCTCCTCCTCCCTCCCTCCCCCTCTCCCTCCCCCCACCTCCCAACCCCCCACCCCCACCCCCCTCCCTCACTGACCGCAACTCCCCCACACCTCCTCCTGTGCCCTAATCTCCATGCCAGCCCACAAGACCGCCCATTCCTAACCTCCTGACGCCCACATGGGGTCTGGAGAATAGGAGACACATGTCTACACTCGCTGAGATACATGGGTATAGGGACCGCGAGACACGTACACGTACACGTACATTCACACGCGGAGACACGTACGTACATAGGGTATGGGGACGGTAGGGCGTATAGATACGCACATGTACACATACAGAGAGAGAGAGAGACACACGCATACAGACACAAACACACAAACGCAGACACACACACATATATATACACTGAACACACTGAGACGCATACACACAAACACGCACACATACACACACAGACACGCACATACACACACACACACACACACACATACACACACACACACACACACACCACACACACAACACACACAAACACACACACACACACACACACCACACACACACACACACACATACACACACACACACACACACACACACCACACACACACACGCACTCACACAAACACACACACACACACACACACACACATACGCTAGATACTGGGAGAGAAACATACACATCAAACAAAAATACATTACATGGACATATTTACTTTTTTCTGCGTCTGAAACAGAAAAAAAAGATACAAAACTTCTCTTTAATACTAAAATAAAATCATGTATGTACATGTTTATTGATTTTTTTTCTTTAATATTAAGATAAAATCATATATGTACATGTTTATTCAAATCAACATTATCATTTCTTAAAGATGGTATAAATCTATTTGGAAAAGAACAAACATAAAAAAAAAAAACTAACCACAGATTTTTAAACATTTAGAATTAAGTTCTTCGTGATTAATTGTTAGCTTTTTGTGGAGAGAAATTCGTTGGATTAATGAAAGATGACAAATACCACCAATTTATATATATTTATTTTAATATTATATATATAATATATATATATATATATATATATATATATTTATTCTTTTCTTCTTTTTCTTCTTTTTTTTTTTTTTTTTTTTTCCTTTCTTTTTTCTTTTCTTTTTTTCTTTATATATTTAGATTTTTCTTTGTTTTTAACACATTCTTATATACATTTTAAGTTTCTTTCTTTTTCTATTAATTTTTTTCTATTCACTTTCTTTTTTCTTCTTTTTTCTGTTCACTTTTTTTCTATTCATTTTTCTTTTTTTTTTCTTTTCGTATTAATTAATTTTTTAAATCTTTTTTTTCTTATTAATTTTTTTCTTTTTTTTTCTATTCATTTTTTTCTTTTTTATTTACTTTTCTTTGTTTTTTGTTTTTTTTAAAATATTAATTTTTCTCTTTTCCTTTGTACTTTCTTTTTTATAATTATCTTTTTTTATTTGGTTTTCTTTTTTATATTTGTGTTTCTTTCCTCTTCCTCCAATTTTTATAATTACTGATGTGATTTAATGAAATAAAGTTTTTATCGTGTGATGTTATTATCAGTATCAGTAAAATTACAATTATGATCATTAATTACTAATCAAACGATTATTGCTGCTACTAATCATTATCCCTCATTAATTCATTTCATATCATTATTAGTAGTGGTATTATCATCATTGTCATTATCATCATTATTTATTCCTCCCTTCTATATTTTATCATCCTTAAATTCATTATCTTTTCATCCTTATCATCATTGTCTTTTGTCATCACTCTTTCATTTTGTACATTTATCAATTTGTATAATTTAATCATTGACCCCCCTCTGTTATTTCATCACAATTCATTTATTATCATCATTATCATTATCTATATTTTATCTTTATTCAATCTTTATTTTGCCTATATACTATTCATGTCCCGTTCCCTCTTCTGGTTCGCGTTATCCTATGCATAATTTATTTCTCTCCCTTCCATTCCTGTTTTCGTTATTACTCCATCTTTGTCTCTTTCCCCCATTCTTCCTCTCTCTCCTTTCTCTCTTTTTATTCCAGTTCTCTGTTTATCTCTTTCTTCTAATTCCTATTTCTCTTCCCATCATCATAACCTTCTCTTTTCTTCTCTTCGTCTTTTCTCAATTTAATCTCCTTCAAGTCTTTATTTTCATCTTCTCTCCTATTCCACTCTCCTCTCCCTTTCCACTCTCTCCTATCCCTTCTATTTCACGTTTTCCTCTCAACCTCTTTTCTTCTCTTTAACACTTACACTTAAACACACACACCACACACACACACACAACACACACACACACACACACACACACACACACACACACACACAACACACACACACCACAACAACGCACAGCACACACACACACACAACACACACATCACACACAGACACAACACACACAACACAACACACACATCACACACACACACAACACAACACACAACTCAAACACACACACACACCCACACACACACACAAACACACATCACACAAAACACACAAACACAAACACAATACACACAGACACACACACAACACACACACACACACACACACACAAACACACACACACAACACACAACACACAAACACACACACACAAACACCACACAAACACACATACACACAACACAACACACCACACACAACACACAACCACACACAACACAACACCCACACCACACACACACACACACACACAACACACACAACACACAACACCACACACACCACACACACACACACACAACACACAACACACACACACACACAACAACACACACACACACACACACACACACACACACACACACAAAACATACCACGCACACACACACGACCACACACACACACACAACACACCACACACACAAAACCCACACACACAACACACACACACACACACACACACACACACAGCACAAAAACCACACGCACACACACAACGACCACACCACACACACACACACACACACACACACACACACACACACACCACACACACACACACCAACACACACACACACAACACCACAACCGTGGAACTTATAGAGACACCAGGGAGGGAATTAGACAAACCACATCCTCCCCTGCCTTCCCCTCTCCTCCTCTTTCCTCCTAACTCTGCTTATCCCTTCTCTCTTCCCTCCTTCTCTTTCCTCTTCTCCTTCTACTCTCTTCCCTTCTTATCTGCCCTCCTTCTCTTCCTACTCTCACCCTTCCCTCCTCCTCTTCCCTTCTTCTCTGCCCCCCTCTCTTCCTAACTCTCCTCTTCCCTTCTCTCCCTCCCCTCTTCCCTTCTTCTCTGCCCTCCTTCTCTTCCTACTCTCCTCTTCCCTATCCTCTCTTCCCTTCTCTCGCCCTCCTTCTATTCTACTCTTCTTCCCTCCTTCTCTTACTACTCTCTCCTTCTCCTTCTTCTCTTGCCTACTCCCTCTTCCCTCCTTACTCCTTCCCTCCTCCTCAACCTCCTTCTCTTCCTACCTCTCTTCCCTCTTTCCTCCCTCCTCCTTTTTCCCTTCTCCTCTTCGCCTCCTCCTCTTCCTACTCTCCTCTTCATCCTTCTCTTACCCTCCCTCTTCCCTCCTTTCTTCCTACGCTCCTCTTCCCCCTTCTCTCTCTTCCTCTTCCCTTCTGCTCTTCCCTCCTCCTCTTTCCTTCTGCCTTCCTCCCTCCTCTTCCATCCTTCCCCTCCTCCTTCCTCTTCCCTCCTCTCTTCCTACTCTCCTCTACTCTCCCTGTCTGTTGTTGTTTTTTTCTGTTTTTTTTCCTAATTTTTTTCTTTATTTCTTCTTTTCTTCTATTTTTTCATTACTTATATAACTATTTTTTGTTCTTCCATGCTTCCATATTCGGATAATAATATTGAGGTTACTTCTGCTTTTGTTTTCCTTTTTTGTCTTCTTCCTTATTCTTTTATTCTGTTTTTTCCTCATTCTTTATCTTTTTTATCTCTATCGTCTTCTTCTTCTTGAATAAAATAAACGAGACAATAAAAACGATAATCTTTTTATCTTTCATTCCTAAAAAATAAATAAATAAATAAATAAAAAACAAAAAATTAAAATAAACAAGACAAGAAAAAAATCCCGTATTCCTCAAATATAATAATAGATAAATAAACAAATAAATAAATAAAGAAATAAAAAACAAAAAAAGGAAAATAAGAAAACGAAAAAATGAACCTTCATTCTCAAAATAGAATAATAAGTAAATAAATAAATAGAATAAATAAATAAATAAATAAATAAAAAATCTTTCCCTCCGTCTCCTCTCGCTTCATCTATCTATCTACCTTATCTATCGAGAAAGACAGATAGATATGGTCGACGGGAGAGCCATTCTCGGACCAAAAAACCTACTTGCTAAAACAATCTAGGTTATTGCTGTGGTTGTGGCGGCTGTTGTGGTTAGTGTGGCTGTCTGGGTGAGGGGAGTTATTGTTGGAGGTGAGGGTGAGGGTGGTTGGGGTGGTGGGGGTGGGGTGGGGTCGTGGGGGATGGTGGTGGTGGATGGTGGTGGTGGGGGATGGGGGTAGGGGTTGGTAGTAGAGGGGGTGAAGGTGGGGGGGGGGGGTTGATGGTGGTGGGGGGGGGGTTGGGTGGCGGGGGTTGATGGTGGGGTAGTGAAGGGGTGGGTGGTGGGGGTTGATGGTGGGGGGGTTGGGTGGGTATTGTTGTTGGGGGTGGAGGGGGTTGATGGTGGGGTAGTGAGTGGGTGGTGGTAGTGGGGGTGAAGGTGGGGGGTTGATGGTGGGGTAGTGAGGGGGTGGGTGGTGGTTGATGGTGGGGGGGTTGGGGTGGGTATTGTTGTGGGGGTGGGAGGGGGGTTGATGGGGGTAGTGAGGGTGGTGGTAGTGGGGGTGAAGGTGGGGGGGTTGATGTGGGGTATGAGGGGGTGGGGGTGAGGGATGGGGGTTGATGAGGGGTAGTAAAGGGGTGTGGGTGGGGGTGGGAGGGTGGGGTGGTGGTGGGGTTGATGGTGGTGGGGGTTGAGAGGGGGTGGATGTTGGGGTAGTGAGGGGTTGGTTGGTAGTGGGGGTGAAGGTGGGGGTTGATGGTGGGGTTGATTGGGTTGGGGGCGGTGGTGGGGGTTAGGGGTGAGGGTGTGGGGGTTGATGGTAGGGTAGTGAGGGGGTGAAGGTTGGGGTTTGAAGGTTAGGGAGGTTGATGGTTGGGGGGGGGGGTTGTTGGGGGTAGTGCGGTGGTTGGTGGGGGGGTTGATGTGATGTTGGTGGTGATTGGTGATTGTGATGATGACGGTGTTGCTGGTAATATCAATTGGTGTTGTTGAAGCATAATTTTGCTGTTTTTTTCTTTCTGCTGGGTTGTGTATTGTTGAGAGAGAGGAGAAAAAAAAAAAGAGAGAGAGAAAAAATAAAGAGAAAAGAAGATAGATAGAATAGATAGAGAGAGAGAGAGAGAGAGAGAGAGAGAGAGAGAGAGAGAGAGAGAGAGAGAGAGAGAGAGAGAGAGAGAAGAGAGAGAAATAAGAGATAGATAGATAGAGAGAGAGAGAGAGAGAGATAAAGAGAGGGAGGGGGGAGGGGGGGAACAATGCATCCTATCCATCAGGTTGAAGAATAGACACACTGTTTCCTAGCTGAAAGATGAGGAAACAACTGCCAAGGTTGTAGGTTGAAAATTGTAAATGTAGTATTTCTTAAGGAGGTGGGAGAAGGGAAAAATATTATTATTATTATATATTATATTATATTATCATTATAATTATTATCATTATTATTATTATTATTTATATTATTATTATATTATTATTATCATTATATCATCATTACTTTCATCATCATCATCATCATTTATTAACTAATTGTTATTATTATTATATCATTATCATTATTATTATTATTATTATTATTATCATCATCATCATATATTATTGTTATTATTATTATTAATTATATATTATTATTATTATTATTGTATTATTTATTAATTATCATTTTATTATTTATTATTATTTATCAATATTATTATTAATTATTATTATTACTATTACATTATCTTCATTATCTTTATTATCTTATCTTTCTCTATTTCATTTAATTTCCTATTGTTATTTTTCTTATCATTATCATTGTCATCTATTTATCATCTATCTATTGCTTTAAGAGATCGAGAGTATAAATTTAATTTTATTATCATTATATTTTTATTATTCATTGCTATTACTAGTAGTAGTAATAGACATAATTATAGTAGTATCAATATTAATAGTAGTAATAGACATAGTTATAGTAGTGTTGTTATTATTACTGTTGTTATCATTATCGTTATCATTATTTTTATGATAATCATGATAATGACAATGATGATAATTATCATTATCATTGTTATCATTATTATCCTTATTGTTTTAATGTTGTGTTAGGGGGGTGAGGTATAAAAGAAAATAATCTGTTTTTTTTGTTTTTTTTTATTTTTGTTTTTTTTTTTTGCATGTATATGAATTAATTAGATTTTGTGATTGTTAGTGCATAATAGGTTGTTTGGGCTAATTAGTAATTAACAATGATTCAAATAGGTTGTTTATATAATCAAATGGGTTGTTTGAGTTAGTTTGTACGGTTTGTAATTACTATATAATTAAGTGGGTTGTTTACATAATTAAATGGGTTGTTTGAACTTGTTTGTATTGTTTATAATTAGCATATAATCAAATAGGTTGTTTGGGTGATTGATTTCGTATATATTGCTTAGATTATCATCAAATTATTCCTATTTACAGTTTCATAATTCTATTTACTTTTTTTTTCTTGTCCGTTCACACAAATCTTCAAGACATTCATTAATAAAGTCCAAGAAAGTAACCCTTACCATTTGTTTTTCTTCCTTTTTCTTCCTCTCTTTTCTCCCTTTCTTCTCTCCTTTTTATTCACTTAAAACCCATTCCCATACTTGGTCATTAATCACACACCTCCTTCCCCTCCCCTCCCCCCTCCCCCCTCCCCTCCCTTACTCCTTGCTCCTCCTACAGGACCCCCTCTCCCTCTATCCCCCTACCCCCCTGGTGAGAAAATTGACCGGTGTTGCCCCTCCTCTTTGACCGCTGTTTCTCCCCCTCCTGCTGTGGGGCTGTTGGGGGTACCTCTCTTTCCTTCCTCCCTTCTACTCTCCTCCTCCTCTCCTCTTCTCTTCTTCTCCTTTTCTTCTTTTTCGTCGTCTTCGTGTTTTTTTTTCTCTTTCTTTTTCTTCTTTCGTGTTACTACTACTACTACTATTTTTTTTCTATTCCTCCCTCCTCCTCTTCTTCGTCTTCTTTTTCTTCTCCTTCTTCTTCTTCTCCTCCTCCTTCTCCTTTCTTCTTCTTACTACTACTACTTTTTTTTCTTTACCAATCTTCCCTCCTCCTCTCCTCATCCTGTTCTAATTTCATCCTCTTATTCCTTCTCATCATTTTCTTCTTCTTTCTCCTAATCCTCCTCATCTCTTCTTCTTCCTCCTCTTTTTTCTTTTTCTTCTCCCCCTACTAAAAGCACGTTTTACCCTTATTCTTCGTCCTGCTCCTCTTCCTCTTCTTCCTCCTCCATCTCCTCCTTTCCTTCCTACTGCTCTTCCTCCACCTTTTCTTCCTCCTCCTGCTCCTCCATCTCCTCCACCATCACGCCCTTCTTTTCTCTGTCTTTCTCCTTCTTCGTCTCTGTCTGTAATTCCTCTTTTCCATTTACAGTATGTAATGTCTCTCTCTCTCTCTCCTCTCGTCTCTCTCTCTCTCCTCTCTCTCTCTCTACTCTCTCTCTCTCTCTCTCTCTCTCTCTCTTCTTCGTTCAATCTGCTAACCCGGCCACTCCTTACTCTGTCTCCCTCTCTTTCTCTCTCTCCCTCTCTCTCTCTCTCTCTCTCTCTCTCTCTCTCTCTCCTCTCTCTCTCTCTCTCTCTCTCTCTCTCTCTCTCTCTCTCTCACACACACACACACACACTCACTCTCACTCTCTACCTACCTACCTTCTTCTTCTTCCCTTCCTTCCTTCTCTCTCTCTCCTCTCTCACTCACTTAATACGTCTCCCTCTTTCTCCCTTCCTCCCTCCCTACTTACCTACCTCTCTCTTTCCTTCTTCCCTCCCTTCCTCTCGCTGTCTCCTCTCTCTCTCCTTCTCCTTTTCTCCCTCCCTCCCTCCCTCCCTCCTCTCTGTCTCCTCTCTCTCTCTCCTTCTTCTTTCCTCCCTTTCTCTCGCTGTCTCCTCCTCTCTCCTTCTCCTTTCCCTCCTTCCTCCCTCTCCCTTCTCCTCTCTCTCTCTCTCCTCTCCTCTCTTCTACTCTTCTCTCTCCTCTCTCTCTCCCTCTCTCTCTCTCTCTCTCTCTCTCTCTCTTCTCTCTCCTTCTTCCCTCCTTCTCTCGCTGTCCCCTCCTTCCTCTCGCTCTCCTCTCTCTCTCCTTCTCTTTTCCTTTCCCTCCTTCCCTCCCTACCCTCTCTCTGTCTCCTCTCTCTCTCTCCTTCTTCTTCCTCCCTTCTCTCTCTCTCCCTCACTCCTTCTTCCTTTCCTCCCTCCCTCCCTCCCTACCCTCTCTCTCTCTCCTCTCTCTCCTTCTCCTTTCCCTCCTCCTCTCCCTCTCTCTCTCGTCTCCTTTCTCTCTCTCCCTCACTCCGTTCTCCACCAAACGACCATATTCCTATTTAGCGAAATACTGAAAATTATACAAGGAATTCACCTTCTCCTCCGGTATTGCGTCATAGGGTGTTTACGGTCAGAGGCGACTGTGGGATGGGTGTGGGGGGGAAGAGGGGGAGAGGGATGGGAAGGAGGGGGAGAGGGAGTGAGGAAGAGGTATGGGGTAGGGGAAGAGGGGGAGAGGGAGGGGGAGAGAGGGGTGAGGAGAGGGGAGGGGGGGAGAGGGGAGAGGGAGTGGGGTAGGGGAGGTGGGGAGAGAAGGGGGGGGGAAGGGAGGAGGGGGAGAGGGATGGGGAAGGGGGTGAAGGGAGGGAGAGGGATGGGAGGGGGGAAAAGAGGGATGGGGTAGGGGAGGTGGGAAGAGAAGAGGAGAGGGATGGGGTGGGAAGGGGGGGGAGAGGGATGGGGAAGGAATGGAAGGAGAGGGGAGAGTAGAGAAGGGGGAAAGGGATGGGAAGGGGAGGGGAAGGAGGGGGAGACGGGGAGTTAGAATGGGGAGACGCGGAATGGGCACGGGAATGGAGGAGAGGATGGGGAGTGGGGGAAAGAGAGGGGAGAGGGATGGGGGGGGAAGGGAGAAGGGAGGCGCGGAGAAGGAGTTAGGATGAGAGACGTGGGAGAGGGGGAGAGGGATGGAGAAGGAGCTAGGAGGCTACAGGCGGAGTGGGGGAAGAGGAAGGGGAGGGATAGGGAGGGACTTGACAAATGTCTCCAGATACCCCTCCCTCCTTCCCCTCCTCCCTCTAGTCCTTATAGCAACACCTACTACTGCCTCTACCATTATTAATACTATTACTAAGAGTTATTATTTTTGTTTGTTGTTATTGTTGTTATTATCATTATTATTACCATTATCATCATTATTGTTGTTATCAATATCAGTAGTATCATATATATATATATTATATATATATATATATATATATAATTAATATATATATATATATATATTTTTGTTCATAGCAATTACAAATCATTACTTTTATCATCATCATCATTATATTCATTACTATCATTATCTTTATAATCATCGTCTATTTCATCATTTATCTCTCTCCTCTCTCTTCTCTTCTCTCTCTCTTCTCTCTCTCTTCTCTCTCTCTCTCTCTCTCTCTCTCCTCTCTCTCTCTCTCTCTCTCTCTCTCTCCTCTCTCTCTCTCTCTCTCTCTCTCTCTCTCTCTCTCTCTCCTCTCCCCTTCTTCTCCCCCTATCCCCTCCCACTCCCTCCACCACCACCTTCCCCCTTCCCATCCTTTTCCCCCCTCCCCTCCCACCCCTCCATCTTCTCCCATCCACTCCCCCTCCCCCATCCACCCCTCTCCTCCTTTCTACCACCCACCGCCTCCCCTCAACACCCCTTCCCTCCTCAACCCTCTCCTCCCCTCTCCCCCCAGCCCCGTTACTGTGAATCCTCACTCTCGCTTCATCCAATCCCCCCCCCCCCCCACTTCTCATTCATCGACCTTGACTCACATTTAAGGGGGGGAGGGGAAGGAGAGGAGAGGAAGGGAGGGAGGGGAGATAGGGACCCACCGTCCTACC
>NW_020871205.1:119597-124597 GCF_003789085.1 Penaeus vannamei
ACAGATTGCAAATTGAAAACGTTGCATCACTTTTTAATAACTGCGTAATTTTCATAGATGTGTTTGCCAAAGTGGTAGTTATTTATGTTAGTAAGCTGTTGTTTTGTTTTTCTTCCTCTGCTTCCTTCCTTTAAACAGTTGTTTTCTCCCTCCTTCTCTTTCTTTCTTCTTTTTCTTCTTTTAAACATTTTCTTTTTTTTTTTTGTGTTTTTTTTTCTTCTTTTTTATCATTATGTTTTCTTTTTTTTTTTCCGGTTTTTTTTTTTTTTTTTTTTTTTTGTTTTTTTTTTTTTTTTTTTTTTTTTTCCTTCTTTTATTTTATTTTCCTCTTCACAACAATCTTTAATTTATTTTCTTCTTCTCTTCATCTTTTTTTCTTTTTATTTTCTCCCTTTTTTTTTTCTTTTTCTTCTCCCTTTACCACCTAAATATTCTTCTTTTTTCTTTCTTTTCTTCCTCTTCTTTTATTTCTGTTTTTTTGTTTTGTTTTTTTTTCCTTTCTTCCCTCTTCGCTTTTCCTCTTTCTCTCTCTTTTTTCTTCTTTCTTTTCTTTTCCTTTTCCTTTCTTTTTTTATCTTTTTTTTTTTTTCTTTACTTCTCTTCTTTTTCTCCCTTCCTCCCCCCTTCACCCCTTTTCCACTTTTCTTCTTCTTCTCTCTTCCTCTAATCTTCGGTCTTTTCTTCTTCTTTTCTCCCTTTCCTTCTTCTTCTCCTTCCCTGTCTTCTTAATCTTCTTCCTTTTATTAGTAATCTTCTTTGTCGTTGTCTATGTTATTCCTTTTTTTTTTTCTTTTTTTTTCCATTTCCTCGTTTCACTTCATCCTCAGTCTTTTTCGGGTTCAACACACTCTTTTTTTACTTACTTGTCACTCGTCCTATTATTTTTGTTCCCTCTCCTCTCCCTCCTCCTCTACCCCTCTCTTTCTTTCTTCTTTCTGCCCTCTCTGGTCCTTCCTCTTTCCTTTCTCCTCTTCTCCTGGACTCCTAATCTTCCCTCTCCTCTCTTTCTTTCCTCTCCCCCTCTTCTCCCTCCTGTCCTTCCTCCCCTATCTCCTCCCCTCTCCTTCCCTCCCTCTTTCCTCTCCCTCTCTCTTCTCCCCCTCCCCTCCTCCTCCTCCCCCTCCCTTTCTCATATCCTCCCCCTCTCCTCCCTCTCCTCTTTCTCCCTCTTTCACCCTCCCCCCTTCCCCCCTCTCCCCCTTCTCCTCCCCCTTCCTCCCACCCCTTCCTCCCCTCTCCCCCCTCCTCCTCCTCGCCCCTCTCCCCTCCTCGCCTTCCCCCTTCTTCCCACTCCTCCCCTCTTCCTCTCTTCCCACCTCTCCCTTCTCCCCCAAGCGTCGGGAATCCACACTACCCACACCCTTATATCAGACCCACACCCTCTGAAGGTCTTGGATCTCAGCTCTACACACCCTTAAAGAGTTTCGAATCTACACCACGCACCCTTGTAATCTCGGATTTGATAACTTACACCCTAAACTCACACTGCACGCGCTCATATCACACTTGCACACACTTGTCTCACACTGCACACGCTCATATCACACTTGCACACACTTGTCTCACACTGCACGCCTCATATCACACTTACACACACACTTGTCTCACACTGCACACCCTCAAATCACACTTACACACACTTATGCCATACTGTACACGCCCAATCACACTTAACACACACTTGTCTCACACTGCAGCAATCCCTCAATATCATCACTTACACCACACTTGCCTCAGCAACTGCACACCTCCATATCACACTTACAACACAACTTGCCTCACACTGCATGGCTTACTGGTCGGAAGTTATTCGTGTTAATGATTGTTCTCCCAAAAAATAGTAAATAACCCGGGGGGGGGGGGGCCCCTTTCGCCCACACGCCCAATTTTGTGATTGTGGTAATTTGCACCCACTTTTTCATGAGACACCCAACCCCTCAAACCCTGTTTTTTGTACGCAGTGAAAGCGGGAGGGTAAGGGGGGGCCTCCCCCGTTTCCAAAAAAAAAACCAAACATTTTGGCCCCCCCCCCCCCGCCATTTAGGCAAGATGTTATGTGTCTTTACCGCCCCCCTACAGGGCCCTCATATCACACTTCACAACACTTGTCTCACACACTGCACACCCTCATATCAACTTGCCACACTTGTTCTCACACTGCAACACGCTCATATCCACTTGCCACACTTGTCTCCACACTGCACACGCTCATATCACACTTTGCACACCTTGGTCTCAACACTGCAAACACCCTCATATCAACTTGCACACACTTGTCCTCACAGTGGCACAACCCTCATACTCACACTTGCACACCTTGTATCACAGTGCACACCCTCATATCACACCTTTGCACACACTTGTCTCACAGTGCACACGCTCATATCACACTTGCAACCACTTGTTCTCACATGCACCACGCTCATATCACACTTGCACACACTTGTCTCACACTGCACACCCTCAGGTCACACTTGCACACACTTATGCCATACTGCACACTCTAAACTCACACTGTACATGCTCAGATCACACTTCTTCCTCTAGAATTACACTGCACACTTGAAAGACACGCTACCCACCTAAAGAGCACACTTACACACCCTGAAATCAAACTGCATACTCTTTAGATCGCGTTACACACACTCAGATCACACTTACACACCCTAGAATCACACTAAGATCACACTGCACAGTTTCAGATCACACTTACACACCCTAGAATCACACTAAGATCACACTGCACAGTTTCAGATCACACTTACACACCCTAGATCACACTGCAACAAGATACACAGATCACACTGCCAGCAGTTTTCAGATCACACTTACACACCCTAAGAATCACACTAAGATCACACTGCACAGTCTCAGATCACACTAACACACTCTAGGACACGCTGCTCACCCTAAGATCACCCTACATACGCTTTAGATCACACTGCACACCCTAAGATCATACTTACACACCCTGGACACGCTACCCACCCTAGTATCACCCTTACGTACCCTAAAATCACACTGCACTTTATTAGAACATACTGCATATCCTAAGATTACCCTACACACTCTCTGCTCACACTTAGGCATGCTTAAGATCACACTTACACTAATACACCTACCCTAAGATCACACTTGTACACCCAAGATCACTCTTTACACACTCTAAGACCCCACACCTAGGATCACACTTACACACCCTAAAATCAACCCTTACACACCCAAGATCACCCTTATACACCTAGACACGCTACAACAAAATAGTATTACCCTTCACACCCTAAGATCACACTTACACGCCCTGAGATCACACTTTTCACCCTAAGACACGCTACCCACCCTAGGATCACCCTTACACACCCTAAAATCACACTTACACACCCTGAGATCACACTTACACACCCTAAGACACGCTACCCACCCTAAAATCACCCCATTAACACACCCTAAAAATCAACCCTTACACACACCCTTAAGGTCCTGGATTCTGGACACTCCACCCTTATCCCTGCCTTCCTGCCCCTTCACCCTGAATCCGACGACAACAGCAGTTCCCTAATCTTAGAGTGTTTCAGGGTCAATACTTAGCCTCCTTGACCTTTTGACCCTGTGGGGGCGCGGTAGGGAAGTTGGGGGGGGGGGGTCGGGAGGGAGGAGCGAGAAGAAAGGAAGGAAAAAGAGGAAGGAGAAGGGAGGGAGGGGAGGGGAGGGTAAGAGAGGGATGGGGGTGAGGGAAGGGGAGGGTAGAGGGAGGGGGAATAGGGGAGAGAGGCGGAGAGGAAAGGAAGGGAAGGGGAGAGGGAGGGGGAGGAAGGAAAGGGAAGGAAGAGGAAGGCAGGTAAAGGAGAAGGGAGAAGGAAGGAATACAGGGGAGGGAGGGAAGAGGAAGAGAAAAGGGGGGGAGAGGTATGACGTAATAAAGGAAGGGAGGGAGGATGGAAGCGAAGGAGTAAAGGAAGGAGAGTAGATGAGGAGAGGGAGAGAGAGAGGAAGGGAGGGTGGAGAAGATACAGGGATGAGAGGCAAGAGGAGAAAGAATAGGGAGGAAGGGGAAGAAGAATGATACAAAGGAAGGGACGGGAAGGAAGAGGCGTTAAAACCAAAGAAGGAATGGAGACGAGAGAAGAAATGAAAGAAGGGAAAGGGAAGGAAGGAAGGAAGGAATGAGGCGTTAATAGGAAGAATGTAGGAGGAAGGAAGGAAAATGGACGAAGGAAGGAAGAAGGGAAGAAGCCGTAAATGTAGAATGAGAAAGAGAGAAAAGAAAAAGGAAAGAAAGAAAGAAAGACGACGAAGAATAAGAGAAGAAACCTAAAGAGTAGAAAGAAACAAATACAATAAATGAAACAATGAAAAAGGAATAGCAGACGACAGAAAGAAGGAAGAGAAAAAGACGAAGGGAAGAGAAGGATAAGACAAGAATAAAGAACAGAAAGACGAAGAAGAAATAGGGAAGAACCAGAATAACACAAAGAAAAGAACAAAAACAGCTGGAACTCGGATTTACGAAATGAAAGACGAAAAAAATCGAATAATTGGAAAGA
The DNA here is from genome assembly GCF_003789085.1 of Penaeus vannamei. Lineage (NCBI taxonomy): Eukaryota > Metazoa > Arthropoda > Malacostraca > Decapoda > Penaeidae > Penaeus > Penaeus vannamei. Next base: position 124,142 of record NW_020871205.1, read on the forward strand.
AAGTAACGATAAAGATAATGATAATGATGATGAATAATTAACTAAAGTTATGGTTAGAATTAAAGTAATGATAAAGATGATAATAACAGTAATGAATAATAAATAATCACATAATTATTAAAAAGTAAACGATAAAAGATAATGAATAAAGATTGATAATAATAATGATTAGAGCTAAATATTACTATAATGAATTGGAAACTAGTATTAGTGATGATAATAGCAAAGGAATCTATTAAAATATTTTTTGAAAGAATTTAAGTGGATGAGATAATGATGGATAATATAAGGAAGTATGAATGAATGATGAATGATGAAATGATAATGATAATATGATGGATGGATAATGATGATGATGTAAGAATGATGATAATGAATGATGAATGATGATAATGAGGATGATAATGATGATGATAATGATAATGATGATGGATAATGATGATGATGAGATAATGA
>NW_020871205.1:129597-133191 GCF_003789085.1 Penaeus vannamei
AGTCTCTCCCATTACACATCAATCTAGTCTACTTAAAGTTTATGTTGCTATGTTGCCAAGTTATTCTAGCTTATGTTGCAGCGTCTCCCCCTCCACATCAGTCGTAGCATGTGAGTCATGTTGGCACGCTTGAGAATTATCAAAATATGTTGTGTCATTGTAGATTGTATGTGTTCTGTATGAGGGGGGAGGGGACAGGGAGGAGGAGGTGGAGGAGGTGGAGGAGGAGATTTTGTTTGCTGGAGGGAGGTAGTATGGAGGTCTGGAGGAGAGGAGGAGGAGGGGGAGAGGAGGAGAGGGAGGAGGGGAGGAGGTAGAGGGAGAAGGAGGAGAGAGGGGGAGAAAGAGGCAGGGCTGGGAGAAGGGGAGGAGGAGGAGGAGGAGGAGAAGTTTGTGGAGGAGAAGGGGTGGGAGAAAGGGGAGGAGGTGGAGGAGGAGGAGGGAGGAGAGAGGAGGAGGAAAGAGATTTTGGTGAGGAGAGGAGGAGAAGGAGGAAAAATGAGGATGATATGGAGGTGAAGAGGAGGGAGGAAGAGAGGAAGAGTGGGTGAAGGAAGAAGAGATGGAAGAGAAGGAGGTGATAGTGTGGAGAAGATGGAAGAAGGGGAGGGAGGAAGAGGAGGAAATGAAAAGAAGAAAAACAAACAGATGATGGAAAGGAAGACCTAGGATGAAGAGAAGAAAAGAAAAGAAGAAGAGAAGAAAAAAGAAAAAAGAAAGAAGAAGTTTAAAAAAATGCCAAGACAAAGATTTTAAAAATAAAATAAATTGAAAAAAAGGATAAAGAAAAATGACAAACAAGAAGAGGGACTTTAGAAAAAAGAGAAAGAAGGAAGAGGTAAAAACGAAGAAGATTGAAGAGAAGGAGGAAGAAAAGAAAAGGGAAAATAGAATGAAAATTGAAAAAAAAAAAATAATAATAGTAGCATAAGAGAAGAGAGAGGGAAAGAAACAGACTACAAAGGAAGACATGAAAAAGGAAGAAGGTAAAGAGGAGAGAAGAAGAAGAAAAAAAACATCTTTGACAAAGTCCTCAAGAAAATACGAGCTCTTCCCCCGTCCCCCTTCCCCCCCCCCCTCCTCCTTCCCTCTCCTTTCCTCTCCTCCACCCCTACCCGTTCCCTCTCCCTCCTCCTCCTTCTCCTGCTTCCTTTCTCTCCCCTCCTCTCTCCCTCTCCTCCTCATTTCCCTTCCCCTCCCCCTCCACCCCCTTCTCCCCTCCCACTCCATCCTCCTCTTCCTCCCTCTCCTCCTCCCTCCCCCATCTCCCCCCCTCCTCTCCCTCCCCCACCCTCTCCCCTCTCCCCCCTTCTCCCTCCCCCTACTCCTCTCGGTAGCCTCCGGGAAGCAGTTTTGGCCAAGGGCGCTTGTTCGTGACCTTTGACCCCTGACCTCTGGTGTCTCTAGCGTGACCTCTGACCCCTTGGTGTCTAGCGTGACCCTCGGTTAGCCAGGACCCGCATGACGTGACGTGATTCGTGCATGACAGGGAGGGGAGAGGAGGCAGGAAATGCAGGAAGAGGAAGAGGAAGAGGAGGGAGGAAGGAAAGAGGAAGAGGAGGAGAAAGGAAAGAGGAGAGGAAGGGAGGAGGAAAGGAATGCAGGAAAGAGGAAGAGGAGGAGAGGAGGAAAGGAAAGAGGAAGAGGAGGGAAGGAGGAAGGAAAGGGAAGAGGAGAGGACAGAGGAAGAGAGGTAAGGGGAGGAGGAAGAGGGAAGAGAGGAGGAAAAGAGGAAGAGAGGAGGTGGAAGGAAAAGAGAAGAGGGGGAGGCAGAGAGGAAGGGGTAGGAAAAGAGGGAAGAGGAGGCAGGGATGCAGGAAAGGAGGAAGAGGAGGAAGGAGGAAGGAAAGAGAAGATGAGAAGAGCAGTTAGACAAAGAGGAAGAGGTTGGAGAGGAGGAGGAAGGAAAGAGGAAGAGGAGGCAGGAATGCAGGAAAGAGGAAGAGGAGGAAGGAGTGGAAGAGGAGGAGGATGAAGGAAAGAGGAAGTGGGGGAAGGAGGAAGGAAACAGGAAGAGGAGAAGGAGGTGGAAGAGAAGGAGGAGAAAGGAAGAAAGGAGGGGGAGTGGGAGAAGGAGGAGGAAGAGGAAGGGAGGAGGGGAGCGGAAGAAGAAGGAGACGAGGACGGGAGGAAGACGAGAAGAAGGAGGAGGAGGAGGAGGGAATTGAAGGGGAATGAGGAGAATGGGGAGGAAGGGAAATAGAATGAAAAAATGAAAAGAAAGGATTAAAAAAAAGAGAAGATAACAAAGGGAGAAATAAAGAAGAGAAGATGAAAAGACAAATAAAATAGCGATAAGAGAAAAACAAAAAAGGGAGAAAATGTGATAAAAAAATGAATGATAAAAGAGAGAAGAAATAGTCACGTCCTGTCCCCCCCCCGAAAAAAAAAAAAAATTTTTACAGAAATTCCGCACACAAACGAAATGATCACGTGACTGCATCCCTTCCTCTTTCTGTTTCTTCTCCCTCTTCGTCTTTTTTCCTCTTCTTCTTCCTCTTTCTGTTCCTCCTCTTACTTCCTCTTGTTCCTCCGCTCATTTCCTCTCTTCTCTTTTCCTCCTTTTGTTCCTCTTCTTTCCTCCTCTTTCTGTTTTTCTCTTCTTCCTCCTTTTTCTGTTTCTCTTCTTCCTTCTCTTACTTCGCACCTTTTTATCTCCTCTTTTGTTTCTCCTCTTCCTCCTCTTCTGCCAACTCTTAATTTTCTTATAATCTTCCTTATTCTCTTCTTTTTTTCTGTATATTTCTTATCCTTCTTTTTTCTTGATCAATTTTGCTTCTTCCTCTTTCTTCATCCTCCATTTTCTTTTATTTTCTTATCATGCAGCATTCTTCCTCTTCCCACCAATCGTCTTCTTCCTCTCTCTCTTATTCGTCTTCCTTTTCTCTCACTTCTTTATTCATCATCTTCTTCTTCCGCGTCATCATCGTCAGTACTCTTCCTTTCTTTTTTCCTCTTCTTCTTTCTTCTCGCCTCCCCCATTTCTTCTTTTCTTCTTCCTGCTCTCTCTATTTCTCTTCTCTTTTTCTTCTCTTCCTCCTACTCATCTTCTTCTTCATTTCACCTTTCTTCTTCTTCTTCCTTTCACCTTTCTTCTTTCTTCCTCCTCCTCTTTTTCTTCTTTCTTTCCTTTCTCATCTTCTCACTCTTATTGTTTCCTTTTCTTCTTCTCCTCTTCTTCCTCCTCATCCTCTTCCTTCTGCCATCTATCTTCCGTTGTAAGCTTCAGACAGAATCAAGGAAACATCACTGGCCATTGCAGAGCATGGTTTGTTTGCAGAAACACATAATTGTTCTTTGCAAGTATGTGTGAACAGGACATCGAGGTGTGGTCGTGTGTTTTGTTTTTGTTGGTTGTGTTGTTGGAGAGGGGAGGAGGGGAGGGAGGAGGGCAGTGGGGGGGGGGAGTGTTGTTTCTCCTTGTTTTCTTTCAGTTTTTTGGTTGTTGGGGTTGATGTTACGGTCTCTGTCCCTTGGTTGTTGCTCTTCTCTCCTTCCTTTCTTATCTCACTGCCCTCTCTCCTCTCTCTTCTTGGTCTCGTAACCGCGCCCCGGTCTCTGGCGTCTTCTCTCTCTTTCTTCTCTCCCCCCTCC
>NW_020871207.1:12500-15000 GCF_003789085.1 Penaeus vannamei
ATAACGATAGTGGTGATAAGGGAAATGACAAGAGAAATTTTCATGATTAAAGTTGGCATTGGTGATGATAATGATATGCGTTGCTGTGGTGCTAATGTTTATGATACACTGAGATTAAGAAAAAAACATCAACAGTAACAATAACAATAAGAACATAACGATAACGACAGTGATAACAAAACTAAAGAGAAATACGCCAGAATGAAAAACTATTAAACGATGGCAGTAACAATTATTTGAAAAAAGGACTCAACTTCCAAATATCAGAAGACTAAAAAAATGCTAAATGAAATAAAGCAACCTTGATAAGAAAATAAAGATATGAAGTTCATTCTGGGAGGAATGTTTTAAATCCCATAACGACCCTTAAATTAGCATCAAAGTCAAAAAGAATCCAGTAGGCATTCCTCTTCATTAACATTATTTTGCAAACTGGCACCAAGGCAGATGGTCAGGGGCGCCGGGCGGGTCGGCGGCCGAGTGGAGCCAAGGAAGCGAGGTTTCTTTGTGCTGTACAGCGCATACATGTACATATATACGTATAAATACATGTATATGTAAATATATAAATACATACACACACACACACATGCACACACACGCGCGCACACACACATACATACACACCGCGCGCACACACACACAACACATTATATATATTATATATATATATTATATATATATATATATATATAATATATATATATTATATATATATAATATATATATATATATATATATATATATATATATATTAATTAAATATATATATATTATATATATATATATATAATATATATATATATATATATATATATATATATATATGTATATATATGTATATATATATATATATATATATATATATATATATATATATATATATATATATATATATATATATATATATATATATATATATATATATATATATATATATATATATGTTATATATATATATATATATATATATATATATATATATATATATATATATATATTATATATTATATATATATATATATAATATATATATATATATATATATATATATATTATGCATATGTTTATATGCATGTATTTGTATTTTTTATATATACATATATGTGTGTTTGCGTGTGCGTGCGTGTGTGTGTGTTTGTGTAGATGTGCATCATCAGAAGTTTCCCCCAATTCCATCCACATTTTTTTTTTTAAGAATATGCAATGTTCAGCCAGGGTATCCCAGCCTTCTTCGTCTCTTACCCTCCCAAATGCCTCCACTTACGCGTGCCCAATTTGTTTAACGTTCGGACCAACTCTTGTCATTTCGGCGAGAAACATGCTGTGTCCATCTCCACTTACCTTGCTTCACAAATAGGAAAATAACCTTAACCTTGTTCTGTTCTCTTATCCACGCTGTTCTTTTATGTTCTCTTAACAATATACGTCATTGATCTTTTCCTTGTTCTTTAATCTTTTCCTTTTCTTTCTTCTTTCTCAACAACAGTTATATATAAATACTTGCACGCAGTGATTGCGAACGTTTTGCACCTTCTAAATTCAGATTTAGATACATTTAATACATATATATATATATATATATATATATATATATATATATATATATATTATATATATATATATAATATATATATATATATATATAATATATATATATTATATATATATTATATATATATATATAATTAATATATATATAAATATGTAAATTAAATATATATAATTTAATTTATTTAATTTATTATATATATATATATATATATATATATTTTATATATATATATATATATATATATATATATATAATATTATATTTAATTTAGATTTAATACATTCAGATTTAGCACAATTCCCAAGCCTTTTAAATCACTCAACTTTTCCTTATCATTTGCCTTCAGTAAGCATAGTGGAATTTCCCCTTCTAAGGTATCATCACCGATCATTTCTTTAGTCTGGCTTTAATCAACATGTAAATACGAAACCATTTTTATTCTCTCAGTTAGCGAAACGGAAATAATTCAATAGAGTATCATCGTTTTTTTTTCCCTTTTTGGACCCGCTAAGTTTGTGAGGTAAAAATAAAACAACAAATTTAATGATACCTCTGTGTTGTATCCAATTAACAGTATCAATTCTATCGGTCAAGGCTTATATTCTGAATGAATGACTTTTTTTATAATTACTAATGCCCTGATCTTGTTAATATTCAAGGTCGGTCATCGTTTCTTCCTTTATTAAAGAATGTTCTGCTAAAGTGGTTTGTTGTCCTTTTTTCCTCTGTGTGTTTGATTGACCGTATATATGTATCCCTTGGTAATTTATGTTGATGCGTTCTCTTGATTTACTTCCATCTAATATCTTGTCATTTCTATTAGGGTTTTTTTCTCAATCGAAGAAAGCAAGATGAATACGGAAGAAATTTGATAGTTTTAGGCGGAAGTCCTCGATGAGGTCTATAACCCCGTCCTCTCTGGCAGTTTTACAGCGTTTCATAGGT
>NW_020871207.1:20000-21000 GCF_003789085.1 Penaeus vannamei
GCCAAGGAGATCGACCACATACTTGTTAGCACTCGTTGGAGGATCCTTCAGAATTGCAGGGTGTACAGGAGTGCTGAGTTCTGTGGTACTGACCATAGATTGGTTGTGGCTACCCTCCGGGTCCACTTCAAAACCCCAGCGGTCAAATGATCACCCTAGGGTGTTTCATTTGGACAGGCTGAGGGAGGGGGAGTGTGCCGCAGGTTTGCTGAGGCAATCTCTGATCGTTTCGCAGTGCTTGGCAGTCTGACAGACCCTGTTCTTCTGTGGGATACCTTTAAGCGTGAAACGCTTGATGCAGCTCAAGATACGATTGGTGTACGCCCGAGAGCAGTACAGAATTCCATCTCGCGGGAGACACTGGAAGCCACAGATGCATGTCGCGGCTCGTCTGACAGGGGATCGGGAATTGCACCGTTCTCATGTGCGCAGAACTCGGTCCCTGTTAAGAAGGGACAAGGAACAGTTTATTAGGAGTCTTGCAGAGGAGGTAGAAGGCCATTTCTTAGTAAATGACCTTCGTCCTGCATACCAAGCCCTGAGAAAGCTGAACTCCAAGCCCTCTTCACAGGTGACAGCAGTTCGCTCAGTAAGTGGTCAGATCGTTTCAGATCCTGTTGCGGGTGCGGGGACGTTGGGCTGAGTATTTTGAGCAGCTGTACCAGGTTGACCCACCAACAGTTAACTTGGATGCGGGTAGTGTCGAGATCCCGCTGCCGATCCACCTATCAGTGAGGACCCTCCCTCCCTAACTGAAGTTAGGGGGCGATTTCCAAGCTGAAAGAGTGGTAAAGCAGCTGGTATCTGCGGCATACCAGCTGAACTGTTAAAAGGCTGGTGGTGAACCTATGGCACGGGGGTTACATGCTGTCCTGGCTGCCATCTGGCAGTCCGGTTCCGTTCCTCCTGACTGTTGAGGGGTGTGGTTCCCTCTGGAAGGAAGGGGACGTTGGGACTGTCCACCAATCACGAGGCCATCACACTGCTCTGTCTCGTCTCT
>NW_020871208.1:0-5000 GCF_003789085.1 Penaeus vannamei
CACACGGACAGCTCGCATTGACACATAACCTCATCCTATTATCTCTCTTTCTCTGTCTTCCAGATCTCTGTCTCTTCTGTCTCTGTCTCTGTCTGTCTGTCTCTCTCTCTCTCTCTCTCTCTCTCTCTCTCTCTCTCTCTCTATATATATATATCTAATATATATATATTATATATATATATATATATATTATATATATATATATAACAGAACCTAACCCCGCGCAGAAGCGACGCCCTCGGAGGAATCGCGACCCGCCCCGCCGCCGCCGCCGCCGCCGCCCGCGCTTCCCGAGGCGCGAGCGAAAGCGTCCGCCGCAGTCGTGACGCGGCGATTCCTCCCTCGGGCGGCGGCGGAGGCGGCGGCGGCGGCGAGCGGGCCCTGCGCGTGAGGCGGCGGCGACGGAGGGAATCAGCGGCGGGGGAGGAACCGCGGGACACAGGCGGGGCCAAGGAATTTTGCATGGGGCGCGCGTGCCTGTCATTGGTGCCGCGATTTAAGAGTGTGATGAATATTCCTATGTTGTGTGTAAATGTTATATGTATTACAAAAAAATAAATAAATAAATATCTATATATATCTATCTATCTATCTATCTATCTATCTATATATATATATTATATATATAATAATATAATATATAAAGAGAGAAGAGACACATAATATAATAAATATATATATCATACATATATCTCTATATATCAACATCTCTCTCTCTTTATATCTCAATATATATATATATATATATTATATATATATATATATATATATTATATATACATATTGAGACAGAGAGAGACAAATAGACAAATAGATATTTCATAGAGCTTCACAGATAAAGACAGATACAAATACATACGCAAAGATTTAAAGTTACCAGTATCGTAATCATTCCCTTTTTTTCTTTTTTTCTTCTTTTTTTTTCTTCTTTTTTCCTTTTTTTTCCGTGCTTTCAGCCGCGCAGCTTGTCAAGGACCGGCTTTCCGCGTACGAGAAAAATCCCGCTCGATATGGGCGCTGCAAGTCGCTTCCAAAGAGTACTCTTTCTCTTTCGCTCTCTCTTCTCTCTCTTTACCTGTCTGTTGTCTTCTCTCTCTTTTTCGATCTCTCTCTTATCTGTCTGTTCTCTCTGTTCTCCCTTTTCGCTCGTCTCTCTACCTGTTGCTGTCTCTCTGTCCTCTCTGTCTGCTCTCTTCTCTTCTTCTTTGGACACTGTGTCTCTCTGTCTCTCTATCTGTCTGTCCTCTCTTTTCGATCTCACTTTAATCTGTCTGTCTCTCTGTCTCTCTCTCTCTGCCCACTCTCTCTCTGTCTGTCTCTGTCTCTCTCTTTCGCTCCTCCCTCTCTGTATCTGTCTTATCTCTTTTCATCTCGCTGCTTTGTCTGTCTCTTCTGTCTATCGTCTTATCTGTCTCTCTGTCTCTTTCGCCACTCTCCTGATCTGTCTGTCTGCCTCTTCTTTCGCTTTCTCTGTATCTGTCTATTTCTGCTCTCTATTCTTCGTTCTCTCTCTTCTCATCTTTATCTGTCTGTCTCTGTCTGACTTGTCTGTGTGTCTCTCCATCCTCATCTCTCATCTCGTCCTCCTTCTCTCTGTCTCTCTCTCTCTCTCCTCTCCTCTCTCATCTCTCTCTCCTCTCTCTCTCTCTCTCAAAAAAAAAAAAAAAAAAAAAAAAAAAATTATGCAGTCCTCACCCAAAGACACAGAAAATACATAAAACTATCGCTATATTCATACGCCTCCTACATTACAATAAAAAATACCATGAAAATGTATGAACTGCTCTTTCGTGCAACAAAACATAGACGGACCAGATAACACCCCCCCTCTCCCCTCCCCTCCTCTCCCCCATTTCCTTTGTCCTTTTTAAATCATACAACACGTAATAGGAATATAAAAAGACAAACGAAAAAAAAGCAACACATAGCGCATAAAAAAAAGAAAGAACGACAGAAAAGAGACAAAGGCTATTTAACGCGCGAACCGACATTTTAACGAGTCAATTTTGGGAACAAGATAATTCAAGAACGAAACTTTTAACGAGTCAATTTTGGGAACAAGATAATTCAAAAACGAAACAAGTTAATAACAAGCCAATTGAAGAACAGAACAAGATAATTCAAGAACAAAACAACAAGCCAATTGAAGAACAGAACAATTTCATAACAAGATAATTCAAGAACAAAAATTAATAAGAAGCCAATGTATGAACAAAACGATTTATACAAGATTTTATTTTAAGAACAGGAGGATATTTCATTGCACTTTCCTTACCTTTGGTGGTTCGATGCCAGTGCAACAGACAGAAAACTGTTCAAATGTTCACGTTTTACAAATTGATGAGATTGGTGTGTTTGGTATTTAAATGGTGGTGTCTAGCATTGCAAAATAATGCAAAAAATGATAATAAAAATTGTAATTGCAGTGTTATGATCGTTATTACTAGCATTATCATTATCACTATAATCATTATCATGATGATAATAATATATTTTCTTTGTTATTATTACATTAATCATATTACTATTACATTATCTTTATGACAATAGTAATAATAATAATACAATAAAACGATTATCATAATAATATATAATAATAACATAACAATAATTCCATAATAAACAATAATAACAACACCAACACAAAACCACCACAACCACCAAATTACACAAAGAACACCAACACCATCCCCCAACCCCCACCCCCACCCAAACCCCACCCACCCCTCACCGCCCCTCACCAACCACCGCCCGCCCCGCACGAGCCCAAAAAGGATACGTAGATGCGGTCGTGCAGGTAGCGGACGCGCAGGTTGTGGTTGATGGCGCCCTCGTCGATGTCCGAGAGACCGTCATGTCGGCACCCCGTCTCCGCGCGGCTCCCTGGAGAGACGGAGAGAGGGAAAAGGGAGATTACGATAAAAATGTTAATTATTAATAATAATAAGTAAATAATATTGATAAAAACTGACAATAGCAAAAAGCATAAAATGGCAGGCTAACTCTGTCCTCCGCGCCTCCTGGAGAGACGGAGAGAGGGAAAGGAGATTTAATGATAAAGGTGTTAATTATCTACATAATGGAACAATAATATTGATAATGTGGGAAATAATATTGATAAAAACTGATAATAACAAATAAAAATGGCATGCTAACTCTGTCCTCCGCGCGGCTCCCTGGAGAACGGAGAGAGGAGGGAGATTAATAAGATAAAATGATAAGAGTGTTAATTATTCATATCATGAGGATGCTATTGATAAAATGACATAGATTATAAATGGTGGTAACTCCCTGGAGACACGGAGAGAGGGAAAAAGGGAGATTAATGATAAAGATGTTAATTAATATTTATATAATAATTAATATTATATAATTGTAATAATGATAATATTGATAAAAACTGATAATAACAAATCATAAAATGGCAGGCTAACTCTGTCCCTGGAGACACGGAGAGAGGGAAAAAGGGAGATTAATGATAAAGATGTTAATTATTTAATAATGAGGAAATAATATTGATAAAAACTGACAAAAACAAATCATAAAATGGCAGGGTAATTTTGTCCTCCGCGCGGCTCCCTGGAGAGACGGAGAGAGGGAAAAGGGAGATTAACGATAAAGGTGTTAATTATTCAATAATGAGGAAATGATATTGATAAAAACTGACAAAAACAAATCATAAAATGGCAGGGTAATTCTGTCCCTGGAGAGACGGAAAGAGGAAAAGGGAGATTAATAAAGATGTTAATTATTTAATAATGATGAAATGATATTGATAAAAACTGACAATAGCAAATCATAAAATGGCAGGCTAACTCTGTCCCTGGAGAGACGGAGAGAGGAAAAAGGAGATTAATGATAAAGATGTTAATTATCTATATAATGAGGAAATAACATTGATAAAAACTGACAAAAATAAATCATAAAATGGCAGACTAACTCTATCCCTGGAGAGACGGAGAGAGGAAAAATAAATTAATGATAAAGATACTGATTATATGATAACGGTGATTAAATAATCATGATGAAAACTGACAATAACAACGAATCACAAAATGGCCAGGTAGGCCTACCTTGAACAGACGAAAGGAAAAGAGATGAATGATTAATAATAATGACAAATATTAGAGGAATTTGATGAAAAAGAGAGAAGGAGAGGGAGAGAGAGAAAGAGAAAAGAGAGAAGAGGGAGAGGGGGAGAGAGAAAAGGGATAGGGAAAGGGAGAAGAGGGGAGGAAAGGGAGAAGGGGAGAGGAAGAGGGGAGGGGAAGCGGGAGGGAGAGGGAGAAAGAGAAGAGGGATGAACAACAAACAATAAATCATAAAATGTATTCAGACCTCAGCACGACTCACTGGACAGACGAAAGGAATGGGAAAATAATGATATATCAGAGATTAATCATATGATAATGATAAAACAAAAACTAAAAAAAAAAAAAAATAAATAAAAAATAAAATCAGCAAAAGTTCGACACCCCGCAAGACTCCCTGGGGGGTGGGGGGTGACAGGAGGGGGGGAGGCAAAAGAGAAAGGAATTAATTAATAAGAAAGAGCAAGGGGAAAAAAATATAAAATCAATAAGAACGAAGAGAAAGAGAGAGAGAAAAAAAAATATTGACGATCAATAAAGATATTTAGGTCGGGTACAGGTGGGGAGCGAAGGGGGTGGGATGAGGGGGAAGGAGGGGGTGGGGGAGGGCAAAGAAGAAATAAAAATCAAGAAGGGTATTTAATAAGGGTACGTGGGAAGGGGGGGGGGGGGGAGGAGAAGAAACGAGGGAGAAGGAAAAATATGAAAGAGGGTATTCAACGAAGGGGGAAGACAAGAAAATACCAATAAGGGTATTAATTTAGGGCACGGAGACCACGGAGAAGAAAGTGAAAACATTAAGAAGAAGAATGGTGGAAGCGAAAGGAAGAAGAAAAAAAATACTGATAAAGGAATAAGAGAAGCGAGTGGGGGTAAGAAGTGATAAATAATAAAGGAAAACATTAACAA
>NW_020871208.1:10000-12500 GCF_003789085.1 Penaeus vannamei
TCACGCTTGAAGAATGACATTGAAATCGCCTCTCTCTCAAGCACCCACGTGACGTCTCCTTGGCAGAGGTTAATAAAGGTGACGAAAATGACAACAGTAAACCCTGGATCACGAACGAAATGGCATTCTACGTTAATTTAGACAACATTTCGAAAAAAAAATCTTTTCCTAACTTTTTGAATTATCCTAATTTCGATAAAGATCCGTTCATAACGTTTTAAAGTATCCTGCTAACCAACCCACCACCCAACCAACAAATAAACAAACAAGTAACCAACCCACCACCCAACAAACAAATAAACAAACAAATAAACAAACAAGTAACCAACCCACCACCCAACCAAACAAATAAACAACAAATAAACAAACAAATAAAAAACCCACCACCCAACCAACAAATAAACAAACAAGAAACCAACCACCAACCAACCAAATAAAAACAAGTAAACAACAAGCAACCAACCACCAACCAACCAACAAATAAACAAACAAGTAACCAACCCACCACCCAACAACAAATAAACAAACAAAAACCAACCCACCAACCAACCAACAAATAAACAAACAAGTAAACAAACAACAACCAACCACCACAACCAAAATAAACAAACAAGTAACCAACCCACCACCCAACCAACAAATAAACAAACAAGTAACCAACCCACCAACCAACCAACAAATAAACAAACAAGTAAACAAACAAGCAAACCCCACCAACCAACCAACAAATAAACAAACAAGTAAACCAACCCACCACCAACCAACAAATAAACAAACAAATAAACAAACAAGTAACCAACCCACCACCCAACCAACAAATAAACAAACAAATGAACAAACAAGTAACCAACCCACCAACCAACCAACAAATAAACAAACAAATAACCAACCCACCAACCAACAAACAAATAAACCAACAAATAAAATAACAAGTAACCAACCCACCAACCAACAAACAAATAAACAAACAAAATAAACAAACAAGTAACCAACCCACCAACCAACCAACAAATAAACAAACAAATAAACAAACAAGTAACCAACCCACCAACCAACCAACAAATAAACAAACAAATAAACAACAAGTAACCAACCACCAACCAACCAAACAAATAAACAAACAAAATAAACAAGCAAGTAACCAACCCACCAACCAACCAACAAATAAACAAACAAATAAAACAAGCAAGTAACCAACCCACCAACCAACCAACAAATAACAAACAAATAAACAAGTAACCAACCACCAACCAACCAACCAACAAACAAATAAACAAACAAGTAACCAAGCAATAACCAACCACCAACCAACCAACAAATAAACAACAAATAACAACAAGTAACCAACCCACCAACCAACCAACAAATTAAACAAACAAATAAACAAACAAGTAAACCAACCACCAACCAACCAACAAATAAAAAACAAATAAACAAGCAAGTAACCAACCCACCACCCACAACAAAAAACAAACAAGTAACCAACCCACCAACCAACCAACAAATAAACCAACAAGTAAACAAACAAGTAAACAAACAAGCAACCAACCCACCAACCAACCAACAAATAAACAAACAAGTAACCAACCCACCACCCAACAAACAAATAAACAAACAAATAAACAAACAAATAAAACAACCCACCACCCAACCAACAAATAAACAAACAAGAAACCAACCACCAACCAACCAACAAAATAAACAAACAAATAAACAAACAAGCAACCAACCCACCAACCAACCAACAAATAAACAAACAAGTAAACCAACCCACCAAACCAACCAAACCAAAAACAAATAAACCAACCCACCAACCAACAAACAAATAAACAAAACAAATAAACAAACAAGTAACCAACCCACCAACAAACAAACCAAATAAAACAAACAAATAAACAAACAAGTAACCAAACCCACAACCAACCAACAAATAAACAAACAAATAAACAAGCAAGTAACCAACCCAACCACCCAACAAACAAATAAACAAACAAGTAACCAACCCACCAACCAACCAACAAATAAACCAACAAGTAAACAAAACAAGTAAACAAACAAGTAAACCAAAACCCACCCACCCAACAAACAAATAAAAACAAACAAGTAAACAAACAAGCAACCAAACCCACCACCCAACCAACAAATAAACAACAAACAAACAGACGAAACTAAACCAAGGCTACGAAAGCATAACCTCCTTGGGCGAAGGTAAGAACCAAACAGCAAGACGAAGCGACAAACAGGTAAACACATGATAGAGGATCAAGCAGGTTGGTGGTCGAATGAAGGAGGGAGAGAGGGAGAGGAGGGAGGGAGAGAGGGGAGGGAGGGAGGGAGGGAGGGAGGAGGGAGGGAGGGAGGGAGAGAGGAGGGAGGGAGGGGAGGAGAGGAGGGAGAGGAGGGAGGGAGGGAGGAGGGAGGAGAGAGGGAGAGGGAGGGAGGGAGAGAGGGAGAGGAGAGGAGAGAGGAGAGAGGGAGAGGAGGGAGAGGAGGAGAGGGA
>NW_020871208.1:17500-22987 GCF_003789085.1 Penaeus vannamei
GGATAGATGTTTCAAGGGGAAGACGAGATGAGAAAGAAAAAAAAGGAAGCAGATAGAGAACTAATAAGAAAGCAAATAAAAGACAAGAAAAGGAAAGAAAAAGAGAAAGAATAAAAGGATAAGAGTAAGATTTGAAGATGACAAAGAAGGAAAGACGACAAAATTGAAACATAAAGAAAAAAAAACGGAAAAAGATGAGAGAATAAAGAAACCAGAAGAGGAAAATGAGAGAATCAAAGAATAAGAAGAGAAAAGGGGAACTGGAGAATGAAACAAGGAGAAAGGAGAGGAAGAGCAGAAGAGAGAAGTTAATGAAAAGGGGAAACAAAAGAGACAATTGGAAAGTGAAATCAGCAAATTGAATTATATAAAAAACGAATGTAAAGCAACCCAATAATTTGTCATTTGAAAATAATCTCAAAGTTCATCACTGATCTTATCAAGACACTTTACACACCTATCCGTTATTCTTTTTAAAATCGAGATTGGCTGTTGTTTTTTATCTACTCGTGAAGAAATGTATTGCAATATTGTATTTAATGTATGAATGCATGCATGGACTGTACATTCTCACTCTTTCTTTCTTCCTCTCTCTTTCTCTCTCTCTCTCTCTCTCTCTCTCTCTCTCTCTCTCTCTCTCTCTCTCTCTCTCTCTCTCTCTCTCTCTTCTCTCTCTCTCTCTCTCTCTCTTCTTCTCTCCTCTCTCCTTCTTTCTTCCTCTTCCTTTCCCTTTCCCTCTCCCTTTCTTTTCCTTCTCCCTCTGTATACGTGTGTGCGTGCGTGCGTGCATACGTGTGTAAGTGCGTATATGTGTGCGTTTACATATATATATATATATATAATATATATATATATATATATATATATATATTATATATATATATATATATATACATACACACATTAGCGTGTGTATATATATATATATATATATATATATATATATAATATATATATATATATATATATATTATACACACACACACATTAGCGTGTGCATGTATACACCCATGTGCGTTCTATATTTCCTTCGTGAAGCTGCACACGCACAAAATACCAGATTCATACAACAAGCCATGACGTGAAGTGAGAGGAAGGAACATTGTCCTGATGAAAGAGCTTATACAAAGCGTTAATCTCTCCTTTTTTCCGACGAGAATCATTAAAAAAATGGAAATTATGAACACGAAGTATCCTTTTTGGAATTATTCTTTTTCGTCTCTTCCTTAATATATCCTCTTTATCCACGTCTGAGCTTATCCGCGTTCATTCTTCGTTGGCTGCCTCTTCTCTCTCTCTCTCTTCTCTCTCTCTCTCTCTCTCTCTCTCTCTCTCTCTCTCTCTCTCTCTCTCTCTCTCTCTCTCTTCTCTCTCTCCCAAACACTTACACATACACAAATTATTCGCACTAACGTCCACTATCGCATTCTTCCTCACCATCCCCCTTCCTCTCCCTCTCCCTCTCTCTTCTCCATATTCGTCTCCATCTCCCTCATCCCCCACACTCTCTCCACCCTCCCTCATTCCCCTCCTCCCCTCCCTCCACATAATCCTCCCTCCCTCCCTCTTCCCCCTTCCAAAAAGTATTTATGACCAATTCCTCGAAAGGAGAAGGGGAACGCGCCAGAGGGAGGGGAGGGGAGGGGGAGGGGAAGGGAGGAAAGCCAAAGGGGATGATGGATGGAGGGAGGGAAGGGGTGAAGAATGGGCTGGACGGGGAAGGAGAGAGGGAGGGAGGAAGGGAGGGATAGAGGGAGGGATGGAGGAAGGGAGGGAAAGAGAGAGGAATGGAAGATGGAGGCAGAGAGGAAGGAAGGGAAAAGGGAAGGAGAGGGAGAGAGGAAGGAAGGGAAAGAGGGGGGAGGAGAGGGGAGAGAGAAAGAGAGAGAGAGAGAGAGAGAGAGAGAGAGAGAGAGAGAGAGAGAGAGAGAGAGAGAGAGAGAGAGAGAGAAGAGAGAGAGAGAGAGAGAGAGAGAGAGAGACAGACAGACAGAGAAAGAAAGAAGCAAGAGAAAAAAGAACGAAAGAACAAGAAGCAAAAAACAGAAAGAGACAAAAACCATAAGATAACCAAGACAGACACAACGAAGCGAAGAAAGGCAAAAAAAAAATCACAAATCAAGAGAAACGGAGACAAAGCGACACGAGAATGGACCAGAAAAGGGGAAGAGAGAGAGAGAGAGAGAGAGAGGAGAGAGAGAGAGAGAGAGAGAGAGAGAGAGAGAGAGAGAGAGAGAGAGAGAGAGAGAGAGAGAGAGAGAGAGGAGAGAGAGAGAGAGAGAGAGAGAGAGAGAGAGAGAGAGAGAGAGAGAGAGAGAGAGAGAGAGAGAGAGAGAGAGAGAGAGAGAGAGAGAGAGAGAGAGAGAGAGAGAGAGAGAGGAGACGAAAATAACAACAAAGAGGACCAGAATAACGTGGGCAAAGCAACAGCGAAGAGGGTTGGGTCCCGACTGAACCCGCGAAATCGCCCGCCATTCATCGGTGCCGAAACAAACACGCGACTTGAAGCGTAAAATAGTTTACTTATTGACTTTAGAAATTGCTCGAAATGCAGATTTTTTTAATTTTTTACTTATTTACTTGAGGAATTACTTGAAATACAGAATTTTTTACTTTAGGAATTACTCGAAGGTCATAAAGGGTACAATAGGCGAAAATATTTGCACAACACTCTCCTACATTAGAGTCGAAATTTGCAAAACATTTTACATCACACGTCACTCGAAACAAAGAATAACTCACGGCGACCCGAAATACACAATGCTTCATCTTACACTGTTACTCGAAATATAAAACATTTCACTCCATACATTCCACTCATGCAACACATCAAGCGTAGAAAACTATCACTTCGAGAGAGATTATAGCAAGAATAAAGAAAACGAAAAAAAAAAAAAAAAAAAAAAAAAAAAAAAAAAAAAAAAAAAAAATATATATATATATAATATATAAATATATATATATATATATATATATATATATATAATATATGAGAGATTATAGCAAGAATAAAGATAACGAAAATTAAAAAAAAATGAAGTAATAGCAAGTATTAGTAGTTATAGCTAAGAATTAAAGATAACGAAAAAAAAAACTATGAGAGATTAAGCAAGAATAAAGATACGAAAAAAAATACGATGAGAGATTTATAGCAAGAATAAAGATACGAAAATTAATAAAAAAATACGAGAGAGATTAATTAAGCAAGAATAAAGATAACGAAAATAAATAAAAAAAAATACGAGAGAGATTATAGCAAGAATAAAGATAACGAAAATAAATAAAAAAAAATACGAGAGAGATTATAGCAAGAATAAAGATTAACGAAAATAATACATAAAAAAATACGAGAGAAGATTATAGCAAGAATAAAGATAACGAAAAATAAATAAAAAAAAAAAACTATGAGAGAGATTATAGCAAGATAAAGATAACGAAAAAAAACTTATGGGAGATATAGCAAGAATAAAGATAACGGAAAATAAATAAAAAAAAATACGAGAGATATAGCAAGAATAAAGATAAATAACGAAAATTAGAAAAAAAACTATGAGAGAGATTATAGCAAGAATAAATATAAACGAAAAAAAAACTATGATGAGATTATAGCAAGAATAAAGATAACGAAAAAACTATGAGAGATTATAGCAAGAATAAAGATAGAGAAAATAAAAAAAAAAAACTATGAGATTATAGCAAGAATAAAGATAACGAAAATGAAAAAAAAAATATGAGAGAGATCATAGCAAAGAATAAAGCACAACGAAAATAAAGCTAATTATAGCAGAAAAAGTATAACGAAATTTAAAAAAACTAAGAGAGATTTGAGCAAGAATAAAGATAACGAAAATTAAAAAAAAAACTATGGGAGATTACAGCAAGAATAAAGATAGACGAAAATAAAAATAAAAAACTATAAGAGATTATTAGCAAGAATAAAGATAACGAAAAATTTTAAAAAAAAAAAAAAATCGTAGAGGAGATTAATAGCAAGAATAAGAAGATAACGAAAAAAAAAAAAAAAACTATGAGAGAGATTTAGCAAAATAAAAAAC
Organism: Penaeus vannamei; assembly: GCF_003789085.1. Classification (NCBI taxonomy): domain Eukaryota; kingdom Metazoa; phylum Arthropoda; class Malacostraca; order Decapoda; family Penaeidae; genus Penaeus; species Penaeus vannamei. Next base: position 21,556 of record NW_020871208.1, read on the forward strand.
GAAAATTTAAAAAATATATGAGAGAGATTATAGCAAGAATAAAGATAACGAAAATAAAAAGAAAAAAAAACTAAGAGAGATTATAGCAAGAATAAAGATAACGAAAAAAAAAAAAAAAAAAAATATGAGAGATTATAGCAAGAATAAAGATAACGAAAAAAAAACTATGAGAGATTATAGCAAGAATAAAGATAACGAAAATTAAAAAAAAAAACTATGAGAGATTATAGCAAGAATAAAGATAACGAAAAAAAAACTATGAGAGATTATTAAAGAATAACGAAAAAAAATTGATATTTAAGAAAAGATAAACGAAAAAAAAAAAAAACTAGAGAGAGATTATAGCAAGAATAAAGATATACGAAAAAAAAACTATGAGGATTATAAGCAGAATAAGATAACGAAAAAAAATTGAGAGAGATTTAGCAAGAATAAAGATAACGAAAAAAAAAACTATGAGAGATTATAGCAAGAATAAAGATAACGAAAAAAAAAACGATGAGAGATTATAGCAAGAATAAACATAACGAAAAAAAAAACTATGAGAGATTATAGCAAGAATAAACATAACGAAAACAAAAAACTATTTTCGTTACACTTTTCCCATCACTACCAAAGCAAACAGTCAAAGTACTAACGCCAGTACTATTACTACTGCGGTTCCATGTGCTTGCGTCGTGTGCGTTTTTGGTGGCCTGTTGTGCGAGGCGAGGGAGGTGTGTGTCTGCGTCTGCATGTGTTGTGTACGTGTGCGTGTGTGTGTGTGTGTGTTGTGTGTGTGTGTGGTGTGTGTGTGTGTGGTGTGTGGTGTGTGTGTGTGTGTGTGTGTGTGTGTGTGTGTGGTGTGTCGTGTGGTGTGTGTGCTGTGTGTGTGTATGTTGTGTTGCTGGTGTGTCGTGAAGAAGGACGAGAGACAAGCAGAGAGAGAGAGAGAGAGAGAGAGAGATGAGAGAGAGAGAGATGAGAGAGAGAAGAAGAGAGAGAAGGGAGAGAGAGAGAGACGAGAGAGGAGAGAAGAGAGAAAGAGAGAGCAGAGAGAGAGAAGAGAGAGAGAGAGAGAGAGAGAGGAGAGAGAGAGCAGAGAGAGAGAGAGAGGACGAGAGCGAGAGATGAGAGAGAGAGACGAGAGAGAGAGAGAGAGAGAGAGAGACGAGACGAGATGAGAGACGAGAGAGAGAGACGAGAGAAGAGAGAGAGAGAGACGAGAGGAGAGAGTAGGAGAGAGAGAGAGAGAGAGAGATGAGAGAGAGTAGAGAGAGAGAATAACGAGAGAAAGAGATATAGATATATAGATAGTATAGAGGAGAGACGAGAGAGAGAGAGAGAGAGCAGAGAGAGAGAGAGAGAGAGAGAGAGACGAGCAGGACGAGAGAGAGAGAAGAGAGACAGAGAGAGAGAGACAAAAGAGAGAAGAAGAGACAAAAGAGAGAAA
>NW_020871208.1:31699-34199 GCF_003789085.1 Penaeus vannamei
AGAGAGAGAGAGAGGAAGAGATAGAGAGAGAAAGAGAGGGAGAGAGAGAGAGAGAGAGTGAGTGAGTGAAGTTGAGTGAGTGAGTGAGTGAGTGAGTGAGTGAGTGAGAGGGAGGAGAGAGAGAGAGACAGAGAGGAGAGATAGAGTCAGAGAGAGAGAGAGAGAGAGAGAGAGAAGAGAGAGAGAGAGAGAGAGAGAGAGAGAGAGAGAGAGAGAGAGAGAGAGAGAGAGAGAGAGAGAGAGAGATAGCAAGAGAGCGAGAGAGCGAGCGAGAGAGAGAGCGAGAGGGAAAGAAAGAGAGAAAGAGAGACAGAGAGAAGAAGAGAGAGAGGGAGGAGAGAGAGGGAGGGAGAGAGAGGGAGGGAGAGAGAGGAGAGAGAGAGGAGAGGAGAGAGAGGGAGGAGAGAGAGGGAGGGAGAGAGAGGACAGAGAGGGAGAGATAGGTCAGAGTCAGAGTCAGAGAGAGAGAGAGAGAGAGAGAGAGGAGAGAGAGAGAGAGAGAGAAGAGAGAGAGAGAGAGAGAGAGAGAGAGAGAAGAGAGAGAGAGAGAGAGAGAGAGAGAGCGAGCGCGAGAGCGAGAGGAAAGAAAGAGAGAAAGAGAGAGAGAGAGAGAGCGAGAGAGCGAGAGAGAGAGAGAGAACAAGAGAGAAAGAAAGAGAGAAAGAGAGAGAGAAAGAAAGAGAGAGAGAAAAAAAAGAGAAAGAGAAAGAAAGAGAAAGTGATATATGTCTAAACCAAGAACAATATAAGCCCTCTTCCGGTATGTCTACCTACGTATCTATATACCTCCCACGCCCACGCCCACACACATGCACGCAACCACCCCTCTCCTTCTACCACACACACACCCACACACGCACACCCACACCCATCCACACCCACACACATCCGCACACACACCCATCCACACCCACACACATCCGCACACACACCCATCCACACCACACACATCCGCACACACACCCATCCACACCCACGCACGCACACCCACACCCATCCACACCCACACACATCCGCACACCCATCCACACCCACGCATACCACACCCATCCGCACACCCACACCCATCCGCACACCCACACCCATCCACACACACACACCACACACATGCACGCAAACATCCCTCCCCCCCCCCACACACACCCAACCCCCCCCCCAAAAAAAAAAAAAGATTAAAAAAGAAAAAAGAAAAAAAATGCACCACGGAGCCACCGAAGCGGACTCTCTCTCCCAGGGGCGGAGTTGAAGTCACCGGCAAGAACCACACGCAGTCAAGGAGAAAAAAATCATTTGTTTTTGTTGTTGTTTTTGTCTGTATTTGTTGTTGCGGTTGTTGTTGTTTTTGTCTGTATTTGTAGTTGCGGTTGTTGTTGTTTTTTTGTCTTTGTTTATATTTTTGTTTGTCTTTTTTCTTTTGATTGTCTGTATCTTTTCGTTTATTTTGTCTTTCTTCTTTGTCTGTTTTTGTTTGCATTTTTAGGCGTTTTTTATGCTTATTTTTCGTTTTTCGTATTTCGTTTTGTGAGGAATTGGGATTGTCGTTATGTTATCTCTAGTATCATCATGATCACTCTTATGATACTGGTTATCATCATCATTATTAGCATTAGCATTAATGATAATAATGATAATAATAACAATAATATCATTATTACCATTATCATCGTTGTTACCATTATCATCGTTGCTGTTGTTGTTGTTATCATTATTATTTTTTTTATCATTTCTATCCTTATTTCAAATATTATTATTATCATCATTATTATTATCATCATCCATACCAACATTGTAGGCATAATTGTCTTACAGTAATTGCTTTTTTACTGCTTGTATTACCATCAATTATCATCATCATAATTACTAATACTACCAATATAATAATCGTTATTATTTCATTTGATATTTGTCTGAGGAGAACAATTGCTTGTGTCTTTGTGCTGTTCATGTTAGTAACTTTATTACTACCATAATTACTGTTGTTGTCATTAATGTCATTAGCATGATCATTATTAGATGTCGTGACATGATGATGATGATTATGATTAATATGGTTGTTATTGCAGTGTTGTTGTTATATTATCGTTTGTTTCGTCAAAATTATTGATGTTTTGGCATTATTTTCACTATTATTACTATTGCTCTCGTTTATTATCTTTCTTATCCCTGTCATCATTATCAGCGTTGTTGTTACTTTTCTGTGACTATTATTGTTATTTCATAATTGTTGTTATTCTTAATCTATATCTTATTCTTATTTTTTTATTTGATATATATTTTGTTTGTCATTACTATATTGTTATCATCATTATTTTTATTTTTATTATCATTATTTTTATCATTATCATTATTATCATTATCAATATTATCAGATTTGATATTATCATTATTTCTAGCATTATTAATTTCATCATTATCATTATCATCATTATTGTTATTACTATTATCTTTACTATCATTACTATTATTATTATTATCATCATTATCATTACTATTATCGTAA
>NW_020871208.1:44199-47551 GCF_003789085.1 Penaeus vannamei
CTTGTTGTTATTGTTATTGTTGTTGTTATTGTTGCTATTGCCGTTGTTGCTGATATTGTTGTTATTAAAATTATTGTTATTATTGTTGTTACTGTTGTTGTTATTGCTATTGTTGTTATTGTTATTGTTGTTGTTAATATTGTTGTGTTGTTATTGTTGTTGTTGCTCTTATTCTTGTTATCATTGTTGTTGTTATTGTTTTTGTTGTTATTGTTGTTGCTGTTGTATATTCGTCGTATCCTATATCTATTAAATAAAATGAGATACCAATTAACATTATGCTGTTACGATCACGCTAATGAATTTTCTCACTAGAATTAACACATGCTGATTCAATAATATGCTAATTAAGGCTATGCTGATATGCTGAGCCTGATATCACGTGGTATCAATATCGTGTCATTAGGTTAAAGATTTCGTCTAAAATATTAATGACGATTTCGCTAATTTATGCAAATTTATAATGTGCCTGAAATGTGTGCATTAACATCCTTGATTATTTTTAACCCTTTGCAGACAAATTTCTATGCGTCAAGATAATGTTATTTGCATTTGTGTAAAATTGCTACTATCATTTGTATCAGTAATGAATTATCATCCTTATTGCATATATTCATATATTGATATTCATATTGTATTATCACTGTCATTATTATTGGTTTATTATCATTGGTTTATTATCATACTATATTGGTTTATTTTTATTATTTTTATCATATTATATTGGTTTATTATCATATTATCATTGGTTTATCATTGTATCATTATATCATTATTCGTTTATCATTGTATCATTATTGCATTATAGTATTATCGCTCTATTATCAATGAATTATTGAATTATCATTGTTTTATTGCTGTACCATCATTGTATTGTCATTGTATTAGCGTTGTATCATTATTGTATTATTATTGTATGATTTTTGTATTATTGTATCATCATTGTAATTATCAGCATTTTTGTGGTTATTATCTTGATAATTATTGATGTGAATTTATGAATTTATCTTACATAATTACGTGAATTTTTAATTATTTTCTCACCATCTATATTCGCAGCATATAACATGCATAATTTCCAGTTCAGTTTAATTATTAATTACATTTAATTGCATACACCATCTGTAATATCTAAATGAGAAAAAAATCGACCAACTGTAAATTAGTAATTAGATAACCGTGTCAATAGTATTAATATTATTCACATGTTTAATTTCAATATTCATGATAGGATTGTGATTATTATTATTATTTTGTTTTGTGAATAGTAATAGCAATGGTAATAACAAAGAACGGTCCATTATTATTTTGTTATTATCATTTTTTTTTACAACATGTAACGCTATCATATATTCATAATCATAATCATCGTTACTATATGTTTAATAATTGAGATTGTCATTATTATTATTCATTATCAACATCATCATTATCACTATCATTAATATTCTTACTACTGTAAGAGTCATGATCATTATCATAACTGTTGCTACATTTGTCTTTATTGTTATTATTACTTACTGAAGTAGTAATAGTACTAGATAGTAATAGTGATAATGGTGATATTTGTAATATCCTCATTTTATTATTAATGATATTACTATCATTATTATTATTATTATTATTATTATTATTCTATTGTTATTATTATTATCATAAATAATTATTATTATCATTAATAATCAAATATCATTAGCACCATCATTGTTATTAGTATTATTATCATTAGCATCATCATTATTAATTTTATTATTACTGTTTTTACTATTATTATCATTATTATCATTTTCATTATTGCTATTATCATTATCAGCATTATTATTATTATAATTTTTATTATTATCATTATTGTTATTTTCATTATTATCATCATTATTGTAATTATCATCATTATCCTTATCATCATCATTATCATTATTATGTTTTATTATTGCCATTATTATTATTATCATTATTATTGTTAGTTTTATAATTATCATTATCATTATTATCACGATGGTGATGATGAAGATGATGTTGATGAAGATTATCCTTAATATTATTACCATCACTATTATCATCACTATTATTATTATTATTACCATCATTATCATTTTTTTTTATCATTATGTGTTATCATCATCAGCATCATACTAATTTTTATAATTATTGCTACTACTACGGCTACTATTTTCATTATTATTAATAGGATATCTGATAAGACCCATCAGAGAGAAAATAACAAACTATAGTAAAAGAATAAATCAATAAAGAAAGAAAAAATAAGAAAAAATATGACTAGCTCTTTGACCTCTTTAAGCAAGTCAGAACGCTCAGTCAACCGTCTTTTATCAAATTTTCGAAAACCTCCTACAACTAACAAGAAAAAGTAAAAAAAATAAAAAAGACTAATTTGGAAAAAAAGGAAAAAAATAACAGCATACATCAAGCCGATTTGCAGTTCCTTTGAAGGAATATTTTCGAATCTCTTGAAGAAATTGCCCAATCACTTTCGAGATGGTCAGCAGTCTGGCGGAACAAGAAGATAGTCGAGCATGCTTTTCCAGTTTTTTTTCTTTCTCTTTTTTTCTTTTCCACTTTTTGGATACCGAAAGAAATGTTAGAGATATTATATACATATTCCGAATCGTGTCTCGGTTGGTTAAGATCTCTGTGTACTGTGTCAAGTTGGGATTATATCTTTTTTCGGGGACTTACGTGTTGTAGAAGCAAGTATGGAGGAGTGAAGACATGAAAGTACACGGGAAAACACACACACACAAGTTTGGGATTAATGTTGTACAAATTGCAAAGAGAATAACGAAGGGAAGAACATGAAAACACACGAAAATGACGAAGGCCTTTTCGCTATATTGTTTTGTTAGGACACAGAATGACAGTTATATATATATATATATATATATATATATATATATATATATATATATATATATATATATATATATATGCATACGTGTATATATGTATATACACACACACAATATAATATATTAATATATACATATATATATATATATATATATATATATATATATATATATATATATATATATATATATAATATACATATATATACATATATATATATACATATAATATATATATATATATATATATATATATATATATATATATATATATATATATATATATTATATATATATATATATATATATATATATATAATATATATATATATATATATATATATATATATATATATAATATATATATATATATATATATATATATATATATATATATATACTATATACGTGTATGTATATATATATGAATATATATATATATATATATATATATATATATATATATATATATAATATGTTATATA
>NW_020871208.1:49374-56874 GCF_003789085.1 Penaeus vannamei
ACTTGGATTTTCCGGCTAATGCTGTGATCAGGGTTGTTTAGGCTTGTATTGTCGCTAATGACTGTTGAGTCGTTTGAGGTTTTGTAATTCAGATGTTTTTGTTAGAGTCGCTATTTACATCTCATCCACATCATCATCTCTATAATGATGGTGTTGATTATTTTGATAATCTAATGATGATAATGATAATAATAATAATAATAATAATGATAATGATAATGATAATTGATATTGATATTATGATATATATTGATATTGATATTGATAATGATAATGATAATGATAATGATAATGATAATGATAATGATAATGATAATGATAATGATAATGATAACAATAATTAATAAATGATATGAATATGATAATGATAATGATAATGATAATGATAATATAATAATAATGATGATAATGATAATGATAATGATATGATAATGATAATGATAATGATAATGATAATGATAATGAAAAAATGATAATAAATAAATAATAATGATAAATAATAATAATAATAATAATATAATAAAATATAATAATAATGTAATAATAATATAATGATAATAATAATAATAATAATAATAATACGATAATAAACGATAATAATTCTCAATATTATTTTGTTATTATTGTTATTCTTCTTCTGCCTATGATTATTTTATCATCATTATTTCTAATATCATTCTCATCATTAGTACTATCATTTCTCATTTCTATTATTATTACTATTATTATTACTATCATTGACAATATCACCATTCTTATGAAAATCATCTGTCGATCAGTATAGATATATTTGTAATATAACGAGTAAAACACAAACAAAACACACACACACACACACACACACACACACACACACACACACACACACACACACACACACACACACACACACACACACACACACACACACACACACATTGCAATTGGACTAATAATGATAATCATAAAAAGCATCAACAACAATAATAATAACAATGATAATGATAATAACAATGATAAACAATAATAGTAACAAGAGAGAGAAAAGAGAGAGAGAGAGAGAGAGAGAGAGAGAGAGGAGGAGGAGAGAGAGAGAGAGAGAGAGAGAGAGAGAGAGAGAGAGGAGAGGAGAGAAGAGAGAAGAAGAGAGAAAGTAGATAGATAGATAGATAGATAGATAGACGAGAGAGAGAGAGAGAGAGAGAGAGAGAGAGAGAGAGAGAGAGAGAGAGAGAGAGAGAGAGAGAGAGAGAGAGAGAGACGTAGATAGATAGATAGATAGATTAGATAGATAGATAGAGATAGAGAGAGAGAGAGAGAGAAGAGAGAGAGAGAGAGAGGAGAGAGAGAGAGAGACGTAGATATAGATAGATAGATAGATAGATAGAGAGAGAGAGATGAGAAGAGAAGAGAAGAGAGAGAAGAGAAGAGAAGAGAAGAGAGAGGAGAGAAGAGGAGAGAAGAGAAGAGAAGAGAAGAGAGAAGAGAAGAGAAGAGAAGAGAGAGAGAAGAGAAGAGAAGAGAAGAGAAAGAGAAGAGAAGAGAAGAGAAGAGGAGAGAAGAGAAAGAGAAGAGAAGAGAAGAGAAGAGAAGAGAGAGAGACAGATAAACATTTAAGCGAAGTATGTTCCTCGAATAACTTCCACATTTCTAGCATGAGTCAGAAACTTCCATTCTTCCCTTTTAATTTTTTTTTTGTGAACTTATGAGACTCTCTCAGCGGAGGACAATGAAATTTCTACGCCATTACAAACTTCATGGAATTCAAACATTAATGAGTTTAAATTTGCAGTGCTTATTTGCATATGATATTGCGCTAAGTGAACCGTTTCGAACAGCATTTGGCGTTGTGTTTGGCTTGTTATGAGCTTCTGTGTTAACAATTAATTCACTTACATGGTTTAATTAGTATTAGTGGCAGTGATAATAACCATTACATAGATATGAGTGATAATAAAGATAAAGATAAAGATCATATTGATGAGGATTATGATCATACAGCATTGCAAATTATACTTGTAATGAGAATCATTATTGCAATTATATGCAAAAAAATGTAAAAAGTGTATGACATGATAAGGTATTCTACAATACTGTTACACCTACATACACACACACACACACACACACACACGCACACACACCACACACACACACACACTCACACACACACACACACACACACACACACACACACACACACACACACACATACACACACACACACATACACACACACACACACACACACCACACACACACACACACACACACACACACACATATATATATAGTCACATTTACACGGGACTGTTAATCGTTCACAAATCTGTTTAGTCGAGAAACCGGATTCATCACTGAGTACATGTATGTTTATTTGCACACACACACACACACACACACACACACACACACACACACACACACACACACACACACACACACACACACACATACATATATATATATTATATATATATATATATATATATATTATATATATATATATGTGTGTTGTGTGTGTGTGTGTGTGTGTGTGTGTGTGTGTGTGTGTGTGTGTGTGTGTGTGTGTGTGTGTGTGTGTGTATGCATGTATCTAACGTTTTATTAGATCTATTGAAAGGAAAAAGAAACACTAACTTCTGGATAAATTGTATTTTGAAACATTAACAGGCTTTATTGAAATAGCTGAAATATGTTTTGATAGCAATATAATCCTACTGTTGATTTCATGATTTTTTTTTTCGTGTTTTTTTGAACTTTCTTTATTTTAGCGCTTGCTCGTACATCTGGAAACGTAAATGTAAATCTTTGTAAGAGTGTTTAATTCTTTGTAAGAGTGTTTAGTTCTTTGTAAGAGTGTTTAGTTCTTTGTAGAGTGTTTAGTTCTTTGTAAGAGTGTTTAGTTCTTTGTAAGAGTGTTTAGTTCTTTGTAAGAGTGTCTTTGTAAGAGTGTTTAGTTCTTTGTAAGTGTGTTTAGTTCTTTGTAGAGTTTTAGTCTTTGTAAGAGTGTTTAGTTCTTTGTAAGAGTGTTTTGTAAGAGTGTTCTTTTGTAAGAGTGTTTAGTTCTTTGTAAGAGTGTGTTTAATTCTTTGTAAGAGTGTTTACTTCTTTGTAAGAGTTTTTAGTAGAGTGTTTAATTCTTTGTAAGAGTGGTGTTTAGTTCTTTGTAAGAGTGTTTAGTTCTTTGTATGTTAGTAGAGTGTTTAGTTCTTTGTAAGAGTGTTTTTGTAAGAGTTCTTGTAAGGAGTGTTAGTTCTTTAGAGTTCTTTGTAAGAGTGTTTAGTTCTTTGTAAGAGTGTTTAGTTCTTTGTAAGAGTGTTTACTTCTTTGTAAGAGTGTTTAATTCTTTGTAAGAGTGTTTAGTTCTTTGTAAGAGTGTTTAGTTCTTTGTAAGAGTGATTTAGTGTCTTTGTAAGAGTGTTTTAATTCTTAGTGTAAGAGTGTTTAGTTCTTTGTAAGAGTGTTAAAGAGTAAAGAGTAAAGTAAGTGTTTTTAGTTCTTTGTAAGTAAGTGTTCTTTGTTAGTTCTTTGTAAGATGTGTTTTTAATGTTAGTCTTTTGTAAGAGTGTTTTAGTTCTTTTTTTTGTTCTTGAGTGTTTAAGTAAGTGTTTAGTAGAGTGTTTTTCTTTTGTAGAGTGTTTAGTTCTTTAGTAAGAAGTCTTTGTAAGAGTGTTTACTTCTTTGTAAGAGTGTTTAATTCTTCTTCTTTGTAAGAGTGTTTGTTGTTCTTCTTTGTAGAGTGTTTAGTTCTTAGTAAAGAGTGTTAGTTCTTTGTAAGAGTGTGTAGAGTGTTTATTCTTTGTCTTTGTGTCTTTGTAAGAGATGTAAGAGTGTTTAGTTCTTTGTAAGAGTGTTACTTCTTGTAAGAGTGTTTAATTCTTTGTAGTTAGTTCTTTGAGAGTGTCTTTGTAAGTGTGTTTAGAAGTTCTTGTGTAAGTAGAGTGTTTAATGTCTTTGTAGAGTAGTGTTTAGTTTCTTTGTAAAGAGTTGTTTACTTCTTTGTAAGAGTGTTTATTCTTTGTAAGAGTGTTAAGTTCTTTGTAAGAGAGTTCTTTGTAAGAGTGTTTAGTTCTTTTTAAGGAGTGTTTAGTGAGTGTTTTAAATTCTTTGTAAGAGTGTTTTCTTTGAGAGTGTTTAGTTCTTTGTAAGAAGTGTTTTAGTTTGTAAGAGTGTTTAGTCTTTGTAAGAGTGTTTCTTTTTAAGAGTGTCTTTGTAAGTTTAGTTCTTTGTAAGAGTGTTTAATTTGTTCTTTGAGAGTGTTTTAGTTCTTGTAAGAGTGTTTAATTCTTTGTTAAGAGTGTTTAGTCTTTGTAAGAGTCTTCTTAGAGTGTTTTATTCTTTGTCAAGAGTGTTTAGTTCTTTGTGAGAGTGTTTTCGTTCTTTGTAAGAGTGTTTAGTTCTTTGTAGAGTGTTTCGTTTCTTTAAAGAGTGTTTAGTTCTTTGTAAGAGTGTTTAGTTCTTTGTAAGAGTGTTTAAGTCTTTGTAAGAGTGTTTAGTTCTTTGTAATAGTGTTTAGTTCTTTGTAAGAAGTGTTAGTTCTTTGTAAGAGTGTTTGTTCTTTGTAAAGAGTTTAGTTCTTGTAAGAGTGTTTATTCTAGTTCTTTGTAGAGTGTTTAGTTCTTCGTGTAATTATATGACCTTGACCTCATTTCAGCAAAGGCGATTTCCATCCACGCATCTCAGTTGCACATGTATACACAGCAATTAGACACACAGACATACATTGGCATTCACGAACGAGACACCAAAGTGGCCCACACACAAGCTAACAAATAAACAATATTCATATATATATATATATATATTATATATATATATAATATATATTATATATATATATATATATATTATATATATATTGCAATTATATGCAAAAAATTAAATGAAGTTTATGATATGATAAGGTGTTTCTATAATACTGTTACACACACACACACACACACACACACACACCACACACACACACACACATATATATATATATAGTATATATATGTTATATATATATATATATATATTATATATATGTATATATATATATATATATATATATATATATATATATATATATATATATATATATATAATATATATATATATATATATATATATATATAATATATAAATCATGTATTCTAGTAAGTTTTATTTAGATCTATTGAAAGGAAAAAAGAAACACTAATTACTAATACTTACTAAGTTGGATTAATTGTATTTTGAACATTAACAGGCTTTATTGAATAGCTGAAAATATGTTTTTGATAGCAGTATAATCCTTACTGTTGATTTCAGTATATTTTAGTTGTTTTTTGAACTTTCTTTTTTTAGCGCTTGTTCGTACATCTGTTAAAGTAATCTTGTTGTTTTATTTCTTTGTAAGAGTGTTTAGTTCTTTGTAAGTGTTTAGTTCTTTGTAAGAGCTGTTTAGTTCTTTTGTAAGAGTGTTTAGTTCTTGTAAGAGTGTTAGTTCTTTGCTAAGAGTGTTTAGTTCTTTGTAAGAGTGTTTGTTCTTTGTAAGAGTGTTTTTAGTTCCTTGTAAGAGTGTTTAGTTCTTTGTAAGAGTGTTTCGTTCTTTGTAGAGTTTAGTTCTTTGTAAGAGTGTTTTCGTTTGTAAGAGTGTTAGTTCTTTGTAAGAGTGTTTCTTCTTCGTTGGAATTATATGACCTTGACCTGATTTCAGCGAAGCGATTTCCATCCACGCATCTCAGTTGCAATGTATACACAGCAATTAGACACACACACATTCATTTGCATTCACGAACGAGACACCAAAGTGGCCACAAACAGGCTAACAAATAAACAGATATTCATACAGCCTTACAAAATTGCATAAGTAATGGCCGATTCTCCTCCTTCCTGTTACAACAACGAACATCCATCAGGGAAAGTCCGTTTAGAATATAAAATGAGGATGGTTCAAAAATGTTTTGCATGCGTACTAATTTGAATTCCTTAACATATTACCATATATATTAGAGTACTTGATATGCGTTTTGAATGCATATAAACGGACATATTTCACCCTTTTAGATATAACACACTTCACTCCCCCCTTCCCTCCCCCCTTTCCCACCCACCCTATCTTGCAACACAAATCGTCCCAATACCTTCCCCATCCTATTGCAGAATTATTGCAACGCCAATCAAGGTGAGACATGACCGCCGTGAATTGATATATGGAAGCGTCAAGTTCAAGATGTTGAAGGTTTTGCTCTCAAGGTCAATAAAGGAGATATAGATATGCTGGTCATGATGCGAAGGACGAATTACACAGGTCATGAAACGGAGGTTTTTCTCCCTCTCTCTTTCTGTCTCTGTCTGTCTCTGTCTCGTCTCTTTTTTCTGTCTCTGTCTCTGTCTCTGTCTGTCGCTGTCTCTGTCTCTGTCTCTGTCTCTGTCTGTGTGTCTGTCTCTGTCTCTGTCTCTGTCTCTGTCTCTGTCTCGTCTCTTTTTCTGTCTCTCTGTCTCTGTCTCTGTCTCTGTCTCTCTGTCTCTGTCTCTGTCTCTGTCTCTGTCTCTGGTCTCTCTGTCTCTCTCTGTCTCTGTCTCTGTCTCTGTCTCTGTCCTCTGCTCTGTCTCTGTCTGTCTCTCTCTGTCTCTGTCTCTGTCTCTGTCCTGTCTCTGTCTCTGTCTCTGTCTCTGTCTCTGTCTCTGTCTCTGTGTCTCTGTCTCTGTCTCTGTCTGGTCTCTGTTCTGTCTCTGTCTCTGTCTCGTCTCTGTCTCTGTCTCTGTCTCTGTCTCTGTCCTATGTGTCTGTCTCTGTCTGTCTCTGTCTCTGTCTCTGTCTCTGTCTCTGTCTCTGTCTCTGTCTCTGTTTCTGTCTTGCTGTCTCTGTTTCTGTTTCTGTCTGCCTGTCTCTGTGTCTCTGTCTGTCTCTGTCTCTGTCTCTGTCTCTGTCTCTGTCTCTGTCTCTGTCTGTCTCTGTCTCTGTCTCTGTCTCTGTTCTGTTTCTGTTTCTGTTTCTGTTCTGTCTGTGTCTGTGTCTGTGTCTGTGTCTGTGTCTGTGTCTGTCTGTCGTCTGTCTCTGTCTCTGTCTCTGTTTCTGTCTCTGTCTCTGCCTGTCTCTGTCTGTCTCTGTCTCTGTCTCTGTCTCTGTCTCTGTCTCTGTCTCTGTCTCTGTCTCTGTCTCTGTCTCTGTCTCTGTCTCTCTGTCTCTGTCTCTGTCTCTTGTCTGTCTGTCTCTGCTCTGTCTGTCTGTCTCTGTCTCTCTGTCTCTGTCTGTCTCTGTCTGTCTGTCTGTCAGAACAGTTGATTTTATACACGACTAATCACAAAGTTTTTTTATTTATTTATTTATTTTTTATACATCACTGAATTTTTACGAATAGAGGTGATAATGATAAATATCTATTTTGTTTCTAATATTATTGATGCCATTGTCATTACTGATATTTTTAGTTATAATGCTTTATCACGGTAAATCTATATCAACGTAAAAGTAATCATGATGACAATGATGATTAGGTAATGATGCTGGTGATAATGACAGTAGTAATGATAATGAAAATAATAATAACA
>NW_020871208.1:61874-64374 GCF_003789085.1 Penaeus vannamei
TCTGTTCCCTTGTGCCATGTTGCCCTCATCCGATATCTTAGGAAATTCCCAGCATCAACCTTTCCATTCCTCTTTGGGTACCTAATAGTTTTTTTGTTTTGTTTTTTCTCCATTGCTTTGGTCGAAGTCCATGTTTCTCATCCATAGGTCATAACTGGGAGGACGCATGGGTTAAAGACGTTTCTTTAAAACATGATGACAAGGAAGCTCTTGGTATGCTACTGCGTTTGCCGAGGGCGTCTCCAGTCTAGGCTGATTCGTCGCTTGAGGTCTTCTCCTCTGGATCTTTGCCTGCATGAGTTGTCCGAGATACATATATCTTCGTCTACTGCCTCTAGCACTTCGTCTTGTACATGTATCTGTTCGAACTGAACTCGACTGTAGAACATGGCCCTAGTATTTTTCCTGTACATTCTGTCCAACTTTCAGACTTTCTCTATCTCGATTCAGGTCATTTATGGACTGCTGCAGTTCGCTTGCTGACTCGCTGCTATTATTGGTCATGGTAATAATGATAATAATATTAACAGTAACAATAATAGAAATAATATTGATTGAAATAACAATAATAATAATAATGATAATAATAATAATAGTACTGATGAAATAACAATGACAATTACAAAGATCATAGATTTAATAGAAATATTTAGGATACCACTACTATTATTGATAATAATAAGAACGAATAATGATAATAATATTTATAGCAATAACAACAACGATAATAAAAAAATAATAATAACAACTACATAATGAAAATACACAAAAGTAAGAACTATAACGAAAAAAAAAAATCTTTTAATTAAACTGATGAAGTCTGCGAAATGGAAGATCTAATAACATACGTCCCTTGGTACACAGTAAATTCATAACTCAAGGGTTACTTTATGAGAGTAAGTCAGCTGCGCGATGACTAGACAAGACTCTACGCTTGTATCTTTCTCTGGGGATTGTTTGGTCTGGTGTAGAAAGCTATATATCTATATCTATATCTATCTTTCTATCTATCTATATCTATCTATCTATCTATCTATCTATCTATCTATCTATCTATCTGTCTATCTATCTATCTATCTATCTATCTATCTATCTATCTATCTATCTATCTATGCAACTACTTACTCGAGATGATATTTTTTTTTTTTTCTACTCTTTTTTATGACTGAAGTCGATATTAAAGTCTTTATATTGAATTTCATCCTCAAAGAAAAAGTCAGTATAAGATAATCATTACTTTAATTATTATCATTCATTATTATCATCATCATTATAATCATCATACTCTTATCCTTATTATTTTCATTATTATCATCATCATCATCATTGTTATTATTATCATCATTATCATCATCATTGTTATCATTATCATCATTATCATCATCATTGTTATTATTATCATCATTATCATCATCATTGTTATTATTATCATCATTATCATCATCATTGTTATTATTATCATCATCATCATCATCATCATTGTTATTATTATAATTTTCATTATTATTAGTTTTAATATTGTAATTGGAATTATTATATCTTTTCCGTCAAAATTCTTCACTGGAATTTTCTTTAAATCTCGCATAGACAAAATCGGCGTCGAAGAAAGCACACAACAGATTTCGACATTTAATTTGTAGTAAAAGTGAAATACTGTGTGTGTGTCTGGCTGGGTTTGTGTGTGCGTGAATGTGCGTTTTATAAGAATCGAAGCAGTATTTATGTGACAGGTCCGTGGCTTACATGAAAGAAGAGGAGATATGATATAAACAAATGGTGGAAGAGGAGATATGAAAGAAGAGGATATGAATATGAATATAATATAAACAAATGGTGGAAGAGGAGATATGATATGCACACAGCCTGCCGACACAGATGCAGCTTTCTGAATCGGCAGGATGTAGCATAATAATAAAGTATATAGCGTATACAGTAATCTATAAATCCCGGAAATATGGCAATATATCATATGCTGAAATGACAAAGTGTTAATACTTCAGTTCCTTAACGATCAGGCTAAGAAATATGACACTATGGTAACATTTGATTTGAAATACATATTCTTTCCATTGATTTTTACTTAATAAAAAATGCTAGTCGATAATACTTAGGCCTTTCGGGAAAAGATAGACAGAGATAGACAGTTGAACAAACAGAGAAAATGAGAGAGATCATTACCTACCAGTCTATTAACTCCAGCGTATAAAGGTACCTTATCTCCCAAGGCTAACACAATGAACTCCCGAGGCTTATCTTACGAGGGCAATCTGCGTGCATGGCAGCTCTACAAGAACAGCATTACCTCGTGTGTGTCTCTCTGGAATTTATTACGTCGGGAGTTCTGCTTATGGGCTTTGCTTTTCTTATCTAATGGGATCCTCCACTCCCCCAGGATTAAGCTGTCCGTTGCATAATTACGGAGGGAATTAAGATCATGTCAGGGTATCGAGGTCGTGAATAACAACACCTTCCTGTGTCAGTGACTGGAAGTTGGATATTC
>NW_020871208.1:76874-79374 GCF_003789085.1 Penaeus vannamei
TATATATATATATATATATATATATATATATATATATATATATATATTATATATATATATATATATATATATTATATATATAATATTTAAGCCCTCTTATAAGGAAAGCCTGTTAATATTACATTGAAAACTGCATAACATAAAGAACCTCTCAGATAGATAATATTAACTCGTTTACAAAATAAAAACATTTCATATTGAAATATCTTCTTAGATCTAATAAGAGTTTATTGTTTATTCAATTAAGTTTCCTACTACATTTTCTGTGGTTTAACCATATCAATGAAAACAAATTCAATAAAACGCATGTTGCATAACCACAGGAAATTATTTTACAAGATATCGTACACAATATTAATTTAGCTTGCATAAGCCACATTACTTTATCATCTGTACCAAGAATATTCATAAAGGTCAGAATAAGAACGAATCTTTCATTAAGAAAAGTCTTTACATATTAGTATATCTATGTCTATCTATCTGTCTGTCCACACAAACAGACACATATGAACAAATAACTACTGCCGTAAATTAAGTACAGATATCATTAACTCTTATTATAGCACCTTTTGTTAAATCGTCGCAATTATATATTAGCCAATCCAAAGAAAATCTGGAGCCTCCTAGTCTACTATTTCACGCGAGCTTTCCAGTTATTCCTTCTGTACCCCGTCTATCCATTTTCTCCATCCTCTTTCTTTCCTCCTCTCCCTCCCTCCCTCCTTCCCTCCCATCTCTTTTTTCCTTTATTTTTTTCCCTCTCCCTCCTCTCCCTCCCTCTCTTTTTTGTTTTAATTTTCTTCCTCCCACACTCCCTCCCTCTGTTTTTTTCCTTTAATTTTCTACCTCTGACACTTCCTCCCTCTCTCCCTTTTCTTCTTTCAGTATTCCTTATCTTCTTCCTTTTCCCTTCCATTTCCTGCCTCGTGTCTTTTTTCCTACCCTCATTCCATCCATCCGTACTCCCTCCTTTTTTTCTTCCCTTCCCTAACTCTATATTCCCTTCCCTCCCTTCCTTCCATCCGTACTCCCTCCTTTTTTCTCCCCTTCCCTAACTCTATATTCCCTTCCCTCCCTTCCTCTTCCCTTTTCCACTTACTCTTTCTGCTCCCCTTTTCCCTTACTTTCTCTTCCCTTTCCCCTTCCTTTCTCTCTCTCCTTCCCTCCTCCCTTTCCCTGTACTCTTTCTCCCTCCCTCCTCCCTTTCCCTGTACTCTTTCTCCCTCCCTCCTCCCTTTTTCCCCTTCTTTTCTCTTTCTCCCTCCCTCCCCTCTTATCTTCCTTCCTTTCTTCATTCCTCAACCTGAGTCCACTATATATCAGGATGAAGGCGCCACGAAATGGTCTTATCAAGTGATGGAGACAGATACCTGGGCTGACTCTTGATAATCACACTAATCCGATTTTGGGAGGGCCAAATCTTGCGGAAATAAGAGAGAGAGAGAGAGAGAGAGAGAGAGAGAGAGAGAGAGAGAGAGAGAGAGAGAGAGAGAGAGAGAGAGAGAGAGAGAGAGAGAGAGAGAGAGAGAGAGAGAGAGAGAGAGAGAGAGAGAGAGAGAGAGAGAGAACGTAGATATATAGGTACTTTTGGGGTGCTTCAACTCTTTATGTTAGATATATATCATTTACAACACTAACTTTCACGTGTTTCTTTATAAATATAAACACAGATATACTCTGTATACACATACATTACACTTTCATATGCATGTCTTTGTAAAATAATTAACATAAGGGTGACTACACGCTGATACTCCCGGCCAGAAGGTACTCCCTAGTGTCTGAGGGGAAATTGAGGTAATATCAGTAAAGGAAACGACTCCATTAAATTCCTGATTTAATACAACCATTTCACTATTGCATTATCAAGCAGTGCCGGGACGAGGGGAAAATTCAACAGTGTTCCTCTAATGTGGTCGTGGGGGCTTTCGGCGAGCGGCAAATTGTAATAGAGTCAAATCCGAGACTTGATGGAAGGAACTCTTGCATTTCCGAGTACTCTGCCGCCTAGAGCTCGTGTTCTGTACCTTCGTTATCTATGTAGAGTGCAGCTGCAGTACCGTCTATAATGTAGATTCAGTGCACTGTATTATAATTGTATATATGTTCAACATATCGATTATTCTGTAGACAGAGAATATGTTGTTCATTTTGGTTGGGTATGTTGATGCTTTATTATTGTTGTTGGTGTCTACTGATTCATAATGTATATTTATCTATATATAATCATATACAATGAAATATAGATAGATATAGATGTATGTAATTATAGTAAAATGTATGTAATTATAGTCGGTCAACTATGAAATGATATTGATGAGTTTAAAAACCTTTTCAGCGAAACAGCTTGAATGATATTGTTAACAATATTTCTCTCATAGCTTCCAACATGGCTAGGCGTAAATGACGTTTTTAGGCTATACCCAGTACTATTCAGACATCCACATATTCTGCATTCGAAGTACATACAATTACCACCACCACAGGGAGAAGGTAATGG
>NW_020871208.1:104374-107513 GCF_003789085.1 Penaeus vannamei
AGAGACGAGAGAGAGAGAGAGAGAGAGAGAGAGAGAGAGAGAGAGAGAGAGAGAGAGAGAGAGAGAGAGAGAGAGAGAGAGAGAGAAGAGAGAGACAAGACAGAGAGAGAATGATAAGAACACAGTGCAAGAGCAAGAAAATCCATTTCCTGGTTGCAGCAGTCCAATACCTCCCAATCTTTCGAACAGAACTTTAAACATTCTACTCAAATTATCATCTCTGTCTCCTTATCTCTTCTCCCTTCGAGAGCTGACTCCAGTTCACCTCACAACTTCGTACCTCACTCACCATTTGCTTCATTCGCTCGAGTTCTATCTCGGAATCTTCCTTTGTCTAATTCTCGAAAGTCTGGAGAGGTATGTGGAGGAAGAGGGATGAGAGAGAGCAAACTGTTCTCACGCATTTCTCTGTGTCTGTCTCTGTCTTTGTCTGCCAGTCTGTTGGTCTCTCTGTCTCCAGCTCTTTGTCTTCATCTTGGCCACCTTTTTCTGGTCTCTGTCTCTGTCTGTTGTCTGTTGTCTGTCTGGGCGCTGTCTCCTTCTCTCTCCTTTTTCCTCTGCTAACACTCTCCCTGGCATAAAAAGTAGATCTTAAAAAATACAAATTTTCTTAACAATAATAACAGTAATGAGCAGCATTGATATGTCAATAACAATAATGATGATAGAAAAGCTAATATTTGCTTAAGTAACATTAATACAATAGTAATAATGATGATGATAACGATAATAATGATGATGATGCCGATAATGATAGTGATCATGATGTGATGAATAATCATAAATAGATAGAAAAAGGATGATAATGATGATATCAGTAATAATGATAATAGTGTATAATAATATTCTAGAAGCATCCGACAGCGACTAGGCGGCATGCCGTACGCAAGGCAATAGGGTCACTGATTAACAATAAAAATATTCCCACTTAAAGATTAACATAAATAATTTCAGGGCTAAGCCTCACCTCTGGGAAAAGAAAGAAAGAAATGAAATCCTTCCAATCCTTCCATACCTTATCGCNCCTCCCCCCCGATTCCACCCATCCACCCCCTCCCCCCCCGATTCCCCTCACCGCATGCCCACCGGGAATTAATGTCCCCGGGGGCTTTCCCTGGCACGGCCGGCGGTTCCGTTCGGAGGGGCAGGACGGCTCCGACTCCGACCCGGCAGAGTGGGGCCGAGAGGGACTTTTTACGTTGGCTTTCGGATTGCACTTGGCTTGTCGTTTACGCATTTATTTATTTATTTATTTATTATTATTATTATTTTTTTTTTTTGGGTTATTCCCTCATTCTTTTTTTGTTTTGTTTTGTTTATTCGTTCTTCCATTCATTTCTTTTGTTTGTTCGTTCATCCATTTTTTGGGGGGTTTATTCGTCCATTCATTTCTTTTGTTTGTTCGTTCATCGATTTTTTTGTTTATTCGTCCATTCGTTTCTTTTGTTTGTTCATTAATTCATTTACTTGGGCATTTCACAATCATCTTCACCCGTTCATCGCCATCAGTAACGATTAAATTTGTCATTAAAAACTTATCATCGTTTCTCTAATATTTTTTTCACTGGGAAGACAGGATTTTATTTGTCTCTTATGAATGAAGATGGTGACAGTGATACCAAAAATGAAATAATAATTGGTCTAGCGATAAGAAAGAAAACGGCAAAATGCAGTTGTGTATATTTTGGCATTAATCCTAGCCGGCAACTCAGGGTATGTAAGTGGCTTTTCAGAGGCATTTAAATATTCAGGAAAAATAGGATAAACGACCTCTTTCGCAACAAATGCAATTTATTACTCATTTTGTGCTCTCTCTCTCTCTCTCTCTATCCTTTCCTTCTTCCCTCCATTCCTTCCTTCCTCCTGCCCTCCCTCTGTCCACCTAACCCCTTCTCTCTCTCTCTCTCTCTCTCCTTCCTCCCTCCCTCTCTCTCCTCCCCACCCCTTCCCTCTCTCTCTCTCCCCCCCCCCCCTTCCCTCTCTCTCTCTCCCCCCCCCCCCTTCCCTCTCTCTCTCTCCCCCCCACCCCTTCTCTCTCTCTCTCTCTCTCTCCTCCCCCCCCCTTCCCTCTCTCTCTCTCCCCCCCCCTCCTCCCCCCTCTCCCTCTCCCCCCCCCCCCTTCTCTCTCTCTCTCTCTCCTCCCCCCCCCTTCCCTCTCTCTCTCTCTCCCCCACCCCTTCTCTCTCTCTCTCTCTCTCTCTCCTTCCTCCCTCCCTCCCTATCCTCCCCCCCCCTTTCTCTCTCTCTCTCTCCTCCCCACCCCTTCTCTCTCTCACCTGTTCCCTCCTATTCCTCCTTCGCCCCTTTTCCTTCCCCTTTCGGCCTCTTCTCCCTAATGCCAAGCAGCGGCCAAGCGCTTATCATTAAGTGCTTGACACGCGGAAGCAAAATATGTCATGTCATGCGGTGACTCTCGGTGGCATGATTGATTGTGTGCATGACGGGGATGTGTGCGGGATTAAACGCCCGGCTGCTCCTTCCTCTCCTTCTCTCTCTTTCTCTCTTGCTTTCCTTGCTTTTCACTTTCGTTCACTTTCGCTCCGTTGCTCGCCTCTTTGGCTTGCCACTGCTCTCCCCTCATTCACAAAATCCCTCCTTCCATCCTCCCGGTTTTCCTTTCTCTCCTTCCTTTCCCTCTTCCCGTCTTTATTTCATTTCCCTCTTTCCCCCTTCTCGTTTTTCATTTCTCTCCTTCCTTCCCTCTTCCCGTCTTTATTTCGTTTCCCTCTTTCCCTCTTCTCGTTTTTCATTTCTCTCCCTCCCCCCTTTCCATGCCCTTCCTTTCTCTCCTTCTCTCGCTCTTCTCGTTCTTCCTTTCTCTCTCTCTCTCCCTCCCTCCCTCTCCCCGCCCTCTCTCTCTCTCTCTCTCCCTCCCATCCTTTGCAGACGCTAAGCCAGTCTTTTCCGTGTCTCTCCTCTCTCTCTTTTATCCTTCTTCTAGCCCATTCACAGGAGATCACGCGCACACGCGCATGGACGCACCCACACTCGCGCATGCACACGTACACACACACACACACATTCACTCCCTCCCTCCCTCAAACAGTCACTCACTCGTACACAATTACACACGCATGCACACAAAAAGAAGACAAACACACACACACACATTCACGCTCTTACTATGTTGCTTTTACTT
>NW_020871208.1:117268-119768 GCF_003789085.1 Penaeus vannamei
AATCATTATTTTCAATCCTTTTTGAAAATTGAAAGGCCAAAATGATCGACCATATTCACAAAGCATCCGCAAATTTTATGACGTCATCAAAGTAAACAGACGCCATGACAGTTGCTACTGATCTAGCCTTTCCCGGTTGTATACCAAGCCCAAAACTATCGTGAGAAAAGAAAACCATCCTTGTAAAATATAAGGGAGACTAAAGTATATAACACTAAAATAATAAACGTTATAATTATTATTTGAGGAGTTTATTATCTGTGGAAGATAGATATTCACTAAGGTTAGGCTTTTCTTTCCAGATCCATAAACTCTAAAATGTTGAGTCCATGATTTCAAAATCCTCTGTAGAAAAGGAATGGTTTGTTAATTCTGAAGGACTTCTAATTGAGGATTTTGTTTGTCTAGTTAACTCATTATTAGTATTTTTGAATGAGAAACTCATTCACGGGTTACGGGATAGTTTCCCAACGTAAGTAGCATCACAGCTACTGCGCGAGATTTTGTAGACAATTGAAGAACGTAGAGGTTTAAGAATTCTGTCTTTAAATGTGAATAAATTACCAATGGAGAGGGAAGTTTTATATACAATCTTGAAAAGGACAGTAGAGTAGTGTGCTTTGCAAGTTATAACTGTTAGTTCCTAGCCACGGTAGTTTTACATAAATTAAAAGTTTAAGAACAGTTAATAAGGGTTCTTCTGGGGCTAGGAGTCTGTTGAGGGGGTTTCTTAATGTTCCTTTCAATTAAGTAATGGGAAGCATGTTCTTTCTCAAAGTATTAGTAATAAACTCAACTTCCATAGAAAAGTTCCTGGAAATCTTAAAAGCTCTGTAGATTAAACTGAAATTAAATTCCCTTTTTATTTGATTGGTATGTAAGAGTTGAATTTTGTAGTAAGACCAGTGTGAAGTCGGTTTTCTTTAAACTGAGGAGACAAATGAATTCTTATCCCTAAAGATGTCATTATCTAAGAAGAGATGACCTTTATGCTCATTTTCACAAGGGAATTTAATGTTAGGATGATGGTTATTGAGATATTCCAAGAACTTATTATATTCATCTTTAGAGTTGAATAAAAGTAGGGTATCATCAACATACCTATGATAATGAATAGGTTTAAATTCCTTTGGCAAATTTTGTAGCCAAATACTTTCATGATAGCACATAAAGATGTTGGCTTTTCATTAAACCAAATATTATATCATTATATATATGTGTGTGTGTACTTATACACACACACACACACACACATATATATGTATATGTATATGTATATATATACTTATGAATATATATATATATATATATATATATATATATATATATATATATAATATATATATATATATATATGTATATATGTATATATATAATATATTACAACATATATATATATATATATATTATATATTATATATATATATATGTATGTATATATAAAATAAATATATATATATATATATATATATATTATATATATATATATATATATATATTATATATATATACACACACACACACACACACACACACACACACACACACACACACACACACACACACACACAATATATATATATATATATATATTATATATATATATATTATATATGTATATAATATATACATATATATATTATATTATATATATATATATATTTATATATTATATATTATATGTATATATAATATATATATATATATATATATATAATATATATATATATATATATATATATATATATATAATATATATATTATATATATATATATATATATATATATATATATTATATTATACTTATATATATATGGTGTGTGTGTGTGTGGTGTGTTGTGTCTGTGTGTGTGTTGTGGGTTTGATATATATATATATTATACTAATATATATATATATATATAATATATATATATATATTACATTAATATACATACATATATATATATATATATTATATATATATATATTATATATTGTATGTATATATATTAATATATATACATATATACATAATATATAATAATAATATATATATATATATATATTATATATATATATATATATATATTATATATATTCATAAGTATATATATACTTACATATACATATATATGTGTGTGTGTGTGTGTTGTATAAGTACCCACACACATATATATATATATGATATAATATTTGGTTTTAATGAAAGCCAACATTCTTTATGTGTATCATGAAAGTATTTGGCTACAAATTTGCCAAAGGAATTTTAAACCTATTCATTATCAAGGTATGTTGATGATACCCTACTTTTATTCAACTCTAAAGATGAATATAATAAGTTCTTGTAATATCTCAATAACCATCATTCCTAACATTAAATTCCCTTGTGAAAATGAGCATAAAGGTCATCTCTTTCTTAGATAATGACATCTTTAGGATAAGAATTCATTTGTTCCTCAGTTTAAAGGAAAACCGACCTCACACTGGTCTTACTACAAAATTCAACTCTTACATTAC
>NW_020871208.1:124768-127796 GCF_003789085.1 Penaeus vannamei
ATTATTGCCATTATCATTATTACTATAATCATCATTATCATCATTATTATTATCATTATTTTTATTATTATTATTGCTATTATTATTATCACCATCATTACCAATGGCAATACCATAAACTGACATTATCGTTAATGATGATTGATAATATAGTTGGAATAATATAAGCAATAATAATAAAAATAGATGACAATAATGATGATAATAATAATTTATAAGATTAATAATAATGCTAATATTGATAATGATAATGACAATTATGATAGTGATGATGATAATTCCTACTAATACTATTAGTATTAAAAATTATAATAGTCATAATAATGATAATACTAATAACATTAACGATAATGATGATTATGTAAATGATAATCATAATCATAATAGTAATACTGATAATAATAATAACGATAATGATGTTAATATGATACTAATAATAGGAATAATAATGGTGATTATGATAAATGGTAACGGTAATAAGAATCATAATGATAATGAAAAAGTAATAATGATTATGACAATAATGATATTTCTATTACCCTCATTACCATTATTCCTACTACTATTAGCAGTAATAGTACCATGTTTCCCATTATAGGAAAAAGTTTATTTACTTTTTTTTTTTTTTTCCTTTCTTTTCTTTACCAGAGGTGTCTCTTAGCCCAATTTAGATGCCATTACATTTAGGTGGCGATCCGAATCCACGATTTTTAATGGTAATTTCATCAAGTGTGTTTTTATTACATTAATGACCCTATTGTTTTGGCGGAGGTAAGCTGTCTCTGAGGCTTTACTTTACAGTTACCTCCGTCAAAGAGGATAGGTTCTGGTAACATTGATTAATTGTTAGTTGCAAGAGATCAAAAGTTATGGATAGATGGAGGATCCCGAAATTTTGTTCGTTCGTTGGTTTAGTTGGTTAGCGATATAACTTTTAAAATTATGAACAGATTTTTGTAAATATTATTGTTATTATTATTGTTATTATTATTATCATTATTAATTGTTATCATTATTATTATTATCATTATTGATTTTTATCATTATTATTATTATCATTATTAATTTCATCCTTATTATTATTATCATTATCATTATCATCTTCATTATTATTCTTATTATTGTTGTTTTATAGTGATTTTTATTTTGATCAGGTTTTTTCTTTTTTTGTTACAATAACATTGTTATTGTCATTAATTTTTAATTTTGTTGTTGTTAATATTGTTAATATGATCATTATCTTTATTACATTATCATTGTTAACTATTATTATTTTTATCATTTATCATTATTGATATCCTTATTTACTATTATCATCATTATCAGTTATTATTATCATTTATTATTATTTATTATTATATCATTATTATATTATTATTATTATTATTATTATTATTATTATTATTATTATTATTTTGTATTATTATATACTATTATCATCATTATCAATTATTATGATCATTATTTATTTCATTATCATTATCATTATCATTATCATTATCATTATTATTATTATTATTATTATTATTATTATTATTATTATTTATTATTATTATTATTATTATCATTATTATTATATTATTATCATTATTATCATCATCATTAGCATTAGCATTATTATCATTGTTGTTATCATTATAATCATCATTTTCATTATCATCATTATTATTATTATTACTATTATCATTATTATTATTATTACTATTATTATTAATTATTATTATTATTATTATTATTATTATTATATTATTATTATTATTATTATTATTATTATTATATTATTATTACTATTATTATCATTATTATATCATCATCATCATCGTCATCATCATCATCATCATCATCATCATCATCATCAATCAATCATCATCATCATCATCATCATCATTATCATCATCATCATCATTATTATCATCATTATCATTATTGTGTTTTATTATTATTTGTTTATTATTATTATTATCATTGTTATTCTTCATCATCATTATTATTAGTTTATTATTATTTTTATTATTATTTGTTTATTATTATTATTATCATTGTTATTCTCATCATCATTATTATTAGTTTATTATTATTTTTATTATTATTATCATTATTATTATTATTATTATTATTGTTGTTGTTGTTTGTTGTTGTTGTTATTATTATTATTATTTATTATTATTATTATTGTTGTTGTTGTTATTATTATTATTATTATTATTATTATTATTATTATTATTATTATTATTATTATTATTATTATTGTTGTTGTTGTTGTTATTATTATATATTATTTTCAGCATCATTATCACCATTGTTATTATTATCATCATTATTATCATCATTATTTTATTGTCATTATCATTATTATTATCATTATTGTCGTTATCATCAATGTTATTATGCATATCAATAATTACTATTATTATTATTATTGTCACTTTTATCATCATTATTATTGTTTGCTGTTGTTGCTGTTATTGTCATTATTGTTATTATTATTATCATTATTGTAAATATTTTATCACAGTACTATCATTATCATTATTAGTGTTATTATTTTTACCATTACTAGTATCATTATCAATATTATTCTCATTATCCCTGTTCTTGTTGTTGTTACTGCTGTTGTTATTATGATTATTTTTATAATCATTATTGTTATTATTATTATTGATATTATCATGATCAATATTATTATTGTCGTTAGTATTATCATCCTTATTATTTCTTATTATGATGATTATTATTATCATTATTTTTATTATTAGAGTTACTGTTATTAGTCAGTAGTAGTAATTCATTGTAATTTCATATCATCATATTTATATTCAATCATTATCCTTCCTTATCCTTATTTTTACTACTGTTGTTTTTGCTGTTGATACTATTCTTATTATGTCTTATGTTGTTTATATGTAAGGTATTTACGCACCTATTTGCCTAAAGAAAGGTATTATTACCCCCAAGGCCTTTTTTTTCTTTTTCTACGAGGATAAAAAAATCTTCCCTTTAACTGAAAGAATAAAGATTTATTAAAAGA
>NW_020871210.1:0-5000 GCF_003789085.1 Penaeus vannamei
GAACCAGAATCATTTGACATAGATCTCTGCCTTAGATGAGAATGCGTGTCAGTCTTGCCTTACTGCGTGAAAAACTTTCTCTGTCTGTTTCCTTTTCTTATGTTTCCTCTTCTTCTTTTCTTGTTTCGATTCATCTGTAACTCGTATTAACACACAGACAGATAAACAGATAGGTAGAGAGAGGTAGACTAGCTGGTAGATTAACAGATATGCAGAGAGATAGACAGAAAGAGAGAAACACAATCGAATAATCTTCACTAACTGCCCCTAACGACTTGAGGCAACTCTCTTAATCAGGTCCTTGTTGTTTTTATAATTGCAACGGACTCGAAATCTACATAAATCGTCATTACCAAGGGAACTGTGAGATATATTGCATTCCTGCCTTAGCACACATTACAGTAGAGAATTCTAAGCCCATTTGTAGAATTTCTTTCCTTCTCCTTTCTCTCATACTCATTTTCTCTTTTCCTCTCTCTCTCTCTCTCTCTCTCTCTCTCTCTCTCTCTCTCTCTCTCTCTCTCTCTCTCTCTCTCTCTCTCTCTCTCTCTCTCTCTCTCCCCCGTCAAGACGTCGCTTCAAGAATAAAGGGACACCAGCCTGTGACCCGGCTTTGACACCTGACCCGCACTTTGACCTTTCCCCTCGTGTCAGTATCTTGCTAATTTCAGTATTTATGTTAAAATGTTTGCTTTGTTTCTCAGTGACATTTCACACTGGAAGAAACTACAGAAAATGAAATTAATATTCAAATAAAAAAAATCTAAGGCTCTGAGATGAGATAGAGATAGATAGATAGATAGATAGAGAGAGAGATGAGAAGATAGAGGAGATAGAGAAGAGAGAGAGATGAAGACAGAGAGATAGAGAGACGAAGATACGAAGAGAGACAGGGGGAGTAGAGAGAGAGAGAGAGCCAAGAGCAAGCAATACCAGACCCTTACCTTATGTGTACAGAACTCTCTCTTATAATCCTGACTATATCCTTCCAGCCCTTGTGGCGACGTAGAAAAACAAGTATTAAAGCACTGCTATAACGAGCGAGGAAAAGCAGCTACTGAACATCGTCGCTAATGATTTGCTTGGATTTCTCTGCGGTGGCAATGCTATTATGTCCACGTTATTTTGGTGTTTGGTTTCATGCACAGGTGAAAGATGCTGCTGCCTTTTTCAGACGATTATTTCTGATACCTATTATTTTATCATTTGATTATTCATTATGGTATTGGTTTATAATGAGCACTTCACACCACATAAGGAGGATGCCACTTTGGCGATTGTACTGTATACTTAAGACTAATGGCCAGTTGACCGAGAAAGCGTTTCCCAGTTTCTGATCAGCCAGGGACAGCGGGGGAGGAAGGGGAGCTCGTGTGGAAGGAAAGATTTTCTTCTCGGTGGCGAAGTGGAGTCTAATGTGTAGAGTTGTGTGTAACGCTGATTTATCGCTCAATTCCCGTCATGCAAACAAGCTGCTGTTGTGAGAGTGAGTGCACAGATGATGGAAGAATTGCTCTCGTATTTTTGTTCTCGACGCCCTGCGAAGAAACAGATGTCTTGACGAAAACAAATATGACGTAAATTTTAGACGGAAACAAAATGCGACAAAGAAATGAATTCCGAATGATTTTCATTGCAAGAAATGTCGGCATTTTCACCGACCGAACGACCGCGTCCTGACTGACTGGCCAATCCTGCCGCATCGCCATCGACGCCGAATCCTGATTCCTGGCACTGCTGAGGATTTCCATGAGGATTCCTGACTTTTTGGTCCAGGAATGTGGAAATCTAATTCCAGATGACAATTCAATTCAAGGGGAAATAACGAGAAAATGCAATCATGTAGATGTTGCCAACAGCACACTCTGCAAATTGTCGCCACGAAGGGAACTGGCAAAGACTAAGCTTTAAGCGGCCGAGGATTCTTCTTTTCACTCATGTTACTGATGATATTATTGTTATCCTCATTATCATTATTCTTGTTATCATTTACATTTCCCCGTTTGTGCCTGGAACGGTCTGTTAATCAAGGTACCTCTAAGGTACCGGGGGTCGAGGCCAGATTCGCGAAAGAGTATTTTGTTGATTATCAAAACCGACAAGTGACGGAAGAAGAAAAGGCAATTTTCATCTTAAAAGCAGACGGACCATTTTCACACACTAACAGTGAGACAATTGGTGGCTACGAACAGCGGGATGGTATCGAAGGGGAAGGCAAAAGAGAAATTGATAAAAGAGGGAAAGACAAAAGAGATAGAGAATAAAAAGGAACGGAAACTGGTTAGTCAAAAGCCTGATGTTATTTTCGGAAAAGCTTGGCGAGAAGGCGTCAGGCAGTCCGAGAGTTTTCATTTCATAATTTCGTTTGTTGTGCCTCTTGCTCTTCTCTTTCTCTTTGTCTATATACTAATTATTTGCCTTTTTGTATATTCAGATATATATACATACATATGTACATATATATATAATATCTATCTATCTATCATATATATATATATATACTATATGTGTGTGTGTGTGTGTGTGTGTGTGTGTGTGTGTGTGTGTGTGTGTGTGTGTGTGTGTGTGTGTGTGTATCTTCTATCTATCTACCTATCTACTAGATGCTCTATTCTGTGTGTGTGTGTGTGGTGTGTGTGTGTGTGTGTGTGTGTGTGTGTAGTGTGTGTGTGTGTGTGTGTGTGTGTGTGTGTGTGTGTATGTATGTATATATATATGTATATATATATATATATATATATATGTGACATATATATTGAATGTGTGTGTGTGTGTGTGTGTGTGTGTACTAGTGTGAAAACCGTTGATTTGACATTAAAATTTGAATACCTTTTCGATGGGCTTCTAGAAGCATAGAACGGTTGTCATGCGTTGCCACATCTAATTTGCTCTATTTTGAATACAATTTTGTGTGTGTGTGTGTGTGTTCAGTAAATTGCAGACAAGTATTGGGGAATTCTGTTTTCCGTTTAATGAATGCTGGTCTGGGAAATCCAAAAGGAAAAAAGGATGGGGCGTGGAGAAATAATGGCAGTTTTGGACGCCTCTGGGTGAAGGGCGAGTCAGTCTCCTCGGAACAGCCATACTGACAGATGAAGCAGAGTGTCTCTTGTCGAGGGCAAATTTATTGGTAAAATGATGTAGAAGGGGGATGATAACATATGTAATAAAGGGGGGGGATAACTATATATATAATGAGTGATTGAGTCTCCGGAACCGCCATACTGATAGGTGATGAGCGGAGAAATGCGGCGAGGCCAGTCGGGACGCCGCCTGGTCGGCCATGTTGGAAGCCCCACTCTGCCCCTAGAAGAGCCTCACACCTCTGCTCGATGATCATCGGAGTGAGGACCTCATCGAAGACGATAGATCCAATAGCATACCAGGTCCAGGACGATTAACTCAAGGTGGGAGTGAAATTACTTAATTTGTGAGTTGTATGCCATGCCAGTAGTGGTCTACCCCCCCCCCCAGTCCAACAAACTAATGTTCCATTCAGTTATTATTGTAGCGGGGCGTAGACCCAGTAGATTTTAAGTGGTCTGGTTGAGTCCGGGCTCAACCGAGAATATGGTTTTTGCTCAAGGGAAAGATTCGTCTGCAGTGCACAGATGTAAGGTTCCAGGCCTACGGCACGCTGCCACCACCGATTAGTAGGTTCGGGAACTGTGTATGTCGTGTAAGTGGATGTGGGTGTTGTATCAGAGAAGGGTGGAAAGAAAGTACAGAATGTGTGTGCTGAATGTTGGATGTGTAAGTGTGTAGATGTGAAAAGGGAGATAGCGTAGGCTGAGCGTCTGCGTGGACGTGTTTGGAAGAAAAAAGCAAGATCATAGAATTAATCTTCTTCCCTTCGGTTTGAGCATCCGCCTGCTGGGAGCGGGAACCCAGGTATAGCAAAATTAATCTGTTCTTTGAATATCAGCTTAATATTCTCTGATTTGACTAGCCTTTTTACAGCCTTTCAAGGGTTGCGAGATATCAGAGCAACCAACAGTGTGCTGTTTAGGAGACCCGAGTCCGAGAAAGCTTTAGGCATCTAACCTTGATCAGAACCAGAACTTCAGTGGTTGTATAAATTATTCTGACTGGAGCTGAGTAAAAGCTCTAAGATGGTACGATGTTTATTTAGAGAGCAAGTTACACTCACTAGGAAATTACAGGCATTTTTCAGTCATGGGAAAGTAGAAGCAAGGTGTGTGCATCACCGATTTATCACAGCGGAGGTGATGCACGAGAAATCAACACCAGATAAACTTACCACGATATAAAAAATGTCTTCCCTAAGTTGGCGTCCCAACTCCAGAAGTACTGTTACTAGGGGGTCAGCATAAAAACATCCAAGTCCCTAAATTACATTAAATTGTTAACATCCAACCCAAATGGATGTTAACTGTTAAACCAAAGCTAATGCTGACGGATACCTAGTAAGAGTACTTGTGTGCAAAAGAATTAAGAAATAAATTAATAAGTCTGAAAAAGTCAAGGAAGGGACTATTCACGAAGACTGCCTGAACACCCACAAAGTCAAACAGGAATCAGCCGAAACAACAAACGACAACAACAACAAAAATCACGTATCATGTGATAAGGGCTCGTTATCAGGAATACGGATCACTAAAGTCTGCCTGATCACCCACAAGGTCAGGCAGAGAGCAACAAAAACCTATATCAATCTATTACGGAAAAAGATCTTGATAAAGATCTTTATCCCAGAGGTACGAATCCTCAAGCAGAGACGAAAGAAACATGAATTAACTTGGTTGTAAAATAAATGTACAGGAGATATAAATGCTCAAGTACGAACGAAATAAAACGAAGTATTAACTTGTCTTAAAAAGGGAGAGTCACACTGGAGGGACAGTCACAAAGGGCTGCTTGATCACCCACAAGATCAAGCAGAAATCAACAAACACGCATTAAGCGAAACAAAAAATCAACGATAAAGTACGTAAAGGTACTGAAAAATCTTTATTCCAGGAGGTACGGATCCTCAGGCA
>NW_020871210.1:10000-35000 GCF_003789085.1 Penaeus vannamei
ATATATTATATATATATATATATATATATATATATATATATATATATATATATATATATATATACATATATATATATATATATTATATATATATATATATATATATATATATATATATATATATATATATATATATATATATATATATATATATATATATATATATATATATATATATATATATATATATATATATATATATATATATATATATATATATATATATATATGTGTGTGTGTGTGTGTATGTATGTATGTATTACATATATATAAGTATATATACATTTAATTACATATATATGTATAATTTTTTATTTTCTTCTTTTTTGGCTTAGTAAGAGGTTGCGACCAGGCTCCCTTTTGTGCTTTATTACTTTACTTCATTTTTGTAGGAATCGTAAGTACATAGAAAGTTAAAAAGCCATTGTAGAAAATAACAAAAAAAAAAAAAAAAAAAAAAAAAAAACGGGGAAACCTACTGCTTAAGAACTCTCGGCGATGGTTTTTGGTGTTCAGTGTTTGATCTCTTCTATTGCTTTTAATATTTTTTCCCTGGCCCAGCGTGCTTCCGGAGGGTTCCTGCCGCTCGGCAGAGAAGCCCCTTTGGCGACAGAAGCAGCGCGGCAGTTGCCTCCCTCAGGGTCACCCGTCACTCACGAACAGGGTCCTTCACTACAGCATCGCGAGCGACGCCCTCGCCTCTGTCTGCGCGGCGGGGTGGCTGCCACGCCCTCCGTCGCCAGGAACCGCCCGGATCGCGAAGCCCTCGCCATCGCCTCTCAAGTGAAGCCAAGAAGTCCCTGGAGATGGAACCTTACGAGGAGTAAAATGAAATAATTAATTTTGTTTTGTGAAATAATAGCTTCTAAATCCAGCTTTCCATAACCTCCACCCTGGAAAATATCATAGAACAGTGTAGAAAGTGTAGAGAATCTAAAACACATTCGGTAACATCAAATGTCAGAAAAAAAACTTGCTTTCTGTCAAGAGAGGCGAACACATCAACGAGGTCCTTGTTATTTTGTCTGTCATCCTGCATCGTCCCGTGACAGAGGGAGGCTGCCACCGTTACAGCTGATGCGCAGACAACCAATGTAGAACTATTGCATGTCGACACGTGAAAGAAGCACGGAAACTTCACATCAACAAGGGGCTTTTGAGGTAATAGCAAAGCGTGATACGGATACCGTATTATTCTCACCGTGAAATAAGTCGCTATTTCCACCAACCGAGCGATCGCGTCCTGGACTGAGTGGCAGGTGTCAACCGCTTCGTTACTCCCATCATTTACCTGAGTGTTTGGCAGAATTACTGATAACAAAGAAAATATTCTGGGTCGCCAGGGGGAAGTTCTCGGTATATTTCTATTTTTTCTTGTTTTTTCCTTTCATACTCATTCTCGTTTGTCCTGGTTCTACCCTTCTCTCTCTCTCTCTCTCTCTCTCTCTCTCTCTCTCTCTCTCTCTCTCTCTCTCTCTCTCTCTCTCTCTCTCTCTCTCTCTCTCTCTCTCTTTGACCTTTCACACCGAGCATCTACCTGTGTTTGTGTTTGTTAATTTGATTTTTACGCTCATATAACAAAGATATATTATTTCCTCCTTTCTTTGCGCGATACTTATATAAACAAGAGCGTCTAATGTATAAGCTCTGAAAGTAAAGAAATCTAAATCCAGATAATCTAATTAAGGAAAAGATTTGGATAGAAAACGACAGAAATGTACAAGCAGCCAACAGAAAACACTGCAAAGCGAAATGTGTAAACGTGGAAGCAACTGAACCTTCACTGATTCGTATTCTCAGAACCCGCATCTGGAATCCTGTCAGTTCTCTTGAAAAAAAAAAAAAAAAAAAAAAAAATCTTTAAAATAACATTGGAATAGCTAAGTAAAGGCAGCTACTTGGCAATGTTGCAAATGATGTGCATGAACTTTGTCTCCTTTAAAAAGATCCATTTTATTGTCTGATTCCTTGCACAGTGGGAGTTGTTGCATTGCGCGATACTTTGACCGATTCCGAGAGAAGCAGAAATAAGAAAGGAATAGAGGAGCGGAAGGAGAAAAGGGGAACTGTTATAAAGGGAAAAGGAATCGGCGAATATTTTTTTTTTCAGCACCCTTCATCTCTAATGTACTTTAGTAAATTTGTTGAAACACTCAGCAACTTAAAAAAATAAATAAATAAATAAAATAAAGTACCATTGACGCGTCTAGGAAACATCTCTTAAGGGCAACCAACCGCCCATGGTCTCCGTCGCACGCTTGGTGACTGTCTGCGTCAAAGCCCGATGCTGTTCCTCACGCAAGTGGGCATGTGCGTGCCTGTGCTCATGCGTGCAGGGTTTCGTACATGAGCGTGTGTGTGATGACGCTAGAGATCCGTTGTTTAGTTCCTTGAATTAATTCCGGACCTACAATGATTTGAGGATATCCTCAGTTTGGAGGGATCCGTCTCAACAGGATATATATATATATATATATATATATATTATATATATATAGATAGATAGATAGATAGATAGATAGATAGATAGATAGATAGATAGATAGATAGATAAATATCAGAATTTGATTAGAAAATAACCCCTTTGGCTGTCTGTCTGAATAAGTAATAACCTAAATATGCTAATGAATAAAAAAGAACTTTCTGCCGCGTCATTCCCTTTGTCATGTCACTTCATGTCACCTCGCTTTTTGTATCCTCTTTTTCATTCGCTTCTTTCAAACGCTCTTTAGTTTTTGTTGTTTTTTTTATTTATTTTCCTCGTTCTTTTCGTTTCCCCTATTCCATTTTCTATTCTTTCTTGGCACTTCATGTTACCTGCTTTTCTTTCGCTTCTTTCACTCGCCTTTTTGCTTTTTTTTTCGTTTTCCTCACTCTCTCAATTTTCCGTATTCGTTTTTCTTTTCTTGTTTTCCTTTTTTATGGCTTCTCTTTTTTCCTGTTTTATTTTTCTTGTTTTCCTGGCATTCTTCCTGCTTTCCTTTTCTTCGTATTCTTCATCTTTTTCTTGTTTTCCTTTAATTTTTCGTCTCCAAGTTTTTGTCATCCGTTTTCCTTCCTTATTCCTCTTTCTTTGTAACCTCTTATATTCCTTTTCCTTCTAACGCTTATTTCCCCGTTTCCTTCTATTAATTTTCTTCGTTCTTTCCCTGTCCCCTTTTCCCCTCTCCTCTCCCTTCTTTTTTCCTGTCTTTTCTCTTTTCTCCATCCCCTCTCTCTTTTCCTGATTCTATTTACGTTTTCCTTTCTTCTTTGCTTTTCTTTTTTAAATTAATGATATATAAATAAAGGCACACAAATACACACGCACACACTCAAATCCATAAATAAATACATATACGTATATATGTATGTATAATTACACACTCACACACACACACACACACACCACACACACACACACACACACACACACACACACATATATTATATATATATATATATATATATATATATATATACATATGTATGTGTATATTTACACACACACACACACACACACACACACACACACACACACACACACACACACACACAACATATATATAATATATATATATATATTATATATATATATTTTATATATATATACATATATATACATATTATATATATATGTAAGTATATATGTATGTTGTGTGTGTGTGTGTGTGTGTGTGTGTGTGTGTGTGTGTGTGTGTGTGTGTGTGTGTGTGTGTGTGTGTAATCTTTTGACTGAGTGGAGTCTCTGAAATTAGAGAGAAGGTATCAGCTAATAATACAAGTCCCATTTATACAGATTAAAAAAAGCACTGATAAATAAAGTAAGTGAATCTACCAAATTACAACATTGTACATTTTGCTTTTGGTTTTAAAGTCTTTACCAACCGAATCCACATATGAGCATAGAGTATAATCCCACCACTGCCACCCATCGATTACAATATTAATTTAACATTCAATATCATCTTGTATTCTGTCACAGTTCTCTATATCTGAAAGTTCAAACTGTGCATTTGCGTTAACTCTTTCCGTTTCTGCCTGTGGCTATTTTGCACTTACTCTTCATTTCTGCAAAGAGAGAGAATTTGATTTCTGAAAATCTTATATCACTTATGAAAACTTGCCAAAAGCCATTCTGGTATTTAAATATGAAGTAAAGATAATAGATAATAGTGGGAGTTAAAAAAAAAAATAAAAAACGTACTTAAAATTCTAATAAATCAACATCAAGCACACAAGAAATGATGACCTGTAAATCAAGATTCAATTTATATATATGATATATACTTCATGTTTGGTTTAACAAAGTAATTTAGTATTATTAAATACTTCTATATATTGTCATCTCTATGAAATGCATAAAGAATGTTGTTAATTACATTTTTTCAATAAATATATCCACTCAAAACAACAGGTAAATGTATAGAAATAATCTGTTCAATTAATTTCTTTCCTTTTCGTCTTACACTAAAGTCAGAATTGTATTGAATGGAAAATGCGGTGGATGTGAATTGGAAATGTGTGTTGCATTTCGAATCTCAGTTGTCTATGCTTAGCGATGAATAAATAAACAGCGTGGGGAGACTTCATTCCTTTCGAAATATGTTTTGAGGATTCCATTTGACATTCCAGTGTGAAGACCATCAACAAAAGACGACTTAGGAAGTGAGTGCAGTGATATGCAGTATCAAATGTGTTGAGTCAAAGATTCATCAAGTTAACAATCGCTTATATTAGAGACGTTTCGAAACAATCGTGAAGTGGTTAGCAGTCATTCAGCGATAACTCTGTGACATGGATATGCTGCTATGTGCAGAATGCCTTTGTTGCGCTGTTTTGATGTTGCTCTCGCTGGCTCCCGCGGTGTGCTGGCGTCCGCAACGGCCTTTTGTAACACATGAGTAAGCAATTAACAGCTGTAACAACGACTTCTCAGGGCGAAAATATTGTTTATTGGGATAATATTTCTTTAGTGTAGGATGAGGGTATTATGAGCTCTCTCATCTCTCATATAAACTATCTATCCAACCATTCTCCCTATATCTATCTATCTATATATGCAAATTATTACGGAAGAATAATTCAAAGCATAGACTGACTTCAGTGTAATACCAATAATACTACTACGACTTCTACTACAACTACTACTACCGCTACTACTGGTACTTCTACCACTATTACTGTTACCTCCTCCTACTACTACAACTACTAATAGCAATAAATTGCCCTATAATTAAGAAATAGACATGAGGAAGCGACACCTCGCTTGCATAGCTTGGACAGCAATATTTATTCAGCAGAGGTTAAGGTTACTGATTTTAATAAGCTTATGTTGGTTGACTTCATTTAGTGACTTCACACTCAATGTTGCTACTCTGTGACCGGAGAAGGTTATTCATCCCGTGTAGTTGCAACATGTGCCAAACGCCGCATTAAGAAATTATTTTCTGTCCCTGACTAAATCACCGGGTGGCTTTATGATTTTTCTTCTTTCAGTGGATTATATTTCACTGTAATTAGAGCGCTGTGCGGGGCGAGAGATTACGTATTCCAAAGCGCTCGCAGTTGAAACATTTGGTACTAATTACAGACACATTTTTGGCTTAAAGAACAGGATCATTTGACATAGATCTCGGCCTTAGATGAGAATGTGTGTCGGTCTTGTCTTACTGCGTGAAGGTAAGTCACTCTTTCCTCAAGGAAAAACTTTCTCTGTCTGTCTCCCTTTCTTATGTTTTCCTCTTATTCATCTTTCTTGTTTCTATTCATCTGTAACTCGTATTAAACATAGATAGACAGATAGGTAGAGAGAGATAGACAGGCAGATGAATTGGCAGATATGCAGAGAGATAGACAGAGAGGGAGAGAAACAGCACAATCGAATAATCTTCACCAACTGCCCTGACGACTTGCCTCCACCATCTCCCGGAGGCAACTCTGTTAATCAGGTCGTTTTTGTTGTGTCTGTGTCATGCACAGTAGAGTTGCCATTGTTGCAGTCAGAGTGCAAACAGGCAACGCAAAATTAATAATATTTTTATAATTGCAACACACATGAAATCTACATAAATCGTCATTATCAAGGGAAATGTGAGATATATTGCGTTCCTGCCTTTACACACTTTACAGGAAAGAATTCTAAGTCTACTTGTAGAATTTCTCTTTCCCTCATACTCATTTTCTCTCCCTGACTCTCACTCAACTCTCTCACTCTCACTCACTCTCTCTCACACACACACACACATCTCTCTCTCTCTCTCTCTCTCTCTCTCTCTCTCTCTCTCTCTCTCTCTCTCTCTCTCTCTCTCTCTCTCTTTCTCTCTCTGACCTTTCACCTCGTGTCTTCGTCTGCCCGTCGGTATCTTGCTGATTTCACATGATATATATATATATATATATATATATATATATATATATATATATATATATATATATAGTGTGAAGTTTCACACAGGAAGAAACTACAGAAGTCAAAATCTAAATCAGAAAATTTAAGGCAGTCAGATAGATAGTTACAAAGAGAGGGAGACAGACAGACAGAGACAGAGAGAGATGCGAGAGAGAGGGGGGAGTAGAGAGTGAGAGAGGAAGCAACAGCCAAGAGCAAGCAATACCAGACCCTTCCCTTATGTGCACAGAACTCTCTCTTATAACCCTGACCATTTCCTTCCAGCCCTTGTGGCGACCTCGTGAAAAACAAGTATGAAAACACTGCTGTAACGAACGAGGAAAAGCAGCTACTGAACATCGTCGCTAATGATTTGCTTGGATTTACCTGCGTTGGCAATGCTATTATGTCCACGTTATTTTGGTGTTTGGTTTCATGCACAGGTGAAAGATGCTGCTGCCTTTTTCAGACGATTATTTCTACCTATTATTTTATCATTTGATTAATCATTATGGTATTGGTTTATAATGAGCACTTCGCACCACATAAGGGGGATGCCACCTTTGGCGAATGTACTGTATACTTAAGACTAATGGCCACTTGGCTAGTTGACCGAGAAAGCGTTTCCCAGTTTCTGATCAGCCAGGGACAAGCGGGGGAGGAAGGGAGCTCGTGTGGAAGGAAAGATTTTCTTCTCGGAGGCAAAGTGGAGTCTAATGTGTAGAGTTGTGTGTAACGCTGATTTATCGCTCAATTCCCGTCATGCAAAGCTGCTGTTGTGAGAGTGAGTGCACAGATGATGGAAGAATTGCTCTCGTGGTTTTGCTTTTGACGCTTGCGAAGAAACAGGTGTCTTGAGGAAAAGCAAAATATGACGTAAATTTTAGACGGAAACAAAATGCGACAAAGAAATGAATTCCGGATATTTCCACTGTAAGAAATGGCATTTTCACCGACCGAACGACCGCGTCCGGACTGACTGGCCAATCCTGCCGCATCGCCGTCGACGCCGAATCCTGATTCCTGGCACTGCTGAGGATTCCATGAGGATTCCTGACTTTTTGGTCCAGGAATGTGGAAATGTAATTCCAGAGAACAATTCACTTTATAAAGGGGAATTAACGCGAAAATGCGAGCTAAAAACAACATAAATCATGTAGATGTTGCAACAGCACACTCTGCAAATTGTCGCCACGAAGGGAAATGGCAAAGACTAAGCTTTAAGCGGCCGAGATTTCTTTTCACTCATGTTACTGATGTTATTATTGTTATCCTCATTATCATTATTCTTTATCATTTAGATTTCCCTGTTTGCGCCTTGGTAGGAGATTCGAGGCCAGATTCGCGAAGGAGTATTTCGTTAAATATCAAAACCGACAAGTGACGAAGAAGAAGCAGCAGACGGACCATTTTCACACACTAAGTGAGACAATTGGTGGCTACAAACAGACGCGGATGGCATTGAAAGGGAAGAAAAAATATAAATTGATAAAAGAGATAGAGAATAAAAAGGAACGGAAACTGGTTAGTCAAAAGCCTGATGTTATTTTCGGAAAAGCTTGGCGAGAAAGGCGTCAGGCAGTCCGAGAGTTTTCATTTCATAATTTCGTTTGTTGTGCCTCTTGCTCTTCTCTTTCTCTTTCTCTTCTCTCTTTCTCTTTGTATTATTATTTGCTTTTTTGTAACATGTTTGTATATATTCAGATATGTATACATACATATGAACATATAAATACATACATCTATATCTATCTATATGTACATATATATACAAAAATAATATATATATATATATATATATAT
The DNA here is from genome assembly GCF_003789085.1 of Penaeus vannamei. Taxonomy (NCBI): domain Eukaryota; kingdom Metazoa; phylum Arthropoda; class Malacostraca; order Decapoda; family Penaeidae; genus Penaeus; species Penaeus vannamei. The sequence continues at coordinate 18,174 of NW_020871210.1, forward strand.
ATGAATATATATTATATATATTTATGTATACACACGCACACACACATTATACACACATACACACGCACACACATATATATATACATATATATAGATAGATAATTAGATAGCAAGATAGATAGTTAGATAGCAAGATAGATAGATGTAGATGTATATATATATATATATATTATATATATATATATATATGTTGTGTGTGTGTGTGTGTGTGTGTGTGTGTGTGTGTGTGTGTGTGTTGTGTGTGTGTGTGTGTGTGTGTGTGTGTGTGTGTGTGTGTGTGTGTGTGTGTGTGTGTGTGTGTGTGTGTGTGTATGTATGTATATATATATATATGTATATAATTTGCTTTTTATCAGAGCTTACAGTTATACTGAAAGCCCATTGATCAGCTCGACTCACCCATAAGCCATTAGTGGAATGCAATATTCATTCAGTATTTCGTAACCAAAGCTTTCTCTTTCTGAATTCTGAAAGCGGCGTGTTTATGGTACCTTTCAGTGTTGCCGTCTGTGGATCATCCCTTTACATCTAAACATCTCATGAAATAAACATCAAATAAAAATCCCTTATGCAAATTGGGCAACAGCGAATCTAATATTGCGATATGGATTGATACAGTTAAGGGGGAGGTGCTGGGAAAAGACTGATAAACATCCCCTTAATGTTGATAAGGGCTATTATAATTATTTCTTTACTGCGTCCAATCCTAAGACAAAGAAAAAGGGACTAACTCTAATCCTCTTGTTTATTCTAACCCGCACTTGATACTCATATTAATGTTTGTTTTTCTCTTCAAAAGTTTACGTGTAATATTTGATTGGTTTTAGTGGAATTTGCTGCCTTTTACACCATCTAACATTTTTCTCTAAGGTAAGAATACGTGTCTTAATGAACTTTTCAACTTAACCTTATATTCTAACTAACAAGATGGATGTAGAGAACCATTAATTTTATTCCTTCCCTTTTTTCCATTCTGTCTCTTGTATATATGTGTTTGTAACATTTTCCTTTTATGGTTTCCCTTTCGTGTTTATATTTGTCCTTGTATATGCTTCTCTCCTACTTATTCTCTTTCGCTGTGTCGGATCGACCATGTTGCAAGACCATTTAAGGGCAGTATTACAGCAATTGCAAAAGAGCGTCAGTTTCTGCTTGAAGTTTGCAACAGAAGATGCAACAGAAATTGCTGTTGAAATTCAGATTCAGTGCTCGGTGTGAACCTCGGCACAGAGGAAATCTGTAGAATGACGGCTTTTGGAAATATTATACTTTCTCGCTTTTCTACATTTTTTTTCACAGTGGAAAGTGTCGCATTCAGGTTATGAAGAATCCGTGGCACAATGCCTCTTCACTTCATTCCGCGTATTCAAAATTCAATGATGCAACACCGCAGCGCTCTCCGACGCCATGACACGAGAAGCGCCTTCGTTGTCCACGCAGACACCGACGGTCACCTCCCGAAGTGGTCCCAGGCCTCCATCATAAAGCAAGGCCTGGCCCCACGACTAAGGAAGATGGTATAAGCGGCGTTCATTCATACAACTAACAACATCAACACCGCTACGGGGAGCCACGAACTAGCCAAGGTCGTCGCTCACCTGATGCCAACGTGACCTGATCACCCAGTAATTGTATATATACTCCTCTATGTACCTGATGTAGGGCCGGGCCACTCCAGAGAAAAGGCCCGGGCGAAGCATGACTTCGCAAATCTAACTGAACTGAACCTCATGTAGCAAATACCCTAACGAAGCAATAGTGAAAAGGCCTTCGGCATATTCGTGTGTTTTCTTGCCCTTCCCTTCGTTGTTCCTGTTGCAAACTGTTCACCATGAATTCCACACATGTATACATGTATATATATATATAATATATATATATATATATATATATATATATATATATATATATATATATATATATATATATATATATATATATATATATATATATATATATATATATATATATATATATATATATATATATATATATATATATATATATATATATATATATATATATATATATATATATATATATATATATATATATATATATATATATATATATATATATATATATATATATATATATATATATATATATATATATATATATATATATATATATATATATATATATATATATATACATATATATATATATATATATATATATATATATATATATATATATATATATATATATATATATATATATATATATATATATATATATATATACTATATATATATATATATATATATATATATATATATATATATATATATATATATATATATATATATATATATATATATATATATATATATATATATATATATATATATATATATAGTATCACAGTATATATACATTTAATTACATATATATGTATATTTTTATTTTCTTCTTTTTTGCTTAGTAAGAGGTTGCGCCAGGCTCCCTTTTGTGCTTTATTACTTTACTTCATTTTTGTAGGAATCGTAAGTACATAGAAAGTTAAAAAGCCATTGTAGAAAATAACAAAAACAAAAAAAAACAAAAAAAAAAAACGGGGAAACCTACTGCTTAAGAACTCTCGGCGATGGTTTTTGGTGTTGTGTTTGATCTCTTATTTGCTTTTATTGCTTTTTAAGTCTGATTTTTTTTACCTGACACATCCATCCCCGGCCCAGCGTGCTTCGGAGGGTTCCTGCCCGCACCGCCAAGAGAAGCCCTTTGGCGACAGAAGCAGCGCGGCAGTTGCCTCCCTCAGGTCACCCCGTCACTCACAAACAGGGCTGCCTTCACTACAGCATCACGAGCGACGCCCTCGCCTCTGTCTGCGCGGGGTGGCTGCCACGCCCTCCGTCGCCAGGAACCGCCCGGATCGCGAAGCCCTCGCCATCGCCTCTCAAGTGGAGCCAAGAAGTCCCTGGAGATGGAACCTTACGAGGAGAAAAAAAAACGAAATGATTAATTAATTTTGTTTTGTGAAATAATAGCTTCTAAAGCCAGCTTTCCATAACCTCCACCCTGGAAAATATCATAGAACAGTGTAGAAAGTGTAGAAAATCTAAAACACATTCGGTAACATAAAAAAAAAAAAAAAAAAAAAACTTATTATCAAGGTCCTTGTTATTTTGTCTGATATCCTGTATCGTCCCGTGATCGAGGGATGCTGCCACCGTTACAGCTGATGCGCAGACAACCAATGTAGAACTCTTGCATGTCGACACGTGAAAGAAAGCACGGAAACTTCACATCCAAAGCGTGATACGGAATATATACCGTATTATTCTCACCGTGAGAAATAAGTCGCTATTTCCACCAACCGAGCGATCGCGTCCTGGACTGAGTGGCAGGTGTCAACCGCTTCGTTACTCCCATCATTTACCTGAGTGTTTGGCAGAATTACTGATAACAAAGAAAATATTCTGGGTCGCCAGGGGGAAGTTCTCGGTATATTTTTTTTTTTCTTGTTTTTTCCTTTCATACTCATTCTCGTTTGTCCTGGTTCTACCCTTCTCTCTCTCTCTCTCTCTCTCTCTCTCTCTGACCTTTCACACCGAGCATCTACCTGTGTTTGTGTTTGTTAATTTGATTTTTACGCTCATATAACAAAGATATATTATTTCCTCCTTTCTTTGCGCGATACTTATGTAAGCAAGAGCGTCTAATGTATAAGCTCTGAAAGTAAAGAAATCTAAATCCAGATAATCTAATTAAGGAAAAGATTTGGATAGAAAACGACAGAAAAGTACAAATTGCCAACAGAAAACATTGCAAAGCGAAATGTGTAAACGTGGAAGCAACTGGACCTTCACTGATTCGTATTCTCAGAACCCGCATCTGAATCCTGTCAGTTCTCTTAAAAAAAAAAAAAAAAAAAAAAAAATCATTAAAATAACATTGGAATAGCTAAGTAAAGGCAGCTACTCGTCATTGTTGCAAATGATGTGCATGAACTCTGTCTCCTTTAAAAAGATCCATTTTATTGTCTGATTCCTTGCACACTGGGAGTTGTTGCATTGCGCGATACTTTGACCGATTCCGAGAGAAGCAGAAATAAGAAAGGAATAGAGGAGCGGAAGGAGAAAGGAGGAACTGTTATAAAGAGAAAAGGAATCGGCGAATAATCTTTTTTTCAGCACCCTTCATCGCTAATGTAATTTAGTAAATTTGTTGAAAACACTCAGCAACTTCAAAAAAAAAAAAAAAAAAAAAAAAAAATAATAATAAAAATAAAAAAATAAAATAAAATACCATTGACGGCGTCTAAGAAACATCTCTTAAGGGCAACCGCCCATGGTCTCCGTCGCACGCTTGGTGACTGTCTGCGTCAAAGCCCAAAGCTGTTCCTCACGCAAGTGGGCATGATGGGTGCATGTGGTGCAATGGGCATGATGTGATGATGTGCGAGCAGATGATGTATTGAAAGAATTCCGTCCTTGAACTCATTCCGGACCTGCAAGGATTTGAGGATATCCTCAGTTTGGAGGGGATCCGTCTCAACAGGAATATATATATAGATAGATAGATAGATAGATAAATATCAGAATTTGATTAGAAAATAACCCCTTTGGCTGTCTGTCTGAATAAGTAAGACCCTAAATATGCTAATGAATAAAAAAGAACTTTCTGCCACGTCATTCCCTTTGTCATGTCACTTCATGTCACCTCGCTTTTTGTATCCTCTCTTTTCATTCGCTTCTTTCAAACGCTCTTTAGTTTTTATGTTGTTTTTTTTATTCATTTTCCTCGTTCTTTTCGTTTCCCCTATTCCATTTTCTATTCTTTCTTGGCACTTCATGTTACCTGCTTTTCTTTCGCTTCTTTCACTCGCCTTTTTGCATATTTTTTCGTTTTCCTCACTCTCTCAATTTTCCGTATTCGTTTTTCTTTTCTTGTTTTCGTTTTTTATGGCTTTTCTCTCTTTTCCTGTTTTATTTTTCTTGTTTTCCTGGCATTCTTCCTGTTTTCCTTTTCTTCGTATTCTTCACCTTTTTCTTGTTTTCCTTTAATTTTTTCGTCTCCAAGTTTTTGTCATCCGTTTTCCTTCCTTATTCCTTTTTCTTTGTAACTTCTCTTATATTCCTTTTCCTTCTAACTCTTATTTCCCCGTTTCCTTCTATTAATTTTCTTCGTTCTTTCCCTGTCCCCTTTTTCCCTCTCCTCTCCCTCTCTTTTTTTCCTGTCTTTTCTCTTTTCTCCATCCCCTCTCTCTTTTCCTGATTCTATTTACGTTTTCCTTTCTTCTTTGCTTTTCTTTTTTTTAATTAATGATATATAAATAAAGGCACACAAATACACACGCACACACTCAAATCCATAAATAAATACATATACATATATATGTATGTATAAATTACACACTCACACACACACTCACACACACACACACACAACACACACATATATATATATATAATATATATATATATATATATATATATATATATATATATATGTATGTGTATATTTACACACACACACACACACACACACACACACACACACACACACACACACACACACATATATATATATATATATATATATATATATATATACATATATATATATATATATATATATATATATATATATGTAAGTATATATGTATGTGTGTGTATTTGTGTGTGTGTGTGTGTGTGTGTGTGTGTGTGTGTGTGTGTGTGTGTGTGTATATATATATATATATATATATATATATATATATATATATATATATATATCTTTTGACTGAGTGGAGTCTCTGAAATTAGAGAGATGGTATCAGCTAATAATACGTCCCATTTATATAGATTAAAAAAGCACTGATAAATAAAGTAAGTGAATCTACCAAATTACAACATTGTACATTTTGCTTTTGGTTTTAAAGTCTTTGGCCAACCGAATCCACATATGAGCATAGAGTATAATCCCACCACTGCCACCCATTGATTACAATATTCATCTAACATTCAATATTCATCTTGTATTCTGTCACAGTTCTCTATATCTGAAAGTTCAAACTGTGCATTTGCGTTAACTCTTTCCGTTTCTGCCTGTGGCTATTTTGCACTTACTCTTCATTTCTGCAAAGAGAGAGAATTTGATTTCTGAAAATCTTATATCACTTATGAAAACTTGCCAACAGCCATTCTGGTGTAAAAAATGAAGTAGAGATAATAGTGGGAAAAAAAAAAACGTACTTAGAGAATCAAATGAATCAACATCAAACAAACAAGAAATGATGACTTGTAAATCAAGATTCAATCTATATACATATGATATATACTTCATGTTTGGTTTAACAACAAAGTAATTTAGTATCATTAAATATTTCTATATATTGTCATCTCTAGGAAATACATAAAGAATGTTGTTGTTAATTACATTTTTTCAATAAATATATCCACTCAAAACAACAGATAAATGTATAGAAATAATCTGTTCAATTAATTTCTTTCCTTTTCGTCTTACACTAAAGTCAGAATTGTATTGTATTGAATGGAAAATGCGGTGGATGTGAATTGGAAATGTGTGTTGCATTTCGAATCTCAGTTGTCTATGCTTAGCGATGAATAAATAACAGCGTGGGGGAGAGACTTCATTCCTTTCGAAATATGTTTTGAGGATTCCATTTGACATTCCAGTGTGAAGGATATCAACAAAAGACGACTTAGGACGTGAATGCAGTGATATGCAGTACAAAATGTGTTGATGAGTCAAAGATTCATCGTTAACAATCGCTTATATTACAGACGTTTTGAAACAATCGTGAAGTGGTTAGCAGTCATTCAGCTAGAGCGCTGTGACATGGATATGCTGCTATGTGCAGAATGCCTTTGTTGCGCTGTTTTGATGTTGCTCTCGCTGGCACCCGCGGTGTGCTGGCGTCCGCAACGGCCTTTGTAACACATGAGTAAGCAATTAACAGCTGTAACAACGACTTTCTCAGGGCGAAAATATTGTTTATTGGGATAATATATTCTTTAGTGTAGGATGAGGGTATTATGAGCTCTCTCCATCTATCTATCCAACCATTCTCCCTATATCTATCTATCTATATATGCAAATTATTACGGAAGAATAATTCAAAGCATAGACTGACTTCAGTGTAATACCAATAATACTACTACGACTTCTACTACAACTACTACTACCACTACTACTGGTACTTCTACCACTATTACTGTTACCTCCTCCTACTACTACAACTACTAATAGCAATAAATTGCCCTAGAATTAATAAATAGACATGAGGAAGCGACACCTCGCTTGCATAGCTTGGACAGCAATATTTATTCAGCAGAGGTTAAGGTTACTGATTTTAATAAGCTTATGTTGGTTGACTTCATTTAGTGACTTCACACTCAATGTTGCTACTCTGTGACCCGGAGAAGGTTATTCATCCCGTGTAGTTGCAACATAAGCCAAACGCCGCATTAAGAAATTATTTCTGTCCCTGACTAAATCACCGGGTGGCTTTATGATTTTTCTTCTTTCAGTGGATTATATTTCACTGTAATTAGAGCGTTGTGCGGGGCGAGAGATTACGTATTCCAAAGCGCTCGCAGTTGAAACATTTGGTACTAATTACAGACACATTTTTGGCTTAAAGAACAGGATCATTTGACATAGATTTCTGCGGTAGATGAGAATGTGTCAGTCTTGCCTTACTGCGTGAAGGTGAGAGTCACTCTTTCCTCAAGGAAAAACTTTCTCTGTCTGTCTCCCTTTCTTATGTTTTCCTCTTATTCATCTTTCTTGTTTCTATTCATCTGTAACTCGTATTAAACACAGATAGACAGATAGGTAGAGAGAGATAGACTAGGCAGATAATTGGCAGATATGCAGAGAGATAGACAGAGAGGAGAGAAACAGCACAATCGTATAATCACCAACTGCCCTAACGACTTACCTCCACCATCTCCCGGAGGCAACTCTGTTAATCAGGTCCTTTTTGTTGTGTCTGTTGTCATGCACAGGAGAGTTGCCATTGTTGCAGTCAGAGTGCAAACAGGCAACGCAAAATTAATAATATTTTTATAATTGCAACACACATGAAATCTACATAAATCGTCATTATCAAGGGAAATGTGGGATATATTGCGTTCCTGCCTTTACACACATTGCAGGAAAGAATTCTAAGTCTACTTGTAGAATTTCTCTTTCCCTCAAATTCATTTTCTCTCTCCTGACTCTCACTCAACTCACTCACTCACTCACTCACTCACTCACTCACTCACTCACTCACTCACTCACTCTCTCTCTCTCTCTTTGACCTTTCACCTCGTGTCTTCGTCTGCCCGTCGCTATCTTGCTGATTTCAGTATTCATGTTAATATATATATATATATATATATATATATATATATATATATATATATATATATATATATATTATTTTTGCTTCACAGTGAAGTTTCACACAAGAAACTACAGAAGTCAAAATCTAAATCAAGAAAATTTAAGGCAATCAGATAGATAGTTACAAAGAGAGGGAGACAGACAGACAGAGACAGAGAGATGACGAGAGAGAGGGGGGGGGTAGAGTGAGAGAGGAAGCAACAGCCAAGAGCAAGCAATACCAGACCCTTCCCTTATGTGTACAGAACTCTCTCTTATAATCCTGACTATTTCCTTCCAGCCCTTGTGGCGACGTAGAAAAACAAGTATGAAAACACTGCTATAACGAGCGAGGAAAAGCAGCTACTGAACATCGTCGCTAATGATTTGCTTGGATTTACCCTGCGTTGGCAATGCTATTATGTCCACGTTATTTTGGTGTTTGGTTTCAGGCACAGGTGAAAGATGCTGCTGCCTTTTTCAGACGATTATTTCTGATACCTATTATTTCATCATTTGATTAATCATTATGGTATTGGTTTATAATGAGCACTTCCACACACATAAGGGGGATGCCACCTTTGGCGATTGTACTGTATACTTAGGACTAATGGCCACTTGGCTAGTTGACCGAGAAAGCGTTTCCCAGTCTCTGATCAGCCAGGGACAAGCGGGGGAGGAAGGGAGCTCGTGTGGAAGGAAAGATTTTCTTCTCGGAGGCAAAGTGGAGTCTAATGTGTAGAGTTGTGTGTAACGCTGATTTATCGCTCAATTCCCGCCATGCAAACAAGCTGCTGCTGTGAGAGTGAGTGCACAGATGATGGAAGAATTGCTCTCGTGGTTTTGCTTTTGACGCTCTGCGAAGAAACAGATGTCTTGACGAAAAGCAACATATGACGTAAATTTTAGATGGAAACAAAATGCGACAAAGAAATGAATTCCGGATTATTTCCACTGTAAGAAATGGCATTTTCACCGACCGAACGACCGCGTCCGGACTGACTGGCCAATCCTGCCGCATCGCCATCGACGCCGAATCCTGATTCCTGGCACTGCTGAGGATGTCCATGAGTATTCCTGACTTTTTGGTCCAGGAATGTGGAAATCTAATTCCAGAGAACAATTCACTTTATAAAGGGGAATTAACGCGAAAATACGAACTAAAAACAACATAAATCATGTAGATGTTGCAACAGCACACTCTGCAAATTGTCGCCACGAAGGGAAATGGCAAAGACTAAGCTTTAAGCGGCCGAGGATTCTTCTTTTCACTCATGTTACTGATGTTATTATTGTTATCCATTATCATTATTCTTGTTATCATTTAGATTTCCCTGTTTGTGCCTGTCCAAGGTACCTCTAAGGGAGATACCGGGGGTCGAGGCCAGATTCGCGAAGGAGTATTTCGTTAAATATCAAAACCGACAAGTGATGGAAGAAGAAAATGCAATCTTCATCTTATAAGCAGACGGACCATTTTCACACACTAACAGTGAGACAATTGGTGGCTACAAACAGACGCGGATGGCATTGAAAGGGAAGAAAAAGAGAAATTGATAAAAAGAGATAGAGAATAAAAAGGAACGGAAACTGGTTAGTCAAAAGCCTGATGTTATTTTCGGAAAAGCTTGGCGAGAACGGCGTCAGGCAGTCCGAGAGTTTTCATTTCATAATTTCGTTTGTTGTGCCTCTTGCTCTTCTCTTTCTCTTGCATTTGTCTCTGTGTATTCTCATTTTTTGTAACATGTTTTTCAGATATGTATACATACATATGAACATATAAATACATATATCTATATCTATCTATAGTACATATATATATATATATATATATATATATATATATATATATATATATATATATATGTATATAATATATATGTACACACACACACACACACACACATTATATATACATATATACACACATGTGTGTGTGTGTGTGTGTGTGTGTGTGTGTGTGTGTGTGTGTGTGTGTGTGTGTGTGTGTGTGTGTGTGTGTGTGTGTGTGTGTGTGTATGTGCTTTTTATCAGAGCTTACAGTTTTACTGAAAGCCCATTGATCAGCTCGACTCACCCATAAGCCATTAGTGGAATGCAATATTCATTCAGTATTTCGTAACCAAAGCTTTGTTTCTGAATTCTGAAAGCGGCGTGTTTATGGTACCTTTCAGTGTTGCCGTCTGTGGATCATCCCTTTACATAAACATCTCATGAAATAAACATCAAATAAAAATCCCTTATGCAAATTGGGCAACAGCGAATCTAATATTGCGATATGGATTGATACAGTTAAGGGGGAGTGCTGGGAAAAGACTGGTAAACATCCCTTAATGTTGATAAGGGCTATTATAATTATTTCTTTACTGCGTCCAATCCTAAGACAAAGAAAAAGGGGACTAACTCTAATCCTCTTGTTTATTCTAATTAACCCGCACTTGATACTCATATTAATGTTTGTTTTTCTCTTCAAAAGTTTACGTGTAATATTTCATTGGTTTTAGTGGAATTTGCTGCCTTTTACACCATCTAACATTTTTCTCTAAGGTAAGAATACGTGTCTTAATGAACTTTTCAACTTAACCTTATATTCTAAATAACAAGATGGATGTAGAGAAATTAATTTTATTCCTTCCCTTTTTTCCATTTCTGTCTCTTGTATATATGTGTTTGTAACATTTTTCTTTTATGGTTTCCCTTTCGTGTTTATATTTGTCCTTGTATATGCTTCTCTCCTACTTATTCTTTTCGCTGTGTCGGATCGACCATGTTGCAAGACCATTTAAGGGCAGTATTACAGCAATTGCAAAAGAGCGTCAGTTTCTGCTTGAAGTTTGCAACAGAAGATGCAACAGAAATTGCTGTTGAAATTCAGATTCAGTGCTCGGTGAACCTCGGCACAGAGGAAATCTGTAGAATGACGGCTTTTGGAAATATTTATACTTTCTCGCTTTTCTACATTTTTTTTCACAGTGGAAAGTATCGCATTCAGGTTATGAAGAATCCGTGGCACAATGCCTCTTCACTTCATTCCGCGAATTCAAAATTCAATTGATGCAACACCGCAGCGCTCTCCGACGCCATGACACGAAAGCGCCTTCGTTGTCCACGCAGACACCGACGGTCACCTCCCGAAGTGGTCCCAGGCCTCCATCATAAAGCAAGGCCTGGCCCCACGACTAAGGAAGATGGTATAAGCGGCGTTCATTCATACAACTAACAACATCAACACCGCTACGGGAGCCACGAACTAGCCAAGGTCGTCGCTCACCTGATTGCCAACGTGACCTGATCACCCAGTAATTGTATACTCCTCTATGTACCTGTATCCATGACTTCTCTAACTGATGAACCTCATGTAGCATATACCCTAACGAAGCAATAGTGAAAAGGCCTTCGGCATATTCGTGTGTTTTCTTGCCCTTCCCTTCGTTGTTCCTGTTGCAATCTGTTCACCATGAATTCCACACATGTATATATGTATATATATATATATAAATATATATATATATATATATATATATATATATATATATATATATATATATATATATATATATATATATATATATATATATATATATATAATATATATATATATATATATATATATATATATATATATATATATATCATATATATATATATATATATATATATATATATATATATATATATATATATATATATATATATATATATATATATACATATATATATATATATATATATATATATATATATATATATACTATATATATATATATATATATATATATATATATATATATATATATATATATATATATATTATATATATATATATATATATATACATATATATATATATATATATATATATATATATATATATATATATATATAGTATATATATATATATATATATATATATATATATATATATATATATATATATATATATATATATAGCCATATATATAAGTATATATACATTTGTATTTTTTTTTTTCTTCTTTTTCTTAGTAAGAGGTTGCGCCAGGCTCCCTTTTGTGCTTTATTAGTTTACTTCATTTTTGTAGGAATCGTAAGTACATAGAAAGTTAAAAAAGCCATTGTAGAAAATAACAAAAAAAAAAAAAACAAAAAAAAAAAAACGGGGAAACCTACTGCTTAAGAACTCTCGGCGATGGTTTTTGGTGTTGTGTTTGATCTCTTCTATTGCTTTTAATATGTTTTCCCCTGGCCCAGCGTGCTTCCGGAGGGTTCCTGCCGCTCGCCAGAGAAGCCCTTTGGCGACAGAAGCAGCGCGGCAGTTGCTCCCTCAGGGTCACTCCGTCACTCACGAACAGGGTCGCCTTCACTACAGCATCACGAGCGACGCCCTCGCCTCTGTCTGCGCGGCGGGGTGGCTGCCACGCCCTCCGTCGCCAGGAACCGCCCGGATCGCGAAGCCTCGCCATCGCCTCTCAAGTGGAGCCAAGAAGTCCCTGGAGATGGAACCTTACGAAGAGAAAAAACGAAATGATTAATTCATTTTGTTTTGTGAAATAATAGCTTCTAAAGCCAGCTTTCCATAACCTCCACCCTGGAAAATATCAGAGAACAGTGTAGAAAGTGTAGAAAATCTAAAACACATTCGGTAACTTTATACAAAAAAAAAAAAAAAAATTATTATCAAGGTCCTTGTTATTTTGTCTGATATCCTGCATCGTCCAGTGATCGAGGGAGGCTGCCACCGTTACAGCTGATGCGCAGACAACCAATGTAGAACTATTGCATGTCGACACGTGAAAGAAGCACGGAAACGTCACATCAACAAGGGACTTTTGGTAATAGCAAAGCGTGATACGGAAATATACCGTATTATTCTCACCGTAAGAAACAAGTCGCTATTTTCCACCAACCGAGCGATCGCGTCCTGGACTGAGGGCAGGTGTCAACCGCTTCGTTACTCCCATCATTTACCTGAGTGTTTGGCAGAATTACTGATAACAAAGAAAATATTCTGGGTCGCCAGGGGGAAGTTCTCGGTATATTTCTATTTTTTCTTGTTTTTTCCTTTCATACTCATTCTCGTTTGTCCTGGTCTCTCTCTCTCTCTCTCTCTCTCTCTCTCTCTCTCTCTCTCTCTCTCTCTCTCTCTCTCTCTCTCTCTCTCTCTCTCTCTCTCTCTCTTTGACCTTTCACACCGAGCATCTACCTGTGTTTGTGTTTGTTAATTTGATTTTTACGCTCATATAACAAAGATATATTATTTCCTCCTTTCTTTGCGCGATACTTATATAAAACAAGAGCGTCTAATGTATAAGCTCTGAAAGTAAAGAAATCTAAATCCAGATAATCTAATTAAGGAAAAGATTTGGATAGAAAACGACAGAAAAGTACAAGCAGCCAACAGAAAACACTGCAAAGCGAAATGTGTAAACGTGGAAGCAACTGGACCTTCACTGATTCGTATTCTCAGAACCCGCATCTGGAATCCTGTCAGTTTCTTAAAAAAAAAAAAAAAAAAATCTTTAAAATAACATTGGAATAGCTAAGTAAAGCAGCTACTCGTCATTGTGCAAATGATGTGCATGATTGTCTCCTTTAAAAAGATCCATTTTATTGTCTGCTTTCTTGCACAGTGGGAGTTGTTGCATTGCGATTTACTTTGACCGATTCCGAGAGAAGCAGAAATAAGAAAGGAATAGAGGAGCGGAAGGAGAAAGGAGGAACTGTTATAAAGAGAAAAGGAATCGGCGAATAATCTTTTTTCAGCACCCTTCATCGCTAATGTACTTTAGTAAATTTGTTGAAAACACTCAAAAAAAAAAAAAAAAAAAAAAAAAAAAAAACCATTGACGGCGTCGAGGAAACATCTCTTAAGGGCAGCCAACCGCCCATGGTCTCCGTCGCACGCTTGGTGACTGTCTGCGTCAAAGCCCGATGCTGTTCCTCGCAAGTGGGCATGTGCGTGTCTGTGCCCACGTGTGCAGAGATTCGTATGAGATGACGCTAGAGATCCGTTGTTTAGTTCCTTGAATTAATTCCGTACCTGCAATGGTTTAAGGATATCCTCGGTTTGGAGGGATCCGTTCAAACAGGAATACATATACATACATATATATATATATATATATATATATATATATATATATATATATATATATATATATATATATATATATATATATATGTATATGTATATATATATATATATATATATATATATATATATATATATATATATATTATATATATATATTATACTATATATATATATACATACATATAAAAAAATATATATGTATATACATATAAATATACATAAGTATATGTACATATATACACACACACATATTTACATATGTATATATATATATATATATATATATATATATATATATATATATATATATATATATATATATATATATATATATGAACACATATCTATATGTATACATGTTTGTGTATGCATAATATGATCGATATCAGAATATCAAAAATTGATTAGAAAATAACCCCTTCTTCTTCTCTTCTTGTGTTCCTCCTTCGGGACAAAAGTCGAGTGAGCCTTGTGTGAAGGATTCCGGATGGAAGCAGTTTGGGCCAAAATTCTCTCTCTCTCTCGGTCTCTCTTACTTTTTCTCTGTCTCTCGGTCTCTCTTTCTCTTTCTCGGTCTCTCTCATCCCCCCCCTCCTCTCTCTCTCTCTCTCTCTCTTTCTCTCTCTCTCTCTCTCTCTTCTATTTTTAGGTATTACATTAAGCACGATATATTTTGAGTTTTATCTTTTTTCATCTTCCTCTCCCTATTAGCTTTTCTATCTGCTATTCACCCCAGTCAAGTAAAGATAAAACGGTATTGTTTATCACGGTGACGAGAGCACCTCAGGGCTTTTGACCCAAAAGCTTTATCTTTTACCTGATGTTTTTGCTCTTGTTTTTTTTCTCTGTGTTTCCACTTGACTTTGTTATTTTCTTGTTGCTGTCATTATATGTTACGTTTCTATCTTACGAAAGCCAGACTGTTTTCAGGTTGATAAAACAGCGTCAACAAAGACGAGGAAATTATTAAGAGGATCATTCACGTGAAAGAAAAGCAATCTCAGACGAAATATGTGGAAGAATTGATTATAAAAATAAGTAAATAAGGACACATTACACAATATTCATTTAAAATAATTTTCCTAGAGCCATAAATCCCTCGGAGTATATGGAATTTGCAATTATGAATATATGACAAAACAGGAAAAAAGCACAATATACTATAAATTCAATTAGTGTTTTGTATTTTTCTTCTAGCGATAATGGATCTGTTAATGAGGGAAGTGTCGAATGTGCATTTTTACCAACCCATTAATTCGTCAGATATTACAAAATGAAAGGATTTTGAAATTGCCTAAATGTTAAAAACAAAAATTCGGAACAAGCTTCTCGACATTTAAATATCATAATTAAGGTTTATATTTCATACTCCCTACTTCCTTATCCACTGAATGTTGCCATATATGCTAATGGTCATCAACTAAAACGAGAACCAACAACAGACTGCATTCTTCCCTCTGCAACAAAGGGGAAGTTGAGAAGCAGGCATTTCACCAAGCAACCGACCGCTTCCTGACTGACCGGCCAGAACCCGCCACTTCGCTGCTGCCATCGAGTCCTGATACCAAGTACCGCGCGCCGTAAATCTGTCTGCCGGAGATACCAAAGCTAGATGGAACATTGTGGGTTTTCTGGAAAAGCTCATTTTAACACATCAGTTGTTGCGCGGTTCCATATTGATTCTCGAAGTTGGTTCATTCTCTCTCGCACCCTTGGTCTCGCTGTCTCTGGATTTCATTAGATACTGGTCTTTTGTTGATTTTTTTTTTTTTTTTTTTTTTTTTTTTTTTTACTTATTTTGAAATGGCATTTCCGAGTAATAATCAGTGGATTATTTTTACACTGGAATATCAACAGACTTGGAGTTCATTTGGTATGTATTGAACATTCTTTATCTCTCTCAACATCTCCCTATCATACTTTGTTTTTCTCTGATATTTCTCCTTGTAGCATTTGTCTCCTTGACATATTATTACATTGCAACACATTCGCTCCACCTTTTCAGCAGGTTTTACAAAGCCTCTCAAACACGGATCAGGGGAGTAAATGAACTTCTCTTATCTTCTTCCTTCTTTTCCTCTTCGTTTCTTCATATCCCCTCTTTCTATTAGTTTTCTTTTTCCTCTACGGCACGGAATTTTGGAAGATTTAACTGAAACCGTTGAATCTATGAAACCGAATCTCACAATCTATTTTCTAATTATCGGTTTCCCTCTCCTTCCCTTCTTTGCTTTCTCGATATTCCTCCTATCTCTTCCCGCTTCTCTCTCTATCTTTCATGTCCCCCCCCTTTTAATAAATAGTTATCTATATTTTTGCCACTCTTTACCTCTTTTTGTTTTCATCTTTCAATCTATCTTTCTCTTTCCCACCTATCTTCCAGAATTCTATCATCCGTCTCTACCCCTATTCTCTCTCTCTGTCACTAGCCC
>NW_020871210.1:40000-42500 GCF_003789085.1 Penaeus vannamei
ACCTATCTATCTATCCATCTCTCTCTCTCTCTCTCTCTTTACCTACCTATTCATTATTCTATCCATCTCTCTCTCTGCATCTCTCTCTCTCTCTCTCTCTCTTCTCTCTCTCTCTCTCTCTCTCTCTCTCTCTCTCTCTCTCTCTCTCTCTCTCTCTCTCTCTCTCTCTGCATCTCTCTCTCTCTTATCTGTCTACCTATCTATTTAGATTTCTATCTATCCATCTATGTCTATTTATCTAACTATCTGCTTACCTATCTATCTATCTATCTATACATCTCTCGCTCTCTTCACACACTTACAAACACATATACACAAGTACCAATGCAAACACACATATACATGTGAGCCTTTCTTTTACAGCATGTTAAAGTTAAGGAATTAATCTTTAAGATACTTTGTTAACACCATTCTTTCCAATGCTTAATTGCAAAACCGATAAACGAGTTTCAGTTCTTTCAGCATTCTTCAGCCACTGATTAATGTTCTTCAATTTTCTTCACTTTCAGGTCCCGCTGAGTGACGCTAGGATTCCAAGGAGCCAATCAATGACCCAACGTCTGAAGGAGATGGAATGGCGGACGAGTCGAAGAAATTCATAGGCTTGTGAAATTTGTGGAACGTCGTGGACCATTTTTTTTTTTGCCCTCTTGGTCGGCAGTGTTCCAGGTCTTGTTCACGGTTCCAAGGCAGATAGAACATTTTAACGTTTATTAAAGGCATTCTAGGTCGCTGGTTTCATTTCCAGTTTCCTTTCCCCCCTTTTCTCCTGTTCCCCTACACCGACGTTTGCCAGGAAGGAGGACATGAAATCGGGCTTCGAAGATTTTTGAAGACTTTTTTATCTTTTTATAGTGATTGGTGATCCGGTTATAAAACGTAGATTTCTGGCTTTAGTGTAATGATGTGAGTGATATTAGATCATATGCCATCGCGGGAGAGAGCCAATAGGATTACTGAACTGACAGTGTTTGTGGCGTCAGTGTGCAATGGCGTTTTAACATTCGTTTGTTTAGAGACAAAATGAACTCAAGGACGCACCTGGGAGCACCCATGATCCGAAGATCTCTCCGCTGGGCCTGGTTTTGGGCGTGGGTGTGGGCGGGGGTGGTGTGCGGCACGGGCGGCGAGTGTCCGAAGCCGTGTCAGTGCAAATGCGCGACGGCAAGGAGACGTGTCCTGTCCGACGCCGAGTTCATCGACATCCCGCGCGGCCTGGATCCCTCGACGCAGGTGCTCGACCTCAAGAAGAACAACCTGCAGATCCTGCCGCGAGACGCCTTCGTCGACACCGGCCTCGTCAACCTGCAGAAGGTGTGGCTCAACTTCTGCAACCTGAAGCACATGGACAGCGGGGCCTTCAATAAGCTGGCCAACTTGGTGGAGCTTGACCTGAGCCACAACCTCCTGCGCGCCGTTCCTTCCGAGGCCCTCAAGGATGTGCCTGGACTAAGGGACCTGAGACTCGCCCACAATCATTTAGAGACTCTGTTAGACGCGGCGTTTACTCCGACGCCAGACCTCGTCCGCCTGGACCTCTCCTTCAACCTCATCGCCAGTGCTAATGAGCGTGCTTTCCGTGGCCTTACTCGTCTAGAAGTCCTGAAGCTGTCTGGTAATAAATTCACCACGTTGCACGCCAGTGTCGTCTTGCCTTTAGTTGCAATCCACGAGCTGCACATGGACGGCAATCCGTGGCACTGCGATTGCGCCCTGCGGCCTCTGCGGGAGTGGATGGTCGAGCGGAACGTTGCCTTCTCAGAGCCGCCCTCCTGCCTGAGGCCGAAGCGCCTGCAGGATCACCACTGGCAGACTCTCACCCTTGACGAATTCGTGTGCGTTCCAAAGGTCACCGCTGTCGCCCCCAGGGTGCTGGCTGCCCACGGGGAGAACGTGTCCCTCGCCTGCCGCATCGAAACGGACATAGACGCCGTCGTGACCTGGCTGCTCGGCGACCGCCCGCTCCAGAACGGGAGTGACTCTCAGCGCTATCGCATGCTAGACCTCGTGTTGCCGAACCAAGCAACCCGCTTTTCGAACCTCACCATCGCTGGCGCCGCCCCTCGGACCAAGGACATACCGCTGCGTGCGAGAACAAAGCGGGCGTCGTCGAGGACCAACCTCACCCTGCAGGTGTCCAACGAGATCGCTGAAGTCCGGCTGGTGACGATGGACCGAGTCTTCATGACCGGGGGACTCCTGAGCGTCGTCGCCGTGATGGTGTTCATCCTTTTCCTCCTCGTCGTCCTCCTCTTCCGCAAGCGACAGCGCGGCCGACGGAGAGGCCCAGAAACGGAGAACAAGACGGAGACGCCGCAGTCTTCTCAAGGGCACGCAAGCAACTCGAGCGAATCCCACCCGAAACTCGCCGACTACCACATCGTCCCCACCAACGACATCGACGAGCCCTCGCCGCTACCCACGCACTCGGACAAGTCGTGGATGCTGCGGGACGCGTCCGTCGACGACTTCCCCTCGACGAAGGAGCTGGAGAAGTCCA
>NW_020871211.1:0-10548 GCF_003789085.1 Penaeus vannamei
AGATATAAAAAAATCATAAGAAATAGTATAATCAGTAATAATATAATATTAATGATTTAAGAATATATATATATATATATATATATATATATAGATATATATATTATATATAATATATATATATATATATGGAAATATTAGGAAAGTGTCCTTATATGGTAAACAAGAATTATATATAACTGCTATCATATATAAGTATAAATAACGAGTAGAATATATGAAAGTCTCGCTATATATATAACGGGTGGAAAAGAGTCCTTGCATGTGGTAAACAAGAATCATATATAACTGCAATCATATATAAGTATATATAACGAGTAGAATATATGAAAGTCTCGCTACAGGTTGTAAACATTGAAAACCGAGGAAGCAGATGAAGAAACAATATTATATCAACGCCATTTCTGATTCGTGACTCCTGGTTACCTGTCGCCCGTAAAAAAAAAAAAAAAAAAAAAAAAAAAAAAAAAAAAAAAAAAAAAAAAAAAAAAAATAAATAAAGAGAAAAAAGAGAAAAAAGAAAAACATATAATGGTCTTCTCTATTCCCTTTGTATGATTTAATTCATGAACTGACTTATCAATGAAGTGTTCATTTACCACATTCTTGCTGTGTAATTTGTATTTTTTCACTTATTTGATACTCTATTCTTGTATCATATGCTAAGAATTTACGTATCTATTGTTCAGGTAGTCTCTCAGTATCTATCTATCTGGTTTTAATTTGGAATATGTATAATACATATACATATATACATACATATATACATGCATACATACACACACACACACACACACAACACACACACACACACACGCACACACGCACACACACACAAATACACACACACACACTCACACACACTCACATACACACACAAACACACATACATGCATACATATATATATATATATATATATATATATATATATATATATATATATATATATATATATATATATATATATATACATATATATATATATATATATATATATATATATATATATATATATATATACATATATACACACATACACACACACACACACACACACACACACACATATATATATATACTCACACACACAACACACACATATATATATATATATATATATATATATATATATATATATATATATATATATATATATCGTAACAAACAAGAACGACAAATACAAAAATACATTTCTCCTCCGCCGACACGAGGTCATTCCAAACGACCTGACTTCCTTTCCGCACCTGATCTCTGGCTGGTGCGGCGGCAGGTAGGCGAGTGACGCGGCGGCCAGCAAGGTGTCTCCGGGAAGGCGCAGCAGCTCGGCTCCGGCAGTTTCGGCGCGCCCTCCCACCGGGAACGCTCGCCTCCCAGGCCACCTGCAGGGGAGGGAGGGGTGGGGTTATAGGTGTCTGTTTGGTAGGTCATGTATATTTGTCTGTTTGTCTGTATATCTCATTCCGTTTCGGTGTCTCCTGTCTGTCTCTCTCTCTCCTGTCTCTCTCTTTCTATCCTCCCTCTCTTCTCAGTCTCTCTCTCTCTCTTCTCCCTCTCTCTCTCTCTCTCTCCCTCTTTCTCTCTCTCTATCTATTCCCCCCCTCCCTCTCCATTTCTCTCTCTCTCTCGAATATGAAAAAAAGAAATCTGCCAGGCGCCCCCGGATCTCCCGAGAAGCGCCCCCTCCCCTTCCATACTTATCAGCTTCCTCGCTCTCTCCAGCTTGAGTCCGCACAGCTTCTGCTCGTTCTCCAGCTTCTCCTTCTCACGGCAGGCGAGGGAGAACCGTCGCTGGAGGTTCTCCAACTTCTCCTCCAGCTGTCGTAGCTCGTTCCGCTTGCCCTCCACGATCCCCATTCTCTCCCTCACCTCCTCCTCCGCTTCCGCCAAACGCTCCCTCTTAGGTGCCACGATCTGGGAAGGCGCGCGGGAAATTCAAATCGATGTCGTTAAGAAAAAAAAAACAAAATAATAGAAACAAAAATAATAAATTAACAAATGAATTCAAATCGATGTCGTTAAAAAAACAATAATAATAACAACAAAAAATACGAAATCAACAATGAATGAACAAATAAATAAAAAATGTAATTCTGTCGTTTGGAAATGATCGTATCAAGGAAAAGGAACGTATATCTGGTTTGGTTTCGTTGGGACTGTCAGCTGACTGTCACAAAGGAGGATGAAGACGGAGAAATTGGGTATAGAGTAGTTAGTTAAATACGGGAAAAGGGAAGTCCATGGTTCGTCTGACACAGTCTGTATAGATCGTGAGGTGGGAAGGAAAAATGACAACTCTTTGACAACTCTTACAGCATGAAAAATGGTACTTAGGTAAGAGGGTGTATTTGTATCCTTAAAATCTATATACTCGCATGGTATCGTTGGAGGAAAAACTAGAGCTGTAACCAGAGCGTTATATATCGAAAATAGGCGTCTAGTCTCGTTTTATGTCGATAAGGGATCTGTATCATTCGGAGGAAAGAAGATTGGTATAAAACTCTTACATAGACAATTAGAGACATGGCTAGGAGAGATAGGGATAGAGATAGGATAGATAGATATATAGATAGATAGATAGAGAGAGAAGAGAGAGAGAGAGAGAGAGAGAGAGAAGAGAGAGAAGAGAGAGAGAGAGAGAGAGAGAGAGAGAGAGAGAGAGAGAGAGAGAGAGAGAAGAGAGAGAAGAGAGAAGAGAGAGATAGATGAATAGATAGATAGAGAGAGAGATAGATAGAGAGAGAGAGAGAGAGAAGAGAGAAAGAGAGAAGAGAAGAAGAGAGAGAGAAAGATAAAAGAGAGATAGAGAAGAAAGAGACCGAAAAGTATAGCGAATAAAAAAGAAAGAAAACAGGGAGAAACTAGCCAGAGAAAAAAAGGAACCCTGAATCCCAAAAAGCCGCGGGACGCCCCCCCCCCACCCCCCCCCCCACCTTCTCGCTCACCTTGGCGATGGCGTTGTAGGAGGCCATGGCCCGCACCCACTTGCAGAGGCCCTCCGCCGCGCTCGATGCCTTGGCCACCGACGCGGGATCGAACTCCGGCAGGCGAACGTACTCCTTGTTGATCTTGTCCATCACGGCCTCGGGGATGTTGTCCTTGTCGTAGTCCTTGAGCTGCTGCAGGAAGCTCATGTCCCCCAGGAGGCGCTTGCTCGGGCCCCAGTACTCGAAGATCTGGGGACGGAAGCGGGGGTTAGAGGGAGGTCATTTCGGGTCGAGAGGGAAGGAGGGGAGGGAAGGGGGGATGGGGTGGGGAGGGAAGGGGAAGGGAGGGAGGGAAGGGGGGAGGGAGGGGGAGGGAAGGGGTGATGGGGAGGGAAAGGGGAGGGATGGGGAGGTTTTTGGGGAGGGGAGAAATATAGAAATAATAATTTTAAAAAAGTAAAATAGAAAGATAATATAAATAGGAGAAAATAACACGAAAAGTCGGCAACCTAAATCATGCTAGAAATAAATATGAAATAAAATACGAATTAAAATATAAAGACAAAAAGAAAGAAAAGAAAGAAAAAAACACGAAAGACCCACTAAAAAGAAATAGCTTAGCCAAAGCCAGAAGTAGAGACAGGGCAGTGAAAAAAGACGGAAGAGAGTAAATCCGAGAAATCATAGACCTAAAACAAAACAAAATCGAACAGAAAGAACACAATCGAACAACAAAAAGCCACGAAAAAAACACGAAATAGAGCAACCCCCCAAAACAAATCAGAAATAAAACACAAAAAACACACAAACCCGAAAAACCCACGAAAAAAAACGAAAAAAACGAAAAAACCCACGAAAAAACACGCAAAAAACCCAGAAAAACCCAAAAACCACGAAAGAAACACCAAAAACCCACGAAAACACCAAAAACCCACGAAAGAAACACCAAAACCAGAAAGAAACACCAAAAACCCACGAAAGAAAACAAAAACCAAAGAAACACCAAAACCAAAGAAACACTAAAAACGAAAGGCACGAAAGAAACCAAAACCCACGAAAGAACACCAAAAACCACGAAAGAAACACCAAACCCACGAAAGAAACACCAAAAACCCACGAAAGAAACCCCAAAAACCAAAAAGAAACACCCAAAACCCAGAAAAACACAAAAACCACGAAAGAACACCAAAAACACGAAAGAAACACCAAAAAACAAAGACCACAAAAACCCACGAAAGAAACACCAAAACCCACGAAAGAAACACCCAAAAACCACGAAAGAAACACCAAAAACCACGAAAGAAACACCAAAACCCACGAAAGAAACCCACCCACGAAAAACCCAAAACCCACGAAAAAAACACCAAAACCCCACGAAAAAAACACCAAAAACCACGAAAAACACCGAAAACCCACGAAAAAACACCAAAACCCACGAAAAACCCAAAACCACGAAAACGAACAGCAACCCGCCAACCAAAACCAAGCCAACCACGTCTTCCGCTGCTGTTCTTCATCTTCTCCGGCTTGATCTCGAGCATCACGCACACAGCCGCCATGACGAGCTTGATGGCTTGCGGCGGGTTCTTCATGCTCTTCACCACCGTGATGTCCGCTGGCTTGAGGGTGTTCAGCGCCTCTACGGCCTCTGGAGGTCAAAGAGGAGGTATTTGAGGTATTTTGTAAGGTTTTCTTTTTTTATTGGTTTTATTTGCTTTTATTGTATATTTTCTTCTTTTGTTTTTTGCGTCGGAGGTTTTTCTTTAGCTTTTTTATTGGTTTTATTTGTTTTTATTGTATATTTTTTTTTTTGTTTTTGTTGCGTCGAGGTTTTTAGCTTTCCTTTCTTTTTCATTGGTTTTATTTGGTTTTATTGTATATTTTTTTCTTTGGTTTGGTTATTTTTGTTGTGTCGGAGGTCCTGGTGGTATAAAGTGTTTATGTTGTGTATTTGTGGTTTTATTTATTTCTATTGTACATTTTTTTCTATGTAAAGTTTGATTATTTTTATTGCGTCGGGGGTCCTGGTGGTATAGAGTGTTTGTTTATGTTTTGTTTGTTCATAGTTTCAGCGTGTTCAGAGACTCCATTTGGTGTTTGAGGGCGGGGCAAGGTATGGAGTCATTTAGCTTTTTTTGTCTTTGGTTTCGGATAATTATTTTCTTTTCATTAGTTTAGGTTATGTATCTAGATTTTTTTCCTATTTTCTTTGTTTGTTTGTTTTGTTTTGTTTGATTATTTGTATTGCGTCGGAGGTCCTGGGGGTATAAAGTGTTTGTCTATGTTGTGTGCGTGTTTTTAAAGTTTATATGATTTACTTCAATTTTAGTCAAAATTCCATAAGCTTCTTTAAACATAGATGTACGTCAGTCTCGATACATACAAAATACATCCACATATACACGTGACGCTATAAGTACACCTCCGCGTCCATACTCTTAAAAGCACGGCCAAAGACTCACCGTGCAGCGCCGGCATAGCCTGGTTGAGCTCCGCCTGGCACTCCTCCTGCAGGGCCCTGGCATTCGCCGCGTGCACTCCGGCCTCCTCCTCCTCAGCCGACACCAGTTTCCTCCTCTCCTCCTCCACTTCTAAGGACTCCTGTTAGAGCAATAAGGAGGCTTGTAAATCATTGTACGAGTGCTAATTAGAAGGGGTAGACTAAGTATGTTTTTTTTAGGTTCTATTCTGGTTTTGGGGTAATGGTCTTATTATATAACCACAAGAGGACGACTACTGGGGACACTCGACTTCCACGAGCTGGTTGCGGGAGCATGCAGAGGAAGAGTTCTGGTTGATGTAGTTTTTCTCTCTTGTCTCTCATTTATTCTTCGTATTAATTTTTCTTTTCTCTTCTTTTTTTCGAGAGCATCTGAAGACCAAAAAAAAACAGGCAATGACGACGAAGAGGAGAGAGATGAGAGAAAGAAAGAAATAAAGAAAGATTAAGGAAGAAAGAGAATAATAAGATGGCATACAATTACGCTCTCTCTCCTCCCTCCCCTGCCCTTCCTCCTTCTCTCCTCCTCCTGCAGGTACGGCGTGGAGTCTCGTACCAGTGCCGTGCCACCCTAGAGGTCACTCATACACTTGGTCGCGCGCGCACTCCTCCACGCGGAACGGGATCTCCGCGGGCGCGAGGTGGATATAGCTCGGCTGTAGGGAGGCGGCGAAGTAGAGGCGCCGACCTGTACAAAACGCGATGCCATGGCACGGCCTTCATGACATTTATCTTCTGCCCACGCCTCTTGTCCAAGGACACGATTGCAGGGTACTTTCGAACCACAGGTAGTTTCATACGGTCTTTGCTCAGGTGAGTGGCATTGAGAAAGTGCGAGGGAGGAACGAGTATGATGTGGGTCCGGCGTTTGTGTTGTGTGTGTGTGTGGTGTGTGTTGGTGTGTGTGTTGTGTGGTAGTGGTATGTTGATCGGGTTAGTGTGTTTTGTGTGTGTGTGTGTGTGGTGGTGTGTTTTCGGGTTGTGTGTGTTGTGTTTCGGGTGTGCATGTGTTGTGTGTGTATGTAGGAAGTAGAGACGAGAGAGCAGAAGAGAGGATAGGAGAGAAGAGAAAGTAAGTAGAATCTATATGAAAGAGACAAGGGAATGTGTTAATATTATTATCATTGAATTAGGACTATAAAGACTATTGCGGAGCTACAGTGAGTGGGGTGTAGTAATATTTAACTTAGCAAAGTATTAAGAGAAGATATTCTGCCCTGCACATCACCTCCGCCCCGCTCATCGCCTTCCACTTCTGCTTGATTCCTATTCACTGCCGTACCTCACCACTCACCCCTTCTCCCATCACTCGCTTCCATAATAACACTCTTCACGCCCTCTCAGCTTCTCTCTACCTCCACCGCACAGCCATCCAGACATCTTCTCATGCGTTCTCTCCTCCTTCAGCGCCTGGACGTGCATTACGTGCACGACAGTGTATCACGAGTCATTGTCCCGGTCGATACATATCACGCGGCCACCATGGGCGTCCTGGACCACGTGCATGTAATATTTGCCTCATCGACCCCCAAACGCACTATACGTCAAGAGCCTGACTCACTGTGTCTCACATTGACTATCAGAGCCTCGCCACCAGAGGATAAACCATTTATAAATAAAACAAGGAGAGACAGAAAGAGTGCCCCGCAGAGTGACCCGCATCAGAGTCACATCGTGTATCAGTATCTTTTCGCTGAAGTTAAGGAGTCCATGGAGGCAACGTATTATTTGTTTCCGCACTCTCGCGCGGGTGTCTTTGGTTCCTCCTGGCGGCGTGTTTCTTGTATTTTGGCTGTTGTTGTTTTGTTGTTAGTTTATGTTCGCCTTTTCAACAGTTAGATTTGTTGTTCTCTGATCTATAATTTATAGCCTGTATAAGCGCTGTATTGTTTAAGTTACTTCCAGTTCTTGTTGTTTGCTATTGTTGCTTACAACTCACGTGGTGTGAATCGAGTGCTCTGTTTGAATAATACATTACACACGATCGATACAGTTAGTTACTGTAGGCAATAGCTTCTAGTTTACTGACTTTCGGTGACTCGTTTTCTGTTGTTCCTTTGCGTCTGATGGCTGTTTCCTTGTTCTTGCTCATCTGTGTGACCGTGCTTTTGTCTTTATTGATTGTCTTCATCTTACCTTCTTCGTGTTACTTGTTTGTGTGGTGTCGCCCTCGCTTCGTCGACTCTGGCTGTGTGGCTCTCCCATGGTAAGCCAGCATTCTCCTGCAATCGCACCTTCGAGATTCTGTGGGGGAGAGAAGGAGGACCTTGGTCTACTCTCGTCGTGTTCTTTCGATAGTTGTCTTTGTCTTTGGATAAAATTCTTTTGGTTTTGTTAAAGTGGTGGGTATTGGCTGCTGGGTGTTTTATATGTGATCTTGTATTGTTTTAATTCTATCTATGTATGATTTGCTTCTTATTAATGTTGGTACAGTATGTGTATTTTACTTCTAGATCTACAATATATGTCGTCATCTATAATTTCTCTATCTTATCCGTTATCCTATCTTAGTTATTATATTGTGTATATATATTAATATATATACTTAGTAGTATTTGTTTTATCATATAATACTATATTATACTATATATTATATATATCAACCACTCAATTAATCATTCTATATATACTGTCTAATATATATTCCTCTATATCTATAGTATAGTTACATATTTGCCTATATCTATATCTATATAGTAATGCTGACTACATTGAGCACTATACATTATATACGTTATGTTAGTGTATGCTATGTTTAGTGTTATTATTCTATATTATATATATAACATAGTATACTTTTATATACTAAGTTATTAGTTATATTATATATAATATTATAGTTATATGTATTTTATATATTTCAATATTAGATATTTGATAGTGTATTATGATTGACAACTTTCAACATAGATAGCCAATATATAGGAGCGGTGGTCTAACTAACGTCTGGATAATCTTGGTCGATTAACGTGAAACCGCTCGAACCACGCTAGTCGGCATCTGTTGCCTGCACATCCTGGAAGCGAAGTGCGAAACCAACAACAACAACAACAGCAACAAACTTTTTTTCCCGAGCGCCCACTGCGGGCAGCGAAGGGCCAGATTTGTCGGAAGAACTTGACAGGTACTTTCTTCTTGACGCCGCGGTTGACCTGGCGTCTGCCGGGCCGGTGAAGAGGGCGCGGATAATCCTCCTGCAGAAGCGTGGATGGTAGCTCGCCGGAGTGACTTGGGGGCACCACTTCCCCTCCGTCAGGATGTTCCTCTGACACGCGTCGCTGAAAACGTTTCGAATTTTCACTAAGGTTTTTCACGAATCAAAGTCATAAAACTATTAGTGAGAAGATCGCGCTGGTAAGAACAATTTCATTGTATATCTATCATGAACATATATTTTTCCCTGTGAAATAAAACTCACCTACCTCATACACCCCGAACTAGTGAACACCAGAATCGAATAAAAAAAAAAAATCACAGTATATAAATTCCAGATAAACAATAAAATCAACAATGTGTTATCACGTACACATAAAAAAAAAATTAAAAAAAAAAAAAAAAAAAAAAAAAAAAAAAAAAAAAAAAAAATAACAATAAGCGTCTAATTTCAGGCGCTCAATACTTCAAGAAAAAAACGACCGCGCGTATCGCACGTCCCTTACCCCGCAGAGGACTGGCCGCGCCGGTATACTGTGATCTGCTGAGTTGAATCGATAATTAACGCACCGTCGTGCTCGAGATCAGCTGTACGAGCTTTTCAGCTCACTTATCCGAAGCGTACTAAGAGCAGCTCGCGGCAGGATATCCAAAGCTAGTTACGGTACTCTCACGAAAAATCCTCACTTAACCCCACGGCGAAAATTTTCTACATGACCAAATACCTCCAGTTCTACAACTCCAACCAGTACAAAATCAGCGACTGTCTACCGCTGGACGCTACCAAATGCACCCCTCTTTCGTTTCTCATACCCACCTGTATTGCGCTCACCTTTGTTCCCTACGTTGTTGGCCGTACAATCTCTGCTTGGTCTGCCGTAGTGAGCAAAGTCGATCCATAAAAAAAGCTTCTTCAAAAAGTGTGAGTGGGCTCTCTTCTCGATGGTGCTTTGCTTTGACAACCCGAAAGAACTAACACACACATCTGTTTCACAAAACCAAAAAAAAAAAAACCCAAATTACACAACATCATTCGCGCCGCCACGCGGATTCCCCCAATGGCACTGCGCAAGCTAAGCACTTCTTTTTCGGCCCCTCGTCCTACTCAATTCGCCCTGCCGCTGACTGTGGTTCCTAACCCTCCCCTCTAACTTGCGCCCATAACTCTGCTAGCCACCCTTTCCTCGCCCCTTCCCACCCCCTTTCCGCCTACCCCAGCTCACCTCCCCCTTCCTCCCATCATCCCCGTCAGGAGCAGAGTCGACCCCAGCCAACCTGGCCGTCTGGTGCGTGGCGGTGGCGGCGGAAATGACGGCGTCCTTGATAGACCTCCTGAGTGGGACGACCTCCAGGTAGTGCTCGCCCACCTTCACCAGCGCCTCTCGCGGCCACGGCTGGAAGTGGAGTGAGGTGAGGGGGATGAGTGGAAGTGGAGTGAGGTGAGGGAGATGAGTGGAAGGTGAGTGGAAGTGCAGTGAGGTGAGGGGGATGAGTGGAAGTTGAGGGAGATGAGTGGAAGGTGAGTGAGGTGAGGGAGATGAGTGGAAGTGGAGTGAGGTGAGGGAGATGAGTGGAAGTGGAGTGAGGTGAGGGAGATGAGAGGTGAGGGAGATGAGTGGAAGTGGAAGGTGAGTGAGTGAGGTGAGGGAGTGAGTGGAAGGGAGTGAGGTGAGGGAGATGAGTGGAGATGGAGTGAGGAGGGAGAGTGGAGTGGAGTGAGGTGAGGGAGATGAGTGGAAGGTGAGTGAGGTGAGGTGAGTGGAGTGAGGTGAGTGATGGTGGAAGTGGAGTGAGGTGAGGAGATGAGTGGAAGTGGAGTGAGGTGAGGGAGTGGAAGTGGAGTGAGGTGAGGGAGATGCGAGTGGTGAGGAGATGAGTTGGAGTGAGGTGGAGGTGAGTGGAGATGAGTGGAAGTGGAGTGAGGTGGAGGAGTGGAAGTGGAGTGAGGTGGATGGGTTGGAGATGAGTGG
>NW_020871214.1:25000-27500 GCF_003789085.1 Penaeus vannamei
TTTCATGCTTAGATTAATCCAAAGGCTTATCCATTAACTCGTTCCTGGGTACTGGTTTACAAGTAGCGCTATTGTGTGAGTGTCATACCTGTTGGCAGAATGGAGAGAGGAGTGGGTGCAGGAAGGGAACACCAAGAGAAAGCCAGCGAATGCTCGTATTAACAGGAGACTATATCAATGTAATAAAGCATCTTAATAAAAGCAGCAAATTCGCTATCTTTATTCCTTATACCTACTTTCAAAATTATTATTTTCATTATTCTTATCAATATTACTGATATTATCATTATTTTTTATTAATATTATAATTAACATTATTGTTATTTTCATTATTATCATTTCCTATTATTTTTGGTATTTTCAGCATCATTATTATCATCATTATTATGATTTCTATTCTCACTGTTGTTGTTATTGTTCTAATTAATACGATCACTGTTATATTATTATTTTCATTATAACTATTCTCATTATTGTTATCATCATTATTATTACTATTATGACTATCATTAATTTATTCCTATTTTATCTACTACTACTGCTATTCCCATCCTTGTTGCTATCATCTTTGTTCCTGTTAATACTATCCCCATCATCATAAACATCATCTCTATATTACCGTTATCATTATTAGAATACTGGTCAAAAATCATTATGATAAACCTATCAAAACAACAAATTAACCAGGAAAAGTTATAATAATGTCAGTGATAATGATAATAAAGATAACAATGAAAATACCTATTATTATTGTTATTGTTATTATTATTATTCTGATTGATAATAATAGTGATAATGACGATAAAATAATAAATAATAACGATACTAATAATGATGATGATAATGGTGATAATCATTATGATGATAATAATGTTGATAATGATGATAATGATAATAGAAATAATCATCATCATCATCATCTGTTCTTCATGATCATCATAATCATCATCATCATCATCATGTGTTCATCATCATGTATTCATCCTCCCCCTCCTCCTCATCATCATCATAATAATAATAACAACAATAATAATAATTAGGACGATGATAATAATCAAAACAGTAATAACCCTAACAATGATAATAAAAAAATGAAAAGAGCTCTTCCCAGAGCCTAAGAGAAGTAGGCGGCCCTCCCCCCTCCCTCTCCCCCGCGGCGATGGCGACAGGCAGACCCATCCGTCTTTTAACTTAATCTTGACTTATACAACGCGAGGGAAATGAATCTCGGCTCGTGGTTTGGCGAAGCGGGCGGCGGGGAGTGAAATATTGATTTGAAATACTCCGGGCTGTCTAGGGATGGCTGTTTTGGGCGTTTCCTTTGACCCTTCGATTGTGTGTGTGTGTGTATGTGTATATATATATATATATATATATATATATATATATATATATATATATATATATATTATATATATATATATATATATAATATATATATATATATATATATTTATATGCATATACACACTACACACACACACACACTGTCATATATATATAACATACATTTATATATACATACATACATATAGATATATATAGATAGATAGATAGATAGATAGGTAATAGATAAATAAGGTAGAAAAGATTTTCAAAAAATGTATGCTAATGTATGTCTCATAATGTATATGGTTTTGTAAAAGAAAAAAAAATCCCCCCCAAAAAACAAAAACAAAAACATTCATAAATATTGACATCTTGTGTCATCGTTTGTAATAAGATCCTCCCCTCCTTCTCCCCCCCCCTCTTTTTTCCTCCCTTTCCCTCTCCCCTTCGCCCCCCCACACCTCCCCTCGTCCTTCCCACCACGACCTTATGACGAGGATACAATATTGACGCCTCTAATGTAAGCAATAACGCACACGCTTTGCCGGAGTTCAGAATACATCAGGGCAGAACAGTGGCATCGCAGGGGTGAGAACACAGGCGGAGGAATGCCTTGACGCAGCCACAGGGCCCGTTGTCGGAAGGTGGTCGCATTGGAGGGTTTTTGGGTATGGGGAATGTCGGTTGGTAAAAAAAAAAAAAAAAAAAAAAAAAAAAAGCCACCATTTTTTATCATGGGAATTGTATACTTAGTTTGGATTTATGTTTATGCATACGTATGTATAGACGTGTGGATGTGTGTGTTTTTGAGTGGTGTGTGTGTGTGTGTTGTGTGTGTGTGTGTGTGTGTGTGTGTGTGTGTGTTGTGTGTGTGTGTGGTTATATATTTTATATATATTATATTATATATATATATATAATATATATTATATATATAATATATATATATATATATATATATATATATATATATATATATATTATATATATATATATATATATATATATATATATATATATATATATATTATAGTATATATATATATATATATTATATATATATATATATATATATATATATATATATATATATATATATATATATATATAATATATATATATATATATATATATATATATATATATATATATATATATATATATTATATAT
>NW_020871214.1:40000-42500 GCF_003789085.1 Penaeus vannamei
TAGACTGGACTATTTACCATCAAATTTATAATGGGTCAGCATATGAATTTTCCATTTAGAGTGAAAGGAATTAATAGGAAAATAAAAACGTTATAGAAACCGTGAAATCTTTTAATTATGAAGCAGCGGCCTAGAATTGGTCAATATCAGATGTGAGCGTCGAAAAAAAAGGTAGAAAGATTTTTTTTTTTATAATGTTTATTTACAGTGAGAGGAATTATTGAAGGATTTTTTTATAGCAACAACGAAGTTATAAGATTTTTAAGCAGAGGTCCAGAATTAGTCAATATCAGTTATGAGCGTCGAAAAAAGGTATGAAAGATATTTCTTTTTCTCTCTTTCTTACTCTATTGTTATTCGAATGGATAATCTATGTTTTACTGGTGTATTTATGTTTTATCGAATGTTCCTTTTGATCTCTAAACCTTAATAAAACATTTTCTGTAAATTCTTTTTTATATGGCATAATTTGTAAAATCTATATTTTCAATTTCCTCTCAAACAATACATCACGACCTGTAAAATCCCCTACAGTACAAAAGGAAATCCAATACAGCTGAAATAGATCAATAAAGAGTTACACAACCGCTGAGCGTAAACCACACAAATCCGTGTTAAGCTTTTTGGTAATGCTAGCGTGAATAACAGTTCCTGCTCCGAATGTACATGTCCACGCACACACATGTACACACAGTCAAATGGACACACACACACATACAAATACGCACTTGTACAACAAAGAAAATCCCAGTCTTGCGCGCTTTCTCCATTAGTTTCCCCTTCATTAGCATAATTTAATTTGCTATCGTAATAAGACGCACCAGTAGACTGTAGCGCGCTCACAGCTTTTCCCGACTCTCCCCTATCCTCGGGTTGGATAGAATCCTCGCGAAGAATATGGAAATTATTAGCCACGGGAGTTCGAGCTAGTCCGCTTTCTCTCTCTGGATCTGTTGTCGTGTGTGTGTGTGTATGTGTGTGTGTGTGTGTGTGTGTGTGTGTGTGTGTGTGTGTGTGTGTGTGTGTGTGTGTGTGTGTGTGTGTGTGTGTGTGTGTGTGTGTGTGTGTGTGTGTGTGTGTGAGAGAGAGAGAGAGAAGAGAGAGAGAAGAGAAAGAGAGAGAGTCTGGATACACACACAGACACATTTATGTATACTATATAGCTATATATTGCATTCTCACCAAAAGACCGAGTTTCTCAAAGACGCTTTTTCCGATGCATAAAACAACAACAGCAGGAATTATCCTTCTCTTTCCTCTGTCGACACACACATAGAGTAATGAATCGCCTACAGAGAGAAGGAAAAGTCTTCTTGAAAATGCGCGAAGTTTAAAGAGCAGAAGAGCAAGAGTCCCTGGCACTTCCAAATGGCACTTAGAGCTTCTTTCCGTTAAATTCTTTCTTCTCAGTCTTTTAGCTAAGAAATATTTTCATATCTTTGTTTGGAAATAGGTTTCTGTTTTCGTGCCTGTCATTTGTTCATTTGATGTACAGAATAGAAAATACGTTGCATAATAATAGACGATTTCATAGAGCATAAAACTACAGAAAGACAATACATATACATACATACATAAATACACACACACACACACACACACACACACACACACACACACACACATATATACATATATATATATATATATATATATATATATATATATATATATATTATATATATATATATATATATATATATATATATATATATATATATATATATATATATATATATATATATATATATATATATATATATATATATATATATATATATATATATATATATATATATATATATATATATATATATATATATATATATATATCTATATATCTATATCTATATCTATATCTATATCTATCTATCTATCTATCTATCTATCTATCTATCTATCTATATCTATCTATCTATCTATCTATCTATCTATATATATATATATATATATATATATATATATATATATATATATATATATATATATATATATATATATATATATATATATATATATATATTATGTATATATACATATGTATACACACACACACACACACACACACACACACACACACACACACACACACACACACATATATATATATATATATATATATATATATATATATATATATATATATATATATATATATATATATATATATATATATATATATATATATATATATATATATATATATATATATATATATATATATATATATATATACATATATATATATATATATATATTATATATATATATATATATATATATATATATATATATATATATATATATATAATATACATATATATATATATATATATATATATATATATATATATATATATATATACTTAACTATATGTGTGTGTGTCTAAATATATATATTTCTTGATAGTCTTAGTCGTCAGTGGAGAGGATAACAATATTCTTATTAATCAAATTCCATAAGGGTTCAGCAAAGGCTATTGCGACAAATTTAATTACG
>NW_020871214.1:106539-109039 GCF_003789085.1 Penaeus vannamei
TGTGTGTGTGTGTGTTGTGTGTGTGTGTGTGTGTGTGTGTGTGTGTGTGACAAAGAGAGAGAGAGAAAGAGAGATATACAGACAAAAGTCTACACACACACTCAAGAGAGACAGACAGACACACGCAACCCAACACACACAATATATACGTAAACCTTCGGTCATAAACTGACATATAAAAATCGAGATATTGTTAATATAATTGCGGTAAGCTATTAATTGAAACGAAAACGGACTAATGACTCTCTCCATCGGAAATAAAGTAAGAGTTCATGAAACAATTAAGAGCCAAAATGGAGCCCGAATTATTATTTTTTCTGACACTCCACATATGCGAACATTACTTATTTCTACTTTTACTTTTTTACTGTTATTATAATATATTAATGTTACAGTTATTATTATTATTTTTTTAATCTTGTTTTATCTTTTGTAGTTTGATGAATAAATAAAATATAGATATTTTTTTAAGAGTCTAGCAAACCATTAGGGAAATTTATGGATACCATTCTCATATAAGCAAAATATTTAAAAGCATTTTGCTTCCCTAGAGAGCCAGATACATTTCAAAACTCTTTGTAAACCATAAGAATATTTCTGTTGAATAAAAAAAATAATCACGAAAAAACTCGAACTATGTCAATGTGAACTAAAAGCTGCCCAACACTGATACAAAACAAGGAATAATAGAAAGTGAAAAAAATTACTTTGAAATAGATGTACGTTTGTTTTTTATGCGCATATTATTGGAACCTGTTGAAACATTTCGGTTTGTATCAGGTTGTATGCCTCTCCCCTGGTACATTGTGATACACTCTGACCAGCCAATCAGAGCGCGATATTTTCCAGAAATATATCACCTAGTTTTAAACAGGAATTCATATAATCATTCATTACGAATCGCATCGTGTCTTGATACAAAATTAAATCATTGAAGTGCATAAATTGTTTATGTGCTAAACAGTAGCATACGATGTGAGTGAAATTTTAAATCAGCCATGGCGATCGCTGGAACGACGTGGTAAGAATATCCAACGTGTCCGATTCATATAACATGGTATTGACTTTGGTGGGATGAATGTCTTCAAAATCATTCTGTACCTCTACGATGCAACCTAATCGACTCAAAAATATCAAAGAAAAGGCTGTTTGTATAGATTTATTGATACAATTCAATCAATAAGACAAGTAAATGCTCGTGATCTCTGCAGTTAACCAGTTGTCTGATTCGGACACGGAGCTCATTCGCGGTGGATACGAAAGATGCAAAACCTAATGCAACTTCCACATTTCGTATAAAAAAACAATGTATATGACAAGTTGAAATATTTAGACTGAATCTGAGAAATGTATTTGAAAATATCCACAGACGCGAAGAGAAGACTGGTACGTATAAAACAATAGAAGTTGCTGAGTATCCACGCACTTTTTTCCATTTTATTTGATGCTTCCACAACGTTTAGCTTGTAATAAAAAAATATACCAGCATGTTAAGTACTTAAGCGGTGTTCTATTGACTTTTAATGTGAAATCAAGAAAATAACTTTTTCTCAAAACTTTGTATGACATAGTGTTTTCTAACGACTATGGCACTTCATCAATGTATCAGCGTTAGGGTTTCATGTAAAAGGCCGTATGTGGTGATGACAAAAACGGTCGTCGCAGTGATAAAAAAAAAAAAAAAAAAAAAAAAAAAAAAAAAAAAAAAAAATATATATATATAATATATATATATATATATATATATATATATATATATATATATATATATATATATATATATATATATATATATATATATATATATATATATATACGTATGTGTTAACAGAAATATTCCCAAAAATACTGAGGTTAAGAGAGTTACATATTATCGAGTGAGGAAGTGAAGAAGTAAGTAGACAGAGGTAGAAAGAACTAAAATGCATCGAATAAAACAGGAGAATTATAAAGGAGAAAGCCTAGAGGGCTAGGGAAAAGCGAAAGAGCAAAATTTGAAGAACACAGGCCATATCATACAGCAGGAGAGGTTCGGGATTTTTAAGAAAAAAAAATCGTTAATTACCACAGAAGAACAGTCCCGTCGACGAACCGGGATGCTTGTTCTCGTATTCTCACGCGGAACAACAGCGGGGTATGGCCGTGTTGCACAAGACCTTAATTAATTCACTACATTACCACAACACACACAGGCTAGGTCTAACAAGCGCGGAGAGGTGACAGTTGGGGCGGAAAGGAATGAGGAGGGGGTAGAGAAGGGAGTGAGCAGAGGGAGAGGGGGAGGTGAGGGTATTGGTGGAGGAATAAGAAGGGTTGAGGAGGTTAAGGGTTCGGTATAATGGAGGAAAATAAGTGTAAGAAGAACAGAAATTGGCGGAAGCTGCGGAGGAATGGAGGAAGAGGAGCAGCAGGGAGAGGCGGGGGTTGTGGATGAATTAGGGAAGAGTAGCAGGGGAGGAAAGCTTATCAGTGGAGGAACAAAGGAAGTGTTGGAGATTAA
>NW_020871214.1:126633-129133 GCF_003789085.1 Penaeus vannamei
AAAACAAAAGAATTTCCAAATGCAGTAAGACTAACATGACGGCAAAGCAACGGTGGTCGTCACGAAAAATACAATGTGTCAAAATCTTGATGATATGTTGCATCACATGAAATATCTCCTTGATTGATTGAACCGAATGCAGAGGCTGACAGGTTGTAATCATTGCATGGAACTAAACGGGAAAAATTCAGAGGTCATGTATTATTACATACTGCCAATCTCGTTTATATACTTATATTTTTTCCAATATAATATGTTGATTTAACCAGTTGTATGTATCTACTGGTTAATGTATACGTTGATTTATATACCCGCATGCGCGCGCACACACACACACACACACACACACACACACACACACACACACTACATAACATATTATATAATATATATATATATATATATATATTATATATATATATATATATAATATATATATATATATATATATATATATATATATATATATATATATATATATATATATATATATATATATATATATGTATGTATATATATGTATAGATAGATAGATAGATAGATAGATACACACCCACACATGTATAGTCATACATACATATATACATGCATATATACATATATGTATATATATACATATATGCACATGTGTGTATATA
Organism: Penaeus vannamei; assembly: GCF_003789085.1. Lineage (NCBI taxonomy): Eukaryota > Metazoa > Arthropoda > Malacostraca > Decapoda > Penaeidae > Penaeus > Penaeus vannamei. The sequence continues at coordinate 127,272 of NW_020871214.1, forward strand.
TGTATATGTATATATATATTAAATATCTCCCATCGTTTTATGTAGATTTGGACTCCCTGAACATAGAAGTCTGCAAGTTGTGATTAAAGCTATGAAGTGACTTCAGAAATCAGTGCCTCATCATGTTCGAAACATTTGCGCTTCAGAAATGACTTCATGGACGGAAAGAGATGAAAGTCAGATGGTGCAAGGTCAGGAGAATAAAGAGGATGAGGAAGGATGTTGTAGCCTCAGGACCGTGCTTCTATCAGGGCAGTGACAGATTTGTGAACAGGGGCTTTGTCTTGAAGGAGGCGGACAACTTTGGTCAATATTCTTCTTGGTTTTTGATAGCTTCCCGCAGTTTTTATAGCAGTGCAGCGTAATAAGCTCTTATAATTGTAGTACGTTTTGCCAGGAGTACCATCATCACTGTTCGACACTCGTTCCAAAAGACTGTGAGCATGACCTTGCCTGCCGAAAGTGTGACGTGCCTTTTTCGGGCTGGTGAGTCAAGTGCTTCCATTGTTTTGGCCGAGCCCTGGTTTCTAGATTGTAGTGAGGGACCCCAAGTTTCATCCTGCGTAATTAGTCTGTTAAAATGTCTTGCTTTTCTTGGTACATGGCTAAAAAGAGGTTGGAACAATGGACATGTACGTGCTTCTAGAAAGGTGTGAGTAGCCCTGGAATCCAACGAGCTGATAATTTTGCAAATGCATATCGTCATGAATGGTTTTATCCGCAGTCAAAACACTAATCTTGATATATTGGATTAAATCTTCCAAAATGGTAGTCTCCACTTGATGGCTGGTATCCTCGTCAATCGCATATTGGGTCCGCACTGGGATGATAGCCGGTTCCACAGATCTTCCACTACACTTGAACTCGCGATGCCAATGTTTAGCGTCATATGATGGGGCATCCTCCCCATAAGATGCTTTCATTTCATCGAAGGTCTAGTGGTATGTGGTCATTCAATTATTAAACCTTAATCACTGCTCAATAATTCAAGTTCTATTTTCACATCTTACTGATCCTTCACCGATGTGATAGAAAATGTGTTCTAGTTTAAGGACTAGAAATCAAAACATGACCCATAGAGATACCTTTCTTTATACATTTGAACTTTAAGCTTCCAAGGATAAGCGGAATTGGGTCAACGAAAAATAAAATGAATAAACACCCCTCGTATACACAGACACACATGCACATACACACACACACACACACACACACACACACACACACACACACACACACACATACATACACATACACATACACATACACATACACATACACACACACACACACACACACACACACACACACACACACACACACACACACACACACATATATATATATATATATATATATATATATATATATATATATATATATATATATATATATATATATATAATATATATATATATATATATATATATATATATATATATATATACATACCAAACATATTATAAAGAAACCGACACTTGGATGCAGGAGCATTATGCGAGTATTCACGCTTTCTATTTTATTTTTCCTCCGCATCACAAATTCGCAGTTGATTTTTCCCTCCGATTTCTAATTTCTCGCGGATCAAACTTTGCGCCACATTTCCTTCGCCACTGCATTTCACTCACCAATATTCACATCAGATTTATGTCTTTATGATTCGACTATTTTTCTGGTATCTCATCTTCTTAAATTCTAAAAGTTGTCCTTCAGTCTTTCTTTTTAGTGCTTTTTTCTCGCTCTTTCAATCTTCTTCTGAATCTCTCTCTCTCTCTCTATCTATCTATCTTTCTAACTCTCTATCTGTCTATCTCTCTCTCTCTTCTCTCTCTCTCTCTCTCTCTCTCTCTCTCTCTCTCTCT
>NW_020871214.1:141633-146633 GCF_003789085.1 Penaeus vannamei
TTATTGTTGGACATCATAACGAGGTTTGTACCTCGTTTTGATAATGTTACCCCCATTCCTAAGGGCCAATTACAAGCTTAACCTACTGAATATAGCCCAATTACACCAGTTTTACCTAAGGTTTTTAAGCATTTACTGGCCAAACGTCTGTCAGTATATTTGAGACCGTTTCTTCCAATATAATCCTCTCTCAGTGCGTCATGCATGCTAAGTGCTGTTTTTCCTGGACCGTTTTTGACGGATAAAGGTCACTTAGAGCTTATCATTCGGAACATACAGAGAAGGCGCTAATGTAAGTGTTGAGCTAAGAAGTATTTAAGATTTTGTGTTTTTGGATGTGCAAAAAAAAAAAAAACGCCGATGCTCAACCCTCAATCCAGCCCGTTTTCAAATTTTGCGCATGCGCACTGAGTGTGACCTGACATGGCCGTCTTGACTGGCAAGCTAACCACCAAACAAGCGCACCTGTTTTCTTGGTAACCCCCTACCACTCGAAGTACTTTTCTTCAGCCCTCGCACTGCCTGTTCTGCTGCGCCATCATCCGCGCTCGTTCTGCCTCCTACAGCGCCCACTGCACCTCCTTCAGCTTCTACAGCGACTCTTACAACCCCTGTCACAGACTTGCTGTTCCCGCCGAGATCCAATTTTTCAACTACATATTGAGTGAATCCTGGCACCGAACCGCCCCTCGCCACCCACGAACGCGGGGCACCCGATCCGCTCTGAAGTCACCGGTCTGATCGACCTTCAGAGCAAGCTGCTCGGCGAGGAAATCCAGCGATTACACCGCGAAATGTCTCGCCAGAATGAAAGCTTAAGCACTCTTATTACTGAGGCAATTTGCGAGAGAAAAAAAGCTTCAATTAAAAAAAGTTTGCTAAATGGCCATTAACGTATGGTGAACAATTTAGTACTATCAGACGTCACCAGAACTGCATCATTAGAGATGCTATTATTATTCAAAAAGACTACATAAAAACAAAAATGATCCAAAGAAAACATGGAAAATTCTGAGTAATTTATGTAGATCCCCAACTGAACTGGAAACGCCACACTAATCACATTCAATCAAACATTAATAAGCGATGCAACTTAATGTACCATTCAAAACAAGCACTAAATAAGCACACTTTAAAACAGATTTACACTGCCTTAATATACCCACACTTAACATACTGCCAAACATTTAGGGGAGCAACGCATAAAAAAAAATCTTGTATGCAGCACAAAAACGATGCGTTCGCACAATTTATGACTAAAGAAATTCTATCATACCCACAAAGAATTTACTGATCTTAAACTTTTGAAACAGTGAAATAAATGTATATTATTGCTTTTGGCTACATGTTTTTAAATGTCTTAATGCTGTAGGAAGTACAACGTTTAGTTTTGAGATAAATCAGAGGTATTTTATGAGACACAATAATCTACTAAATGTTCCATTTGTACAGTCTCAACAATCTCGGTCAAACACCGTTTAGCACGGTGTTGTATTGTGGAATAATCTACCTGAATAAGAATTAATACCATTACTCCATTTAATAGAAATTAAGACTACCTGTTATCTCAGTATATATATACACACACACGTGTACACACTTATATATATATATATATATATATATATATATATATATATATATATATATATATATATATATATATATATATATTATATATTATATATATACAATGCATATATATGTGTATACATAAATTTCATATAGTATATAAATATATAAGGAATAGCTGCATAAAAAGAACGTCTCGTCAGACAGCGAGGGTAGAACAAGAGGTAGACGCAGACAGAGCAGGGAGAGACAGGGACAAACGACGGTCTCAGACGTCACCGTTCCACCCTCGGCACTGAGGGCACACGCCTCTCGTTGGGTTCCACATCTTCCTCGTCAATAAAGCCTCCAGCCTAGACCTCTTTCATTCCACCTGCTCTACACCCCACCCCCATTTCATCGGGTGGCCAATGGTGGATGAACTTCATAATGCCAAATGTTCCTTTTACCAAGATAAGGTCCTGCCGAAGTGCCTTCTTCTCCTCCCTTAACACCCAGCCATCACTACCAAGTCCGTTTCTGATCCACACCTACCCACATCATATCTGCCACTATACTCTGTGATGACTACTCACGCCTCTGCGACCTTCCTGGCGAAGTCGCTGAAGATGCATTCTCATACTCTACGATGCCACTTAGAACCACCAATATTTTTCACCACTAGCATAAGTAATTGTTCATTTTAGTGCCAGATTTACTATTGCTCTCCCTTCACCCGCCCAAACCTTAAGTATAAGCTGCCCCTTTCCCTAACAACACACACTACTAACTCTGTGTTACAAAATTTCTCACTGTTCATAATGGTCATAATTACACAAACAAACAAACTGAGATCAGATTGGATAAACTCATCTCACACCTCATTCCCCTGCCCTAACCATACTTTAATTGATATAATGTTGTGTCATTTGTCTATCGTATTATTGTCCTCACAATACACATATTAGTATGTTTTTTTTTTAACATAGTAAATAACTATATGTCAATTCATTCAATTCTTTTATGTTCGGTTGTCCCCGCGTATATAATTCATGTTAATGTTAAAAATGCACGTTAGCATTTCTTTCTCTTCTATAGGGCATATTCATCAATAATTACCTCGTTACTGAATGACTTTCCTTACATTCTTTTATTTTAATCATATTGTGTTCTTTTGAAACGTCACTTTCCTTTTACTTGCCGTGTTGACCGTCGCTTACCTGCGTTACTCACCTGACTACACGGAATACAATCTAAAATTACGAATAGTTCTTTGACTTATAACTGAATCTAATTTGTTTTCATGACGCCTTCTCAAGTTCGAAATCTTGTCTTCAGTAATGCTGGAATTTATGGTTCTTTAGTTTTAGGGCATTAGTAAATAATTAACATGTAACTAACTTATGGAGTTGATTCCATTGCAATAAGAGTTATGCACTGCAGACACCATGCTTTATAAAGGCTTACATAGTTGTTATCACAGCGTGTTAATTTTAAGCCGGCTAATGGCCGTAAAAACTGGAATTCGCCGGTCGCATGTTGAATCTACGAAGGAATCGCGCTCCGCCGCATGTTGAATCCAAGGTCCGTTAAGCACATATAGAACTTGATTGAATCTACTATGAAGGAATCGCGCCCCGCCGCACGTTGAAATTACTATGAAGGAATCACGCCTCTCTCTCTCTCTCTCTCTCTCTCTCTCTCTCTCTCTCTCTCTCTCTCTCTCTCTCTCTCTCTCTCTTCTCTCTCTCTCTCTCTCTCTCTCTCTCTCTCTCTCTCTCTCTCTCTCTCTCTCTCTCTCTCTCTCTCTTCTCTCTCTCTCTCTCTCTCTCTCTCTCTCTCTCTCTCTCTCTCTCTCTCTCTCTCTCCTCTCTCTCTCTCTCTCTCTCTCTCTCTCTCTCTCTCTCTCTCTCTCTCTTTCTCTTTCTCTTTCTCGCTCTCTCTCTCTCTCTCTCTCTCTCTCTCTCTCTCTCTCTCTCTCTCTCTCTCTCTCTCTCTCTCTCTCTCTCTCTCTCTCTCTCTCCCTCTCCAAAGCATCATATACAGTACATACTTGCACGGAATCCCAGAGTGATATCTGCCCCATAAACTAATCTCCAACGCCTCAACAGACATGGAAGATATTGTGCGAAAACCCTTATCGAAAAATAACCGTAAAACACCCCCAAGAACAAGTGGAACCCTCGCATCTGGGAGATACTCAGGTGTGCGAGCTTCTGCGTACACGGAAGCCTAGAATCGCTGCGTTATCAAACAGTATGGGTATTCCTGCTTAATTATACGGCCAGTTTCCGGGCTTCAGATAAGGATAATGAGCCTTAAGTTTCTTTCTATTGGACTTTTAGTGTGATAGTCCTATTCTGTGCGAGGCGAGAGGAGAAGAGAAGAGCGGGGTGCTTCAGGAGATGGGAGGAGGGGGAGATGGGACGTGAAAGAGGGGAGAGGGGAAGGAGGACGTAATAGGGGAAGAGGACCGTTAAGAAAGGGCAGATGGAGGAGAAAGAGGAAGAGAAAGAAACGAAGGAGGACGCGGGGGTAAGGGTGATAATAGGCGCAACCCTGATTTTACTTTTTACTCAGAGTAAACGTTGTTCGGTGGCTATATTTCCCTTGGGTTTTTTGAAGGTGCTCTTGCACAGGGTATGTGTTAAGACTATGTATTTGCACACGCGCACGCGAGTGTATCTCTGGCGTACTTTAACAGATATATGTGTGTGTTTGTGTGTGTGTGCGTGTGTGTGTGTGTGTGTGAATATATGTATACAAGTATATATGTACACACACGCGCATATATATGTGTGTGCGTGTGTGTTTATATATGCATATACATGAACACGCTCAAGCATATAAAACTAACGAACTGATATACACATCATACACACATTTTTCTTTGAAAATACGATATTCATTTTGTATCCGCCTGTACACAGATAAAGATGCTTTTGATTTAGAAATAATGAGATTCAGAACACTACGTATTAGTCTGATAATACTGTGTTTGTGGCTTTATCAGTATGTATCCATTCCTGCTTTTCTAACCGATAGATAAATGAACTAAAATAACACAAGTTTTCCATCAGAAAAGCACTTACGTCCCATGAGCGTTATCGGTGAAAATTATTTCTTGAAAACACTTAGGATGACGTGCAAGGCTACTTACCTGTCTTCTCAGCCATGAAGAAGCCTCTCAACGATGAGAAGTCTTTAGAGTGTCCTGTTTGTGCCTTATGGAAGGTGATATAGAAAATTTATGATGACCTCAAACGCAAAGAAAACGAGAGAGAAGAGGTGACACCAAACGAGAAATACGACGTGAGAATGGAATAAACGCACACACAGACGTACATGTGCGTGGGTCTGTGTGCGTGGGACCGTGCGCGTGTGCTGTATAACCACACAGTGCAAACATTTGGAGTTCTTTTTGCTCTTTTCTGATGACCACAAGGGAA
>NW_020871214.1:159133-166633 GCF_003789085.1 Penaeus vannamei
TTTGTACTTGTCTCTATTTAATAAGACACGTGGCTGGGGAAGGAATCTGAAATTTTGATGCTGGACCGGCTGAGTCAGGTTCGGGTAGCGCTGGTTGAAGAGATGCTTTACCCGGGGAGGCTGGGGCTTTCACGGGAGGTTCTGCACCGGAGTTCTTAGAGATTTCTAGGCTGGGGTTCACATGAAGTTCGGTTGGGGAGATGGAGAGTGTCGATGGCTGTGTCAGAGCTTGGTTGGGTGGGAGAGTTGAGGGGGGGGATAGGGGAGAAGAAGGGGAAAGGTTGGTAGCAAGATGTGTCTGGGGAAGCTTCATTGTGAAGAGGAATCTGGTAGGGAGAGACTAGAATTATCGGACAAAGAATTGATGCTGTCAGACCTACCGAACTTCTGTGCTGGTGAGTGCCTCAGCATACCTTCCTGATTCCCATAGAGATTGTTGAGGGTTGCTTGTTTCATAAACATTTCCATTAACACATTGACTTTGTTGTGAAGCACATTAAGCGAGTCACCGGATGTAGTGTCGGATGCCACTGTGTGTTTGCGTTGCCTCACTTTTCGATTTGGTGAAAAATTTTGTGAAAGGCGTCATAATTCCGTGCTTCTTCTACGGCTGGGTTTCTTATCTATAGGCGCCTCTGTAGTTGTTGACGTGAAGTTGATATTCTTATTGTCTACCAGAGCTTATAGCATGGTGTGCACTGTTACATTGATCATTTTTTTCGTGTCAAGAGTTATGAGTCTGGGTCGTCTTGCATCGGACAGTTCAGCTACAATATAGTGTGCTTTCGCGATGTCCTCGGGAATGTAATGCTTAATGAGTTGTTCACAAAGTAATATCCTAGCCCACAACCTTTTGGTCGCAATGAAGCACAATATAGTATTCAGAACAATTGGAAATCTGATCGTTTGTCTCACTGTCTGCTTGGCTACACTTTTTACACTGCTTAAACTTGCACTGTTTGCTTGTTCGGACGGTTCACTGTTTAAATTGCAAACCACACCCTTACCCTGGTGGGGGGGCCGACGCCTGGGGCACAGGGGCAGCCATATCCCTGGTCGCTAGGGAGGCCATCACCCTGGGCAGGAGTCCAGTCTTTACCCGGACTACGGCGAGGCCGTACCCTGGGCAGAGTCGGCCATGGTCCTGGGCGGAGAGGAGCCCGTCACCCTGAGCAGGGGCTCATTACCTGGGCCGAGGCTCCCGCAGCTACTCTGGGGTCAGAGGCTCGGGAAAGCTCGAGGGGAGTGCCAGGGAAGCCCCTGGCTGATCCCTTGTTGGCCTAGGGAGCTAGTCAGGTTTCCCTCTGAACTCGCGGGCCCATTGGTAGCCATGGGTGAAGTTGGTGCTTTGACTACTGCGGAGCAAACACAAAATAGGTCTGGACACAAACCGTGTGTGTGTGTGTGTGTGGTGTGTTTAGTTGTGGTAGTAGTATAAGTGTTGTGTGTGTGTAGGTGTTGGTGTGTGTGCGTGTGTGTGCGCTGCGTGGTCGTCGCGCTCGTTCGTGTGTGTGTGTGGTGCTGTGCGAATGTTGACATGTATATATAGAGGATTATATATGTATATTATACTATATATAGTATATATAATAGTATATATTATATATATATATAAAATAATATAATATTAATATATATATTATATTTAATGTCTTTATCTATCATTTATCATTTATCTATATACACACGCCACACACGCACGAACACACATACTTAAGACCCACGACAACACAACACACACACACACACACACACACACATCAACACACTAACACATGATAAATACATATTTAATAGATACATATATTATATATATATTAGATAAAATAAGAGATATAAGATATTAATTAAGATACTATATACATTATGGATAATATATATAATATACTAGATATATATAATATATATACATAGTATTAATGAATATAGATATAAGTGATTAATAATATATTATATTATATATTATAATGTAACATATCATCAAAATCTACTCATACTCTCTCTCTCTCTCTCTCTCATCTCTCTACTCTCATCTGCTCTCTCTCTAGTTATATTTAATTCCTCTATCTTCGTATAAGATTTAGAGAGCTCGATACCACGACACACACACTAACGACTATCCAACAATACAACAATCACACATGCACAACAAAACACAAGACAAATCAAAATAACAGACAAATCAGCTAATGACAACATAATTATATTGTTATGAACATATATTGTGCTTTATGATTCTTCAGAAAATAACTAGTGGAAAGATGTACCTATAAGATATCCATAAGTAAGCTATAGAAGCATTTCAGAATAATATAATTTTAAGAGAAATTCAGATTTAAAAAAGCAGGAAATAGTGAAAGCATATTAACGAAAAAGCGAGAGTTAAAATAATCACTGTATTTGTTGGAACTCATGTTTTAAGTACTGAAATCCAAAAATAAACAACAATAATTATTTCCTAACCTCTCTCGAGTCTCAAAACTGACAGAGTAAAAATTACTGTTTATCCTGTTGCTACATATTTTCGAACACACCAGATGGTATAAGTACAAGTAATAATGAAATCATAGGAAATATTTTCTGGTGAATCATAGTATAAAACTTGATAGTTTTAATATAGATTTATGGGATTAATAATAAGAATAGAAAGAAGAGAATAGATGTTAGAAAAATATAAAAAAATAAGATATAAAGTGATATAATTAAAATATATATATAAATATGAAAATAAATAAATAAATGAAATTATAAATTATATATATATATATTTTATTTTTTTTTTTTTTTTTTTTTTTGATTTTTATGTTACTTTACCATATTACTCTGATCATAAGAAGATGTAAAGCCAGTCAAAAATGTGATGACGTGATTTTAAGAATTCGTACTTTGGAATTGAAGCTGTAATAAATTTCTTATAATGATAAATGACCTTCGTAATATTCATGATGTTAAATGAGATAGATAGTAATTATTTTTTTGTGAGCTAAAATTTCATTTAAGATTCGAAAAGTATGAAAAACATAATATTTATGTTGAATAAACCCATCCCAACTTCGTCTCAATCAAGAATGTTTCGAGGTTCTGTGTGATTAAAAGGCCATCTTAGGATTTATAACATTAATATTAGATGAACACGTGAATTTAGATACTACAAAAAGTCAGTTACAATATAAATGAAAAAATAAGAGGATAAAGATTAGGCCCTGCTAAATTTCAAACGGTCAGCTCAGGGAGTATAAATCGATAAAAGAGTATACTATGAATCACATGTTAATTTTAATAATAGTATGTCATAAAAGCAGATTATCACATTGATTCATGAAATGTGATGATTATATAACTTGAATTATAACCTAAAATGCATACTAAGTTATTATTTATATTTTCTTTCAGTTTTAAGATTGTCTCATCGCTAATACTATATTAATCACCGTGTGATCTATATATATATATAATTATAACCAATTTAGATATTAATAATTAATGATTGTAATATTATTATAATATAATGTTATTAAAAAAAATTTCCCAGCTGGGATAATTGAAATATTTACCTCTTTTACCAAATTCTTTCTATATGACTAGCCAAAGGCACGTACAAGTAGTATATATGAATAGAGGTTAGTAGGCTATGTTAATGAAAGGTGAAATAAAATATTTAAAACGATATGTAACTAGAAAATAATAATGAGGACATATTAGATATGAATGAATATCAATAAGTAAAGAAACTTAAAGAATAAAGAACTAACACTCACGATAACGTTAAAATAAATTTAAGCCAAATATCAAATAATCTAAAAAAAAAAGAAAAAAATAAAATGGAGACAAAAGAAAGAAGATAAATAATAATATAATAAACTGATATTAAACAATAGTAACGGATAATAACCCTCGCACAATCATCCTTAAAGATAATGAAATAAGAGTAAGGTCAGGTATGAATCAAACGTACAGGAAAGAACACAAACAGTGCCTACCATAGAACAAACAACTATCACACACGGAGAACAAGCACACGACACGACTTAAGGCAAAACACAACAGAGAATTTACACCATGAAAAAATTAGTGAAAGACTTAAAGTATTCCTTCTTATAATATCTCATTGCTATAAAAGATAGAAAAGAGACGTACAATAAAAATTCAAACGATTGATCACATTTAAAAGGCGACTTGAATTCCGAAAAATCATGACAACATGCTTCATTCACCTTGAGTGGATAGACAGGGATATGAACGATTATATGTTCCCTTAATCCTACTTTAATCCACTTATCCAAAATGAAAGTGATTTGAATTTAAATACACAAGAATGACATACATACAAAGTTGTATATTAATAAAAAAACAGTTCGAATAAGGTATAGCATTGGAGGTTAACTTACATTCGAGTCAAATTGAATTAAAGCAGGGATTGCGACTGACGGAAGTATCTGCCACGTGAAATAGTTAGAACCTTTGAAGCTGATGCATGCTACTAGACGTATTTAGTTGACTCTAATGAACTAATCCACGGTACAATGGAGCGACAAATGTGGAGTTAAAGAGTGTTAGCTTTGTGAGTATTCCGACTTTGTAATAGTGCTGTTGAAGTCACTTTAAATGAGTCCAGTTCCCTTTCTGTATTAAAATCGTCCTCTTACTTTCATAATTGATTAATTAGGTCTAACAATTCCTCTTTGGATTTTGTCAGAAAAAGGAAATGACATCGCCGTTACCTCGAGCTGAAACTGGTGGATTGCTGAAAGGATGTTATAGGCTATCACTAACCTGAGAGGAGCTTATCTATTAATGATTGCCGATTGAGATATTATGGAATCATGATGATAGATTTTTTTTTTACTAGATAGAGTGATAAAAGAAATGGAACAGGTCTAAAAAATACTCAATTTTAAAACAAAATAACTAAGGAAAACGTGTCGCTTTACCATCTGTAAACGGACCTAGTTATTGATGTGACATATAATAAGAATATCTGTACTAAATTTTTTCTTTTATTTAGGATAAAATTATATGCTATGTAATGTATGCAACGACGATTGCAATATAGGCAGAGAAAAAAATAATAAGCAAATATATATAATATATATATTGTAATATATACTAATATATTAAAAAGAGAGAATAGGTAGAAATAATATAGTAGATATATAATATATTATAATAATATTATATATTATATATATATATATAACTTTTAATTACTATATATATATATATATATATATGTAGTATATAATTGGGTGTTTGTATATCATAAAGGATTAATAATATATATAGAAGATTATTTAGTGTGTGTTAAATTGTGTGTGTGTTGAAATAGGTGAGATGTGAGTGTGATGTGAGATTGATAGCATAAACGATGTGAGAGTCGTGAAGGTGTGAGTGTGAGTAGTGAGTAGTGAGTGTGGAGTGTGAAGTGTGAGTGTTGTGAGTAGTTGAGTGATTTAATGATGGAGTGATGTAGTGATATGTGTGTGTGTGTGCGTGTGTGGAATAGAAACAAGATGCTGGTCGTGTGAGGAGAGAGAGAGGCAAGAGAGAATATATGGTGCATTACCAAGCATAGATATAATATAATTTACATATATTGCACAACAATAAACAATAATGTTGGAGAGAGACATGACATATAATAGAGACATTTACATGTAATGTGTGTATAGGATGAATAAGATTAGAGTATTTAATGAGAGGTAAGAGAACTACAACATCACTATACACACACTAACATACACCATCACTACACACTAACACCACACACATCAACTCACTAACACACACACCATCACACACACACTCAAACATCACACACACACAACAACACACACACACATAACAACATAAAGGTGAAGATAGAATAAATATATATAATATAGAATAGAAATATATATATGCATATAATAAATAGAGATATATATATTATATTACAATAAGATGTATAAATATTTACATACAGATAGGGAAAGACTATATATATAGAATAATATTAAAAGGTAAAAATATCATATATAATGTAATATGTACAATATATAAAACAGTGAATACCCATATCCATCTGATCTTTAATTTGAGATTTTTTTTTTTTTTTTTTGTTATCCTCCGGTTGTATTTAAGAAGGCAACGTTTCTCGAGCTTTCCCCCTGAGAGTCGTATGTTTGAAACGAGTAAAAACGTTTGCAGAGTTATAGTCGAATTACTGAAGGGACGCTGCAGAATAAATTTCATCCAGGCAAAGAATAAGATATTATTTATGCTTTTAACTTTTTTGAATGGGTATCTGAAACTCAATTTGTTAAGGAGAAAGCCATACACGACATGCTATTATTATCATTATTGTTGTCATTTTTTTCTTTTATCAGTGGTGGGAGTAGTAGTTTTATTCATGTTATTATTATTATTATCATCATTACTATTTTTATTATCATTATTTCCCTTGCTGCAATTGTTATTATTGCTATGTTATTGTTGTTACCATTATTGTTACTATTATCTTCACTATCATTATTATTATCATCGTCAGTATTTTCTTTATTATTATCTTCATTTTTATTATCATGATTTAATATGATATGGTTATTAGTTCTTTTGCTTATTATCATCATAATTTATTATCCTTACTAATATCATTTCCATTATCATTATTATTATTGTTGTTATGTAAGAATCTATAAACAATATCTTACCCTCCAAGACACACACACACATAAGCACACATACATATACATACATATACGCACGCGTACAGTAAATATGTATGTGTATAGGTGTGTGTGTGTTTGTGTGTGTGTGTGTGTGTGTGTGTGTGTGTGTGTGTGTGTGTGTGTGTGTGTGTGTGTGTGTGTGTGTGTGTGTCTGTTTCGTATAAATTCAGTTGTTTCCAGTTTATTTCTTATACTTTATACTTTGTTTTCACTAGATTTCACGTGCCGTGTGAACATTGACTTCATAAAAGAAGAACCGCTAAAATCCCATCTTCTATTCTCCTTTTCCTTCTCTTCCTTCTCTCGTCCTCCTTCCATTTCTCCCCCTCTCCCTCCCGCTCTCATTCCCTCTTCCATTCTGCCACTCGTCCCACCCTCCTCAACTCAATCCTTGTCTTTCCTCCAGCAATCTCTATATCGCCATTTTTCTCTTTCCTTTCATTTCCCTCCTCCTCCTCCTCATCTTCTTCTTCTTCTTCTTCTTTTTCTTCTCCTTCTTCTTCTTCTTCTTCTTCTTCTCATTCTTTTCTTCTTCTTCTTCTTCTTTTCTTCTTCTTCTCATTCTTCTTCTTCTTTCTTCTTCTTCTTCTTCTTCTCATTCTTCTTCTTCTTCTCTTTTCTCCTTTCTTCTTCTTCTCTTCTCCTTCTCCTTCTCCTTCTCTTCTTCTTCTTCTTCTTCTCATTCTCTTTCTTCTTCTTCTTCTTCTTGCACCCCCAAAGATTGAGCCGTCCAGTGGAGTGCGGAGAGCTCAGGCCAGCCACTCTCCCCGTGGAAGGATTTATAGGCGGTGTG
>NW_020871214.1:186633-191568 GCF_003789085.1 Penaeus vannamei
TTTCGGTCTGGGTTTTTTGAACTGGGCCCTGCCCTCCCCCCGTCCCCCCCTCGTCGTTCCTCGATGTCATATAATCTATTCGATTATTATTGGTCACTATTCACAGTGTTATAGAGTTTCCGGTATTCATCTGTGAGCCACATCACGGACTTTTTCACCGAAAGATCTCCTTTCTTCGTACCTTCTTAAACCAACACTTTTGCACGTGCCCCATCCCCAATCCCCTTAACCCCGTCACGAGGGTTATCCTTCCTTCTTTTATCCCATCCTGCACTCCATAATCCCCTCCCATCCCTTCACCTCCAAAATACTCGCCTCTTGCTCAGTCTGTGGATCCCTTTGGGTTTTTAACCTGTAAACACGGTTTCCTCGGTTACGGGCGATAGCGACTCTCATCTTCCTCTCTCTCTCTCTCCTCTCCATTTCGTGTGCGCTCTATCTTCTATCGTCATAATCATCATCACCTTCCTCGTCTCATCGTCGTTTCTCTCCAGAGCTAGACCTCGGACAATTTCTGCTTCTCTGCGATTGCTGTAACTCTGCTCATTTCTCTCCTCCTTCTCTCACTGACTCGCTCCTTTCTCTCACGTACTCGCTCCCCTCTCTCCCACTCATCTCTATACTCCCTCCCTCCTCTCGTTCCTCTCTCTTCGTCTTTCTCTTCCCAGTCTCTCCCCTCTTTTCTTTCATTTTGCCTACCGCACTTCCGTTTAGCGCCGTCTTTCTCTCCTTGTCTCGTTAAATTTCTTTTCTTGACTTATCTTAAAGACGTCGGCGAGTTGCGACCCTTGCGGGTCCGTGGCAATGTGATAAGAACCTTTCCATATGCTCTTGTCCTCAACAGCCATCTCAGCGCCCTCGAGGGCCCTTCCTGTGCTTCCCGGAATACGCCCCTTTTTATTTGTCCCGCGGATGGATGTATACCTAACTCCACTCTTTTTTTCCTTCCTTTCCATCTGCATTTTCCTTCCTTCCGTCTTTTCGTGCCCGCATTTCTTAATCTACTTCCTATTGGGTCATTCCTTTTGGTTTCCTGTCTGGCTCATTTGGGGCCCTGCTTTATCCTTTTCGCTTTTCTCGCTTCGCTTTTTTTATTTGAATGTTCTTTTCTAAATCCCTCTCTTCTTTTTTTTTGTTGTTTCTTAAGTCTTCCTCTTCATCAGTCTTCTCCCGCATCTCTCCTTACCCTCATTTATTCTTCACTTTTTCCTCTCTTCTCTTTTCCCTCGCTTCTCTCTCATACTTCCCTGCCCTCCTGCGACTTCCCCCTCCTTTCGTCCTCTTCTCCCTCCGCTTTATCCCATACTTCCTTCACTTTCCCTCCCATACTTCCCTCACCTCACCTTCCATACCTCTCTCGCCTCCCGCCCCTGCCCTCCCTCTTCCTACCCCCTCCCGTTCCCTACCCTGACTTGCTTAGCACTTCCTGGGCTTTGTCAGAGTGAGCGAGTGGGCGGCGCGAATCCCTGTTTTATAGTGTGTGTCGGGACAGGTGGAGAGCCCCGTCTTTTTTCGTGTGCGCTTTTTTTATCCGATGACGGGACATCTGGATTCACGTGTGATATCTCCTCTACAAAATTAACCTTTTTTCGTATGATTTATCTTTTTAACGTTGGGGCTGTACAATATAGGGTGTGATATGATGGTACCGGGTTGAATTGGTGGTGATTGGGGAAGGGGAAGGGGAGAGTGAGGTAGTTAGGGCGGTGTTCTTGACGTAAAAGAGCAGTGGCGCTCGCAAGTAGGAGGAGGAAAGGTGAGCTTGCTTTGTTATAGAGCTCTAGGGCAGCGAGAGGCTTGAGTGTTAAATGTGACGCCCTTGATATATATATTTTTTATAATGATGATGGTGATCATGATGGATTATGATTTATAATAATGATAATGATATTATTATTATGATTATTATTAGAAATTGTTATTGTAACAATCTTTGCAGCCGTGATTTGTTGCCCTTAAGGACCATGAGGACGATGTGTGGTTTCATTTGTGCTGTTCTTAGAGGCTGCTTATAAAGTTGTATGTCATATTGTGTGCCATTTATGTAAGTATAATATATATTATATATATTATATATATATATATATATACACATACATACATACATATATACATACATTATACATACATATACATACATACATACTTACATATACATACATACATATACATACATATACATACATTACATACATACATACATACATACATATATACATACATACATATACATACATATAAATATACATACATATACATACATACATACATACATACATACATACATACATACATACATACATCATAATATACGCATATACAAATACAACACC
Source organism: Penaeus vannamei (assembly GCF_003789085.1). Classification (NCBI taxonomy): domain Eukaryota; kingdom Metazoa; phylum Arthropoda; class Malacostraca; order Decapoda; family Penaeidae; genus Penaeus; species Penaeus vannamei. The sequence goes on from NW_020871214.1 coordinate 188,967, forward strand.
ACACACACACCACACACACACACACACACAACACACACACACACACACGTATGTTGTATGGGCTGTCTACCCTGAATCCGCCCTTAGTTATCCCACATTTCCCCCGCATGCAGTAGCCACAAGACTCCTGCAGTGCAAGCCCTCCTCCCGGTCTGCAACCCCCCCTCCCCCCCCTCTCCCTCCCTCCCTCCCTCATCACACGAGCACGCAACCACATTGTCTAAACGGGCAAGAGTTAGCCAACTCTTTCTGCCACTCTCTCTTTGCCTCTCTTTTATTGATCTGGATCCGGAATGCTGGCTGATCCCATATTTCATTTCCTCCGTCGCATTAGCTTGTTTCCCCTGCCTTGATAGATTATTCCATATTTCCTCCTCCCATGTTCTTCTGCTATAACTAGGCCTCACAGTTATCATGATTTGTACGTTCACGCACGCAGGAGGAGGAGATGGAAGTGGAAGAAGAGGAAGAAGAGGAGGGGGAGGAGGAGGAAGAAGAAGAGACGGAGGAGAAGGAAGAAGAAACAGAAAGAAAGCAGGAAAAGCGAGAGAAAGCTTTTATTAATCGAACTTTTATTGATTATACTGCTTACCCCAACTTGTACTTAAATCACTATCACATTTCAAGTTATGATTCTATTCTTCATATAACAATTTATATTTCAACTGTTATTAAAGATCAGACCATTTTACAGATATGTATATATATATATATATATTGTGTGTGTGTGTGTGTGTGTGTGTGTGTGTGTGTGTGTGTGTGTGTGTGTGTGTGTGTGTGTGTGTGTTGTGTGTGTAATTATATATGCATATTATATAAATTATTTTTCATAGGCCTATATCATGATATAGTATAAATATCCAATTCGTGATTTTTACGATTGACCAGTACGGTTTTACTATATATTTTTCCCAATTGAATAGATATGAAATATTCAGTAAGACTAAGCATATATTTTTTCTTGTTTTACAGGTGAGACATGATGATGGAATGGCTACTGGAAGCGCAGACATGAGGGTAGGCAAAAGCACGGATGACGCAGTCATCGTATCGTTACTCACCCATTTTTCTGCAGTATAGTCTCATTCCCATTTCACGCCATTGTCATTATTCTCCAGTCTGTTATAGTCACACCCCTCGATGGGCGCCATAGTTCAGACGTTTTTTAGACGTGGCTCGCAAGGTTTGCATTCGTGTTCCGTCACCGAGAACCCAGTTTATGTTTCGTAACCGAGAACCCTTTTTGAACCTATTTGGAAAGACCGTACGTGACCGTAGTATCGGTTGCGATTGAAAGTCGGGGGGCTGGAGCGCATGCGCGGGCGATGGATGCAGTGTGGAATGAAGCGAATCGTGGATCGTGGGGATTGTACACTGTGGAAAAGCGGCAGGTTGAGCTGTAGCATGATTCCGCTGCCAGTTTGTACCCCAGATGGACAGATGACCCGGTCACCTTTGAATTTGTTTCACATAAATTGACAACTTCTGACGTAAAATGATATAGTAGTATTAGTAGTAGTAGCGGCAGCAACAGCAGCAGTAGTAGTGGCGGTAGTAATAGTACTATTACTCCTACCACCATTATCACTGTTGCTGTTAGTAATAGTAGTAGTATTGTAGTAATGATAGTCATTGTAGTAGTAGTAGTTAGTTAGTAGTAGTAGTAATAGTAGTAGTAGTAGCATACTGTCTCTTGGCAAGGCAGCGTGTCCTGCTCGAACACTGCTGGCTGGTTAAAGATGCTGTGCCGGATGAAGCCTTTGGAGCTCTAGGGTGCTATGCTGGAATCCAGGGGGTGCTTCTCGCAGGGAATGGTGTATAGAAACCCTTGCACGAAATCATGGCCCGGTGTTGACATTCTTGCGATGAAAAGCCTGTATGTGGGGATTTTTTCCTGACCTCCCGTGCGTAACCATAGATGTCCTCTAACCTTGACCGCTAGGCATTACGGCAAGGAAACCCTTCGGGGAATGGCTCTAACGAACCCGATGGAACTTTGGAGGATTGTTAAGGTTTCGGCTGCCATTCACTGTTTACAGCATTTAGGCTCGACATAATAATCCTATTTATTGTCAACTGGTATAATATATAATATATATATATATATATATATATATATATATATAATATATATATATTCATAGACACACACAACAACACACACAACACACCACATGCACTACTATATACATATACATACATACATATATACATATATAGATTATATACAATATAATAATATATATATATATATATATATATATTATATTATATTTATACACATATACGTACATACATATCTACATACATACATATCTACATGCATACATACATACATACATACATACATACATACATATCTACCTACATACATACTTATCATACCATACATATATACATATCATACTTAATATACAGTACATACATATACATACATAGTATATATATATATAATATATATATATATATATATATATATATATATATATATATATATATATATATATATATATATATATATATGTGTGTGTGTGTGTGTGTATCAGCTCTCATCATGCGTGTCGGCTGCCATGGTAAAAGAGAGCCTGTTTCAGCATTGAAA
>NW_020871215.1:0-7500 GCF_003789085.1 Penaeus vannamei
TCTCTTACACATTTCTTTTCGTCTCTCTCCTCCTCTCCCTCTCTGTCGCCTCTTAATCTGTCATTCTCTCCTCCCTTCTCCTCCTCTCCTCCTCTATTCGCCTCTCAATTCTCTCTTTTTGTTAAGCCTAAAGTCTCCAGCGACTTCTCCCTCTCCTCTTCTTCCTTCCTATCCTCCCTTTATTCTTCCTTCTTATCCTCTCTCTCCTCCTCTTCTCTTTCCCTGTCCCTCTCCTCTCCTCTCTTCCTTCCTATCCTCTCCTCTCCTCTTCTTCCTTCTATCCTCCCTCATTCTTCCTTCTTATCCTTCTCTCCCCTCCTCTTCTTCCTATCCTCCCTCCCCTCTCTTCTTCCTCCTATTCTCCCTCACCCTCCTCTTCTTCCTTCCTATCCACCCTCCACCTTCCTTCCTATCCCCCTTCCTATCTCTCTCTCTTCTGCCCTTATCCATGTCTCCCTCTTTTCAATATGACCGATGTCACGTTTAACTTCGTCAGCGCTAACAAGTCATATAACTTTGTGGCCGTATCTCCGCTAACGGTGCGGATGCCTGGTTTATGGGGTTATATACCTGTGTCACGTACCGGTATAGCTGGCTTTAGGTCGGCGTCAAAAAAGCTTTTTTTTTTTTTTTTTTTTTAGAAATTAATATAACAAATATGATAAAATCTAAAAATACTAAAAATAAAATTAATGGCTAGAGTCAATAATAATAGAACTGAGGATGGTGATACCAATAACTGGATCATTTCCAGTATCTTTTTTTCTTTTCATATGCAAATGCCGTTTAACAAAACGCGGTGACGTCATGTTCCGGTATGTGATGACGTCATCGCTTTTCATGTACATTTTGGATAAAGAACCATGACGTCACAGCCTCAACGATTCACCGCTGCATCACGTGGTGTGTGTGTGTGTGTGTGTGTGTGTGTGTGTGTGTGTGTGTGTGTGTGTGTGTGTGTGTGTGTGTGTGTGTGTGTGTGTGTGTGTGTGTGTGTTGTGTTGAGCAGGGTCGAATCTAAGTCCACCTAATGCCCTTTGCGCAATCCAGCATCAGCGCCCCCTGGGACCTTCCAGTGGCGCCCCTTTGGCAAACTCTCAGATTTTGAATGACGTCATGAGACAGCCTAAAATAAGACTGGTTAGCGCAATAAAAATAAACATCAATAATGAAATGACACTTTCATAACCTGTCGCTTGGCATTTTCGATAAATATAAAAAAAAAAAAGTTCAAAACACGAGACGACACCCACGGTACCGTACTTTCTGTACTCCTCCCCTTGGTACCAGAGTATGTGCTTATACTGCTTAATATTATTCAATCTTGGGCTGAGTGCGAATGCGAGTTTGAGTGTGCAGGAGGCCTCAGATGTGAATGCAAATATGAGTGTATATAAGGCCTAGTGTACTGTAAATGCAAGTATAAGTTAGAGAGTGTAAGTACAGGTACGAGTATGGGTGAATGTAAGTATAAGCGTGCGCATAAGTGTGTGTGCAAAAGTATAGTGTGAGTGTAAGTGCAAGTGTGAGTGAGTGCGAACGTGAGAGAATATACCTCTTGCGTGACTGTGCAAGTGCATGTGCGCGTAGAAGCAAGATCCGAATGAAACCACCGGACCCGCGTACCTGAACCCATATCCGCAAAACCACCATGAACTCCCATCCTGAAACATAATTGTTCCCGAACCCATAAAAAAAAAGATCTGATAACGGACAACAAACAATGGCGATGACGAAAATGTCTCCACATAACTCCGAACCGCACAAACGCCAAATAAAACACACACCCCATTTACATACTCGCATTAAGTTAACCGCATTTGACCTACAGCAGCGCCATAGAAAATTACTCGACAAAAAGAACGAGTGAAAATGTTTAGTCCTTACACACCTTTAAAGCTCCATCATCAATCTAAGTCGAATTAATCTACCTGGAGATCCCATGTAAACCGCTATATATCAGTCTCAAACTCCCGCCATTTTTTGCCGCCAAAAAAGACAAAAGAAAAAAAGAATCCCGGCGCGCGCCATTCCTGCTCCCTACCCTCACTCAACGGCTTATCTCCATGATCCTTAAGGACTCCATACATAAGCGCGAATCTACATGAGTTTGCGTCGAAGGAGAAGGTATAAGAAAAGGATAAAAAAGAAAGATCACGACAAGGAGAACGAAAGAAATAAAACGAGGAGCAGTAACAAAAGAAGAGGAAGAAGAAGAAAAAAGAAGAGTAAAAGGAAATTACAAAGAAGGAACACAAGAAAAAAAAAGAAACGGAGAATAACAGGAATAAGCAGTAACGGAAAAAGACAGAGAAGGGCGTGGTCGTCGGCGAGAAGGGGGCGTGGCCTAGACTTCCGGCCTCGTTAGACGTTAACTTCAATAGATATTCTTTATATCTTTAAGCGCTTTGTTGAAGGTTCCTCCGCGGGGTTGGAGAGAGAGAAGAGATTGATCGCATAATCTGTGTTCCGTTTGTGTGGGTGGGTCTCTTTCTCGCTCGCTCTCTCTTCTCTCTCTCTCTCTCTTTTTCTCTCTTTCTGTCATCTCTTCTCTCTCTCTCTTCTCTCTCTCTCTCTCTCTCTCTCTCTCTCTCTNGAGAGAGAGCTAAATCAGCGTATAACGGGTATGCTGGCTCGTAAAATACAAAACACGGGCATGTTGTTCTTGCAGAAGGGTGTGTGTGTGTCTGTGAATAACTTCTCCCTCTCCCTCTCCCCTCCGGTTCCTTCTCTCCTTCTCTTCATCCGCCTTTCATTGCTCTTGTGGTTGTTTACATCTAATTTTTTTTTTTCTAATCCTCTCTCCGCAGTTCGTCTTTTCTTCTTCTCTTTCTAAAGTGTTTGCCCAACCTCCTTCTTTTCCTCTCTTCTCTCTTCCCTCACTCTCCTCTTCTCTTCCCTCCCTCTTTCTCTCCTCTCTCTTCTCTTTCTTTCTCTTCTTCTCTCTTCTCTTCTCTTCTCTTCTCTTTCTTTCTCTTCTCTACCTCTTCTCTTCTTACTCTCTCTTTCTCCTTTTCTCTCTCTTCTCTTCTCTGTACTTTCTCTATTCTTCTCTTCTCTTCTTTCTCTTCTCTCTCTCTCGATCTCTCTTCCTCCTACTTTTCTGCATCCTCTATCAGACTTCTCACTTCTCGGCCTTCCAGATTCGCGCCGCAAAATTCTGCTGCTGTCATGGCCCCGCATACTATCAAAGAGCCGCCGTTTTCTTCTTTCTCTTCCCCATTTTTTTTTTTTTTCTTCTTCTCGTTCTTTTTTTTTTCTTTTTGTACTTCATCTTTTTTTTCAAGAACGGGGCGTGCCTCAGTCCTGCGCCGGAGACACAAACATCCTCCATGGGGTTGGAAGGGGGGGAGGGGAAGGGGGGGGAGGGGAGGGTAACGCCACCTGTAATCCCCCCTCTCTCTCTCCTCCTCCGCGCCCACCTCTCCGCCACCACCTCCTAGCCAAGCACCTGCCGGGTATGATGCATGAGAATGTTGAAAATTCGTAACAATATACATATTTTTCTTTCTTTCTTTTTGTCTCTTTCTCTCACATTTTTTTAACCGGTTATGCATTTTATATACCGGAAGGGTTTGGGTAAAATAAAAGGAAAGAGAAGGAAGGAGTAAGAGAGAGAGAGAGGAGAGAGAGAGAGCGAGAGAGAGAGAGAGAGAGAGAGAGAGAGAGAGAGAGAGAGAGAGAGAGAGAGAGAGAGAAGAGAGAAGGGGAAAGAGAGATGAAAAGAAAACAAGTGACACAGAAAGGGAGTGAGAACAGAGAGAAAATATTCCAACTTCAAGACTAAAATTTGAAGTCGAATGGTACACGGGGGGGAGGGGGGAAGGGGAGGGGGAGGGGGGATACGCGAAATCGGAACGTTTACGACCACAACTGTCACGAAATTTGGGACCCTCCCCCCCCGTTCCCCCACCCCTCTCTCACGTTCTCGGACGCTTCTCTCTCTTCCCCCTCCCCTCCCCCCCCTAATTTCCCTTCTATGAAATATCGTGAAATGAACGTATTACCAAAAGTAAATTCATAAATAGACACAGGCACAGGTACATACGAACGACTGAAACACACACACACAACACACACACACACACACATACACACACACAACACAAACACACACACCACACACCACAACCACTCACATACCCCCCCCACACACACATACCCCGCCACAAAAAACCAACACACAACACACACACTCCGCCCACACACACACGCGAGCTGACAACAACGCCCAAATGCTTCAATCCAGCCCATGCCCCGCCCGTGGTCAAATCCCCCGATCAACGTCAACACTTCAAAAATTATAAGAATAAACAATATTTCTTCTCCGAAAGCTTTTGGACATGACAAAGAAATGAAATTAAATAAATAAATACGAAACATAGATAACTAACAAAATAATAAAATGAAAATAAAGGAGATTTATTATATCAAAATCGCTCACAATCACAAAAAAACAACCATACGAATAGACAGCAAAAACAAAATCAGTAAAAACAAACTAAAAAAAAACACGAAACAGAGTGAAACAGACAGCGACCCACTTCCTTAAACCAAAAACACCTGCTAAGAACCGCCATTAATTTTCAAGTACCATAAACCCTCGAGAATTCTCCCATCCCACAGTCTAAAAGAAAAAAATAGGAAAAAGAAATACAAGAAGAGAAGACAAAGGAGGATAGAAGAATCCAATAAATATATATGACTGTTTTGTGTGTGTGCGTTTGTGTGTGTGTGTGTCGCAGTACGAGCGCGCGTGCGTGGTTCGCAGTAATATGAACTGCTATACAAGTAGTTCCAAAAGTTTACATTTACTCGAGTCCTAGAACAGGGAGGGGAGAAAGGCTCGACCTGGAAAAGCCTCTCCGGTGCTGAGCGCATCAGGACGAGGCCCAAAAGCTCGGCAAAGGCGTCGCAGCATCGAGCCGAACCGGCCGAGCGGACTGCCATCAGTCACACGTTAATCAGACGTGCCTCGAGGGCTTTCCTTATCTGTGTTACCCGGCCAGAAAATTTAAAAAAAAAATTAACTTGTATCACTAATCATATCACAGACAAGACCCGAGTCTGTAATCAAATTAATTGACTCAACAAGTGATAAACCCTGAATGTAGCTTTCATAGAGAAGAGAATGTATATAAAAAATAAAGATTACGGAGCATTGTGAATTCGGCTTTATCTCCAGACCTGCATCCTGCTCATGTTGCAACTGATATCCTATGCGTAGCCTGGCCAGTGTAACCTGCTGCCTTCGAGATAAACAACTACAGACTCTATAGGGTTTGTCTCGATCTGACTTTTTAAGCAATGCTTTCGCGGTGCCAGATGGTGCCACTCTTCGCCATCGTTTCTGAAGCCCATGCCTGGCCTTCGTGAGCTTTAAGAGAGATGATAACGCGTCTTTTCTCCCTTGAAATAACGACAAGGCACTGTTCGACGCTTCATCTGGCTCATGGATCTACCCCATCACACGAGCATATCCCAGTACGAGACAAAGTACCAAGCACATAGCGGAGGAAGATAGTTATAGACATTAGGTCTTATGGACTGACGGCAGAATTTCTGTGAAGTGGGACTTAGATGTCAATAAAGATGGTCAGGTGGCGTAGCTGTTCACTACCTTACTTTATGACATATGTGGATACTGCCTTGGCATCGGTCGTGCTTATCCATTCCGAATTTCGCACAGATTGAAAGAGGGCGGAAAAGAGGAGAGAGGGAGAGGGAGAGGGAGAGAGAGAAGAGAGAGAGAGAGAGAGAAGAGAGAGAAGAGAAAGAGAGAGAGAGAAAGAGAAGAGAGGAGAAGAGAAGAGAAGAGAAGAGAAGAGAAGAGAAGAGAAGAGAAGAGAAGAGAGAGAAGGAGAGAAGAGAAGAGAGAAGAGAGAGAGAGAAGAGAGAAGAGAGAGAGAAAGAGAAGAGAAGAGAAGAGAAGAGAAGAAGAGAGAAGAGAGAGAGAAAAGAGAAAGAGAAAGAGAAAGAGAAGAGAGAGAAAGAGAAAAGAGAAAGAGAAAGAGAAGAGAAGAGAAGCCAGCCAGCTCCTGAATGAACAAATCCCAGCAACACAGCCAACGGGTTGTGGCGACGCTTACAAAAAGCAGAGTCACTCGAACCATCCGATCAACACATTTTGTTGCGCGGGACATGATCTCTGGCTGGCCCCTTCACTCTCTCCTCTCGTCAATGCCACACTGTTGTATGCCTGTGCCCCTCCCCCCGGTCCCCTCCATGCTCCAGTCCCCCTCCCCCTCTCCTTCTCTCCTCCTGCCTGTGCTCCCATCCCCCTCCCCTTCCTGTTTCCCTTCCCTTTCCCTGTTCTCCCCTCCCCTACCCTTCCCTTACTGTGCTCCCCTCCCTTCCCCTACCTCCCCTCCCTCCCTTCTTGTGTCCTCCTCTTCCCTTCCCTCCTGTGCCCCTTCCTCTCTTTGTATATGCCTGTGTCCCTCCCTTCTCCCTCCCATGTGCTCGCCCTTCCTTGTCTGTGCCTGTGCCACTCCTTCATTTCTTTTCTTGTTCTCCCTTGTTCCCTTTCGTGCTTCCCTCTCCGTGCCTTTACCCTATTCCCTCTCCTGTTGCGTACCCCTCTATACCCCCTTTCCCTGTTTCCCCTCGCTCCCCCCCCCCCTTTCTGTACCCTATGACCTCTTTCTCCCTCCCCCCTTTTATCCATGTGCCTCTACTCCCTCCCTTCCCCTCCTTCACACCCCTCCCCCTCCTTCTCCTTCACCCCCTCCCCTCCCTCTCCTTCACCCCCTTCCAACCTCTCTTAACCCCTCCCCCTCCCTCCTTCACCCCTCCCCCCTCTGACCTGGCTCGGGTATCGGGACCTGGATCACAACACGACAAAGAATCCGAGTCTTTCGCGCACGCTGTATCTTATCAATTGGATTTCGACTAACAATTACATTTCAAATTCCTCTTTTTCTTCTTTCTTTCTTTTCCCTTTTTCTGAATATCAAATAAACTGCAGATTCCTCTTTTTCTTATTCTTCCTTTTTTCGTATGTCAATTACATTTCAAATTCCTCTTTTTCTTCTTTCTTTTCCCTTTTTCCGAATATCAAACACATTCCGAATTCCTCATCTTCCTCTTCTTCTCTCTGAGGGAGTTCTTTACTATCCATTTTCCCTTTTCTCTTTTCCTAAATCTCCAAGCCATCGAATCGCGATCTCCTTTTCAAAGTCTAAAGAGCTAATCTTTTTTTCTCTTTTTCGAATATCAAACGTATTCCGAATTCCTCATCTTCCTCTTCTTCTCTCTGAGGGAGTTCTTTACTATCCATTTTCCCTTTTCTCTTTTCCTAAATTTTCAAACCATCCGATCGCGCCCTCCTTTTCTTCTTTTCTTTTTCCCTTTTTTCGAATATCAAATACATTGTTAATTCCTCATTTCCCTCTTCTTTCTGAGGGAGTTTTTACTATCCATTTTCCCTTTTCTTTTTTCCTAAATCTTCAAGCCATCCAATCGCGCCTTCCTTTTCGAACTCTTGAGAGCGCGACTCCA
>NW_020871215.1:10000-13513 GCF_003789085.1 Penaeus vannamei
CACCGTCAATCACAAAACAACTCCTGCCCCTGCCCCTACCCCTCCCCCTCCCCCCACGTGACAATTGCTCCTAACAGCTGCCACTCACCACACACGCAGACAGGTGATTGATCATGCGTTATATAAACCTTCTTCCATCACTGTCGAGATATGGAATAGCCCCAACCCTCCCCCCCCTTCCCTCCCCTTGGCCACTCCTCCTCCACCTCCTTATCCGCCTCCTCCTACTCCTCCTCTTCCTCCTACTCCTCTTCCTCCTCTCCTCCTCCTCCTCCATCATCTCCTCCATCTCCCCCTCCTCCTCCTAAATCAGCAAGAAGAGATAAAAATCTTCGAAAGAAAGCAAAGATAAGTTACAGTCTCATGCCAAGACGTACGACGATTCAAAAATAATAAACAATAATAACACAACATACGAACATATCTACAATAACAATCAAATAACAAAGTAAAAACTAAACGTTATTATTATTCCCCAACCACATATGATCAAATAAACCAATAAAACAAAATAAAACATAAAAAAAAACAATCAAAGAAAACCACATCAGCATCTAAAATTACTCCCGTAGTCCCCACAATCATTTGAAAACCCAACCAAACTGATAATAAAGAAAATATAAAACGAAAAAATTAAAAACCCGAAGCCCCTTGAGAGAAAAGGTGGACGACACTCACGGTGAATTTTCCACTCTGTCGCCCGGGAGGTATTGTTCCTACTTTGGCATCCTCTAATTGGCTGGAAGATGGCGGGAAACGTGTCTATAAACTTTTTTTTTTTTTTACCTCGTTCCATTGATTTGGATTTTTTCTCTCTCTCTTTCTGTCTCTCTGTCTCCCTCCCTCACTCCCTCCCTCCCTTCCTTCCTCTCTCTCCCTCCCTCCCTCCCTCCCTCCCTCCCTCCTCCATTCTTCCCTCCTCCATTCCTCCCTCCTCTCTCCTCCCTCTCTTTTAGGCCTCTTATTTATCTGTTTATTCTTATTATTCATGTCTGATTCATTATCTCTGAGGTTTTGTTTTTCGTCCATCGCTTTATTCCTTTAATATTCATTTAAGTGATAATTTATAATTCAGTTCATATTATTCATGTCTGATCCATTATTCATTTCTTATCATTCTCAATATAATCTTATATAATCAATATCATTCATTCTGATAATTCATCTCTCATTCATGTTCGCTTTATCTCTACTTCGTCACTGATTCATTTCCTATTCGTAATTGCATCTATTATTCATTTCTTGTTTATTCATAATTCTACTGTCTCTCATATATATAGTATAATTCAAAAAAACAACAAAAACCTTTTCTTCCTTAACGAAACAAAATAAAACAGCATTTACAAAAAATACAAATCAATGAAAATAAAAAACACAAAAAATACAAAAAAATATAAAACTAGGAAAACATAAAAAAGACACTACGGACTCCATATGTCGTTAAGGGTGACGCGACCCGGTGAAGAGACAGGAATGTCGCCCTCACCCTATAAGGACATGTCTGTGGCCCTCTCTCTTCTCTCTCTCTCTCTCTCTGCCTGTCTCTGTTTCTCTCTATGGCCGACAAAAAGGTGGAAAAAATACACTAACACGAAATAATCTGGACGCCATTCTTTATTTTCGGATATGATCTAAATACATGCAAAATAAACAAATACATAAAAGAAAGAGAAATGAAATAAAAACTAAAAATGAACGGAAGAAATGCTTAATAAATTGAGTCAGTCAAGAGGGGCCTATGGTAAATCGTTCCCATAATAAATGAAAATCCATCTAATCCACCTTTCACAATCTACTTACCGAACTCGCATCTACCCCCTTCCTTACCCTCACCCCCACCAGCCACTTTACCCCACCCACTCATTCTCCCAACAACCCATCCACCCCATCCACCACGACTTCTCCTCATCCACCCACAACTACTACCCCCTCCTCCTCCACTCCTCCACCCACTACTACCCCCTCTTTCTCCCTCTCTCCCCCCTTTCTCCCCATCCTCCATTCCACCCCCATTTCTCCTATCTCCCTCCCCCAACCAGGCATCGCCACAGTGCCCCCACATGACGGAAATGCCAGACTGGAGTGCCACCCAGCTGCACGTCTCGAGTGCCAGGAGCGATAAGCGAAGGTATGCCGGTGAGTGCCAGCTATAAATAATGAACAATGAAATGATTTGAAAATGTATTAATAATGCCATCATCAAAAAATAACAATGGCAATAACGAGGGAGGGAGGGAGGGAGGGATGGGGTGAGAGATGGGGAGGAAGGGAAGGATAAAAAGAGGGGGGTGAAGGGAGAGAGGGTGGGAGAAAAGAGAGGGAGAGAAGAGGGAGGAGGGGGGGAGAGAGAGAGGAGGAGAGAGATAGAGATAGAGATAGAGAGATAGATAGATAGATAGATAGATAGATAGATAGATAGAGAGAGAGAGAGAGAGAGAGAGAGAGAGAGAGAGAGAGAGAGAGAGAGAGAGAGAGAGAGAGAGAGAGAGAGAGAGAGAGAGAGAGAGAGAGAGAGAGAACGAAAAAAGAGAACAAAAAGAGAGAAAGACATAGGGAAGCAACAACGAAAAGCAAAAGGCTAAATAGCAAGAAACAAGGTAGATAAAGGAAGGGGAGATAGAAGAGTAGGAGGGTAGGGGGAAGGGGGGGGAGGGAAGGATGTGGCCTGGCGACCTCTTGCGGCCAGAATCAAGTTACTCCCACAACTTTTCTTTGCCATCGGGAGGGAAGGAAGGAGAGAGGGAGGGAAGGAGGGAGGAGAGGGAAGGAGGGAAGGAGGGAAAGAGGGAGGGAAGAGGGAAAGGGGAGGGAAAAGGGGGGGAGGGAGGGAAGGCAGGGAGGAGAGAGGGAAGAAGAGGGAGGGAGGGAGGGAGGGAGGGAGAGGGAGGGAGGGAGGGAGAGAGGGAAGGCAGGGAGGGAGGGAGGGAGGGAGGGAGAGAGAGGGAAGAGGCAGGGAGGGAGGGAGGGAGAGAGGGATGAAGGCAGGGAGGGAGGGAGGAAGGAGGGAGAGAGAGAGGGAAGAAGGCAGGGAGGAGGGGGAGGGAGGGAGGGAAGAAGGGGGAGGAGGGAGGGGGAGGGAGGGAAGAGGGGGGGAAAGAAGAGCAGAAACGGGAGCAAGAAGGAGGATGAAATGGAAGAAGAGGGAAAAAAACGTTGCAAAAGGAAAAGCAACTCCATCAGAAAGAAGAGGTGCAAAGAGAGAAGGAGAAAAAGAAAAAGAAGAAGAAGAAGAAGACGAAGAAGAAGGAGGACGACGAGAAGTCAAGGTCTCCCGGACTCTGATCGAGATCCTAGAATATCCCGAGGGATGTCGCAATATCGCCTTCGAATCGTTATGGTTACGTCATACATAAATTGAAGGGGCAGGGTGGTAGGGGTGGTAGGGGTGGTAGGGGTGGTAGGGGAATGGGCGGAGAAGGGGAGGGGAGGGTGGAATGGGAGGGGCGGAGGTGGGGGAAGGAGGGACGAAGAATAGTGATTGGAACAGGGGAGGGAAGAGTGGAATGGGAGGGG
>NW_020871215.1:15789-28289 GCF_003789085.1 Penaeus vannamei
AAAGATTAAAAAAAAAACTCCAGTTTCTTGACTCATGCACCTGTTCCTCCACTTGCGTTTTTCTCTTTTCTTTTTCTTTTTATTCCTCCTCCCTTCGTTATTCATTTTGATATTATTACGATTTTCTTCTTTTTATCTTCGTCCTAGTTTAAGACAAAGGAAAAAAAATACGGAAAGAATAAGTTTAAAAAGAAATGGTAAACAAGAAAAAAGTAAAAAGAAAAAAAGAAAAATAAGAGAAAAAAAGTAAAAATAATAAAAATAATTGTAAAAATAAAATCGAAAAAAAGAAATGTAAAAATAAGAAAAAATAAAAAAAGAATTACTGGCCCCTCTTTCCAAAAAGAACAATCCAACGTCTTTTCATCTATTATCAAACACTTTTCAACGGCAATTTAAAGACACTTTTCCATTTTCTTCTACGCATCCTTAGACACAAACAAGAGACAATATAACGAAATCTAAGAAGCAGAGAAGAATGAACGATGATGACAAGCAACAAGAAACACAAAGAAAAAAATGGGGGGGGGGAGGGGGGCGTGTCAAAAGGGGGTGGGGGGAGGAAGAAGGAGGAGGAGGAGGAGGAGGAAGTCACGAATAAATAAGGGAGACACGAGATAAAGGGGAAATTGCAACGTAATCTCTCCTTTCCCAATTTCACTGCCTGAGATGATGAAGATGAAGATGGTGGTGATGGGATGACGTAACGCCCCCTTACCCTTCCCTCTACCCCCTCTTAACCCCATCGGCACCTCCAACCCCCACCTAATACACCCCTACTCCCTGTCTGTCTGTCTGTCTGTCTCTCTCTCTGTCTCTTCATCTCTCTCTCTCTCCTCTCTCTCCCCTCTCTTTGTCTCTCTTCTCTCATCTCTCTCCTCTCTCCCCCTCTCCTTCTCTCTCCTCTCCCCTCCCTCTCTCCCTCTCTCCCTCCCTCCTTCTCTCCCCTCATACCCCCACAGGCGCCCCACCCCTCATCTCCCCCTGAGACGCTTCCCTCCCCCCAAGGCCCATCTCCCGCCGCCGAGAAGACAACGTCCCTGGTGGATCATTTCTCTGTGGATCACTACTTTGTGGATCGTTTGTGGATGATCATTTCCCGTGGATCGTTTCTCTGCGGATTTATTAAGGGTCGGATACTTCTCGACGGATATTTGTCTGCGTTCACTTCTCTGTGGATCATCTCTCTATGGATAATTTCTCTGCGGATAATTCTCGATAATTTCTCTGGATAATTTCTGGGTCTATGGATTTCTCTGCGGATAATTTCTATGATAATTTCTTTGTGGATAATTTGCGGATAATTCCACTGGATAATTCCACTCCGGATAATTTCTCCGGATAATTTCACTCCGGATAATTTCTCTGCCAGCTGCCGGACTCCATCATGGACTATATCCTTTTTTGTTTCTTTCTTTCTTTTTTCTTTTTTTTTTTTTTTTTTTTGAGAAACAAGCGCACCTTATGAGATTGAAAATTACATGGAAGAATCTTACAAATCACGCTTACCTTATCCGATTCAGAGAGATAGAGAGAGAGAGAGAGAGAGAGAGAGAGAGAGAGAGAGAGAGAGAGAGAGAGAGAGAGAGACGATGATGAGAGAAGAGAGAGAGAGAGAAGAACGATGATGAGAAAGAGAGAGAGAGAAAGAGAGAGAGAGAGAAGAGAGAGAGAAAGAGAAGAGAGAGAGAGAGAGAGAGAGAGAGAGAGAAGAGAGAGAGAGAGAGAGAGAGAGAGAGAGAGAGAGAGAGAGAGAGAGAGAGAGAGAGAGAGAAGAGAGAAGAGAGAGAGAGAGAGAGAGAGAGAGAGAGAGAGAGAGAGAGAGAGAGAGAGAGAGACAGACAGACAGAGAGAAGAGAATAACCTCCCCCCCCACCCCCATCCCCGAGGCCAGCTGATGATGACCAGCGACAATCCCCCCTCCTTGGCTGAGTCATGAGCGAGCCAGCGAAGGCCGAGACGCCACGCCCGCCCGCACGCCCGCCGCCCGCACGCCCGCCCGGTGAGAAACTGCGGCGGAACTCGGGGCTACGAAGGCTGACCAGAACGAGGTCTTGACTTCCCCGCCTTTGCCTCCATCGTGTCATTTGCTTCGAGGGGAGAATGGGGATTCGTGTCGACTTACTGCTGAGGGGGAGAGCGGGAGGGAGGAGGAGGGGGAGAGAAGAGGGCGGGGAGGAGAGGAGGGCGAAGGGAGAGGTGGGCGAGGGCGGGGGGAGAGGAAGGAGGAGGAGTAAGGCGGGGGGGAGGAGGCGTGGGTGGAAGAGGAGGGGGATGTGGAGGGCGGGGAGGAGGAGGGTGGGGGAGGAGAGAGGCGAGGGGAGGGAAGAAGAGGACGGGGAGGGGGAAAGGGCAGGAGAAGGCAGAGGGGATGGGGAGAGGGCGAAGGAGGGAGGGGAGAGACAAGGGGAAGCCCAAAGAGAGGTCATCCCCCTCTTTTTTCCCCAATACACACACACGGAACACACGACATTTTTTAAGTACTTAGCCTTACCCGAAGCGAATTTACAAAGAAAAAAAGAAAAAAAGGAAAAAAATCTTCAACATTGACCTTCATTAAGTATATATAAGTATATATATATGTGTGTGTGTGTGTGTGTGTGTGTGTGTGTGTGTGTGTGTGTGTGTGTGTGTGTGTGTGTGTGTGTGTGTGTGTGTGTGTGTGTGTGTGTGTGCACATACATGTATATATATATATATATATATATATATATATATATATATATATATATATATATAAATATATATATATTTTTTATAATCTACTTCAGCATTGACTTCATTAAGATATATATATATATATATATATATATATATATATATATATATATATATATATATATAATACATACATATATACAAAAATATACATGTCTTTGCGTGTTTCGTACTTACGTATACGTATGCGTATGCGCATTTATCCTTAATAAAAAAAAAAAAAAAAAAAAAACTCAGCACAGACCCTCATTAAGTACATACATATATACTTAATAATTTAAAAAAAAAACTCTAGTCCAGCATTGACCTTCGATACAAGGTTTCGCCGGGATGAGGCAGCTCAACCGTGCCAACCCGCGATGCCCGTGTGACGTCGAGCTGGAGGTTCGGGTCGATTCGAAGCGGATGCAGTCGTGGGCAATGAAGCAAGGCGTCACTATGTATCTATTTCTATCTATTTGTGTATTTTTCTGTCTATCAATCTATCTATGTCTACCTATTTTTCTATCTAGCAATCTATCGATATCTACTTATTCCTCTATCTATCATCTAACTATATATATTTTTATATTATATATATATATATATATATATATATATATATATATATATATATAAAGTTTTAATATCAATTATTTTATCTATATCTATCTATCTATCTATCTATCTATCTATCTATCTATCTATCTATCTATATATATATATATATATATATATATATATATATATATATATATAATATATATATATATATAATATATATTATATAATGTGCGTGTGTTGTGTGTGTACATATACATACATTATATATAAAACAAAATAATAATGGAAATTATTTAAATTCTAATATGGCTGGTACATATATGTTGCTAATAGTTATATGTATTATCAAAAAAGGTCATTTGAACGAGGCGAGGGTTTTTTCAAAATATAATAGTATATGCTTCCGTTTTCTTTGAGCGAGTCCACCCATCATCTACGTTTTCCTTTCCCAATTCATAGGGGTAACCTTTCTATAAGTATTCTTCAAGTTCTGCGGTTTGTTTTCTAACGTTTATTTCCAGTATCTATCATATACATACATAGGTATACATATCTACTCCCGCTATACACTTTCACACACACACACACACACACACACACACACACACACACACACACACACACACACCACACAACACACACACACACACACACACACACACACACATATACATATATATATATATATATATATATATATATATATATACATATATATATAAATATATATATATATATATATATATATATATATATATATATATAAATTATATATATATGCACAGACACACACACAAGCACACATACAACATACATATTTACACACATGAATACCCGACCCCCAACACTCGACCCCACAACACTCAAAACCTCCCACTCCAGACCTCACCACTCCTAATCCTCACACTCCAAAACCTCACTCGAGACCTCACACTCCAAAACCTCACACTTCAAAACCTCACCCTCCAAAACCTCACTCTCGAGACCTCACACTCCAAAACACACACTCGAGACCTCACACTTCAAAACCTCACACTCCAAAACACACACACACACACTCACACTCGAGACCTCACACTCCAAAACCTCACACTCGAGACCTCACACTCCAAAACCTCATTCTTGCAGCCGAAGCGAAGCAAACGACCCCTGCTGCACGAGCGACCGCCTCGGCCTTGCAGCACAAGTCCTCGATGCAGCGGACAGGTTCGGCGACGTGGACACTGGCCCCGCCCTCAGCTGACCCCGCCCTCGTGGTTCCCTTGGGGCTCCCTCGCCCCGCCCGGACACGCCGCCAGATGTGGGTCACGAGGTTCAAGGCCGAAGGGAGAGCGGGAGGCGGGCGGCACTCTCTTCCTCCTTGCCGGTTCTTCTTCTTCTTCTTCTGATTTTATTTTTCTTCTATTTCTTCTTCCTGCTCAACTTCTTTTTCATCGTCTTTTTCCTTCTTCTTCGTTCCTTCTTTTCTTTTCCTTCTTCGTCCACTTTTCTTCTTAATTCTGCTCTTCCTCTTCTTTTTTATTTCGTACTTTTTCGTCATCATCCTCATCCTCATTATCATTTTCATTAATGTTATCGTTATCGTCATGATCATGATTAGTTCTCCTCGTCCTCTACATTGTCAGTGTAATCGTTATCATCATCATCACCATTATCATTATCCTTATTATCATCATCATCAGTCATCCTCCTCCTCTTTTTCTTCTTCTTCTTCCTACTCCTACTTCCCCTCTTCTTCTTTTTCTTCTTTTTCTCCTTCTTCTTCCTCCTCCGCCGCCGCCCACACACCGTGACATTGACCAGCCACCTACGACCTGCAGCGACGGTCCTTTCACGCCCCCGCTGACCAAGTGCACGTTTAAAGAGCTCAAGATTCTAATCCGTCCTTATTTCTTTCTTCTCTCTCTCTCCTTTCTAACCCTTGAGGAATTAGGAGAAAAAAAAAGACGACGACGACGAAAGCTGATCGCACTCCGGCCAAACAGCTTTCACTCCCTCGGTCCTTTAAGCGCCACCTCGCCAGAACCACCTACGTGAGTGCAGCGTTCGAGAAAGAGAGTAACCCGACCTCCCCCCTGCCATCCCGGACGAGCGCCAGGCCCGAAGAGGAAGTGAAATGGGGAACTCTATCCTTTTCGGTCCATAACTTTTTCCCTCCTCGGATTTTTACGGACTCCCCCATTTGGTTGCGTCTAATCATGCATGGGCGTTATAGCGAATGGATTTTATCGTAGCACTCCTTGAAATATGGTGGCATTAATGTTATAAATGCACTGGGAGCGTCCTGTGCTAACTCCTTATCGCGGATCAAAGACAAAAACATCATATATCACAAGACGCCAGGAGAAAGGGCGGGTAGCAGTCATTTGTTTACAACCATCATATAGGGAGGCGCCATATGTGCCAATTTTACATCAATCAAACCTCCTTTAACAAAACCACGTATTCAGAAACGATGTACAATATGCCGTTCCACATTTACGTTAAACTTTCTAGTAATTATACCCCCCAAACTAAACTTTATCTCCTCTCTTATCGCCTGTCGCTGGGTCTGACGGACTAACCGACCATAACAACACAAGTGGGCGTTTCCATGTGACTCCTGCCCTCTGTTGGCAGCTTCGGGAACCTCATTTAGAATACTAGAAACCTCGGCTGACGTGACTTGCATAAAGAACACGATGATTAATAACTGTAAGTGTGAATAAGGTTTGTTGTTCCGTGAGGATTACAAGCGGTTTGGTCGTATAATCTTTTCCTGGTTATAATTGACCTCAGGGAGAAGGAGAGAGGGAGAGAAGAGAGAAGAGAGAGAGAGAGAGAGAGAGAGAGAGAGAGAGAGAGAGAGAGAGAGAGAGAGAGAGAGAGAGAGAGAGAGAGAGAGAGAGAAAGAAAGAAAGAAAAACAGAAAGAGAGACAGAGGGAGAGAGAGAATCAATCGTAGACAAATTAACAAAAGAGAGAGCATGCGCGTCTGCATTCATCCCACCGCCGACACCAAAAAACACAACCAGAATACCCAACGCGAACTGCATCTCAAATACCACAGTTTCCGAAATCTATCCGATAACATTTTTTTTTTTTTCTTTTTACACGAAGACAAATGAACATTATCTCATTTCTGAGGAATTACAGTTCACCAGGAATGTGAAAGTTCAAGATTCTTATCGACGAAAGGTTAATTACACATACACAGGCATTTTTGTTCGAGAAACGGTTTCTGAAATCCACTTTTGGATAAAATGCGGGTAATTTGAATATTCCAAATCTTATACAATTAACTTAATAGACCTTCAGATGTAAAATTGTAATATAAATGTTAATTATAAAAGCCAGTAAGATGATATGCATAAATTAACATGGAGACAGTAACGCGTAATCTAACTAAATAGAAATAAATAAAGAAATGGTCCTCGAAAAAGAAAAACAAAGTAATAAAGGGACCAAGAAAAAATAAGAAATAAGGAAATCAACAAAAGCAAAATTAAGGAAATGAAGAAAACGACAAACAAAAAATAAAGAAAATAACAAAGAAATAAAGAAATGAAAAAAAAAACAATGAAAACAACAAAAAAAAGGAAATAAAACGACAAAAAAATAAAGAAAAAACACCAAATAAACAAATAAAGAAAACGACAAAAAAACACCAAAAAAAATAAATAAAAAAGAAAACGACAACAAAACAAAACAAAATAAAACGACGCCAAGAAAACGGTAAAAGTTTTCGAAACCGCAAACGCCAGGCGGAGTCTCCGAATATCTCTGCTCATTATCTCCCTGAGCGTTGAAATCACCAGACGAAAAAAAAACGAAATTATCATAAAAATTCATCTCCTAATTGCTCTTCCAGTTAAAGAAATTGTGATCTGAATGCGTTATAAAGAAATGCAGAATAATAATGGTTCTTTTTCATTATTTTTTTTATTTAGTATTTTTTTATTTTTTTATTATTATTATTATTTTTTTTTTTTTTTTTTTTTTTTTAAGGGTCATGACACGCAGTCATAGGAAATAAGTTGTAGATTTGATCACTTTTCTTTTTCTATTTGTCATATTTCTTCAGCGTCGTCCGGTTCATAGTGAGATTTATATATCTATGTGAGATTTATTAATTCTAAATATTATTGTTTTTTCTTCTTTTTTTTCCTTAAATTTATTCCAATAATATTTCCCCATCACCTATTTTCTCTCCCTCCCATTTGCAACATACATAACAAACGCCAAATAAACTACCATAGCATTTTCATCACAAATTCCTACATGAATGGAACACCACAACAGCCATTCTTTCGAGTGACGTCACGCGGAACGAACTACAGCTGACATCTCCCCGGCCAGGACGTCAGCCTCACGCGAGTGCCATGTACGGTGTGGCAGCGAGCTCCGGGCACTGGGACCGAGAGGTAAAAAAATGTGTGCAGGGGTGTGTGTGTGTGTGTGTGTGTGTGTGTGTGTGTGTGTGTGTGTGTGTGTGTGTGTGTGTGTGTGTGTGTGTGTGTGTGTGTGTGTGTGTGTGTGTGTGTGTGTGTGTGTGTGTGTGTGTGTGTGTGTGTGTGTGTGTGTGTGCGTGTGTGCGTGTGCGTGTGTGCGTGTGTGTGTGTGTGTGTGTGTGCGTGCGTGTGCGTGTGCGTCTGCTATGTACGGTGCAGCAGTGAGCTCCGGGCACAGTGACCGAGTGGTAAAAAAAAATGGGCACGGGTTTCGGCGATGCCCTACATACCCCATCACCTGTGTCCGACTCACGCCAGCTCCCCTTGCTCTCTCTTACCCAGCAGTGCCACATAGGCCTACCTATCGCACGGGGGTATAGTTACGGACGGCGGGACATGACAGGAGGCTAATCCCTCGTCGCCAAAGAGAGGGCCGACGTCGGTGACACGAGGCGGGCAAAACCACCAGCAAAGGGGACATGACAGGGTGCCAGGCGTGCGTCTTATATGGGCTACTGTTTGCTACGGGCGCCCTTTGTCTCCTCGGCTCTCGCTCTGTGTGGCTCTCGCTCGGATCTTCTGATTTCTAATCGCAGTCTCTCCTCTCACTCCCATTCGTTTCCTTCTCCTTTTCCCTTGCCTTTCGTTATTTTCCTTCCCATTCTCCCCCTCTCTATTCGTCCTCCCTATCCCCTCTCTCCCATTCGCTTTCCTCAACTCTCCTTCCCTACTCCTAGTTCCCCTTCCTCCTTATAGTCCTTCCCTTTTCCCTTCTCTTTTTTTTTTCCCTCCATTCTTTCCTCTCTATCCCCTTTCTCCCATTCGCTTCGCCAACTCTCCTTCCCTACTCCAGTTCCCCTTTTCCCTTATATTGATGTTACGATGTATTACGCTATCTATTCCACATACATTATGTTATCTATTCCACATGCTATCTACTAGTTCCTCTTCTTCCTTATAGTTGATATATTACACCATCTATTCCACATGAGTCAACCAAAAAACAGCTGACACAGGCCGAGCCACTCTCGAGAAACGGCCCTGGCTTAGACTTCGCAAATCTAACTGAACTCAACTATCCGTTCGACCTAACAAAGCCACTTGGGATGAATCCTAACGAGCTAGTCTACCGTCCAGCCCCGCCATCGGTATGCCACGTCTGACCCGCATTCGAATCGAATTTAAATATAAAATTCGACGAGTATTGCTCGTTCGGAACCGACGAGTATAGGTAAATGTATTCCGACAGGTATTGCTCGTTCAGAATTGCAGGTATTGCTCGTTCAGAATCGAAATTGCTCGTTTCGACAGGTATTGCTCGTTCGGAATCGACAGGTATTGCTCGTTCGGAATCGACAGGTATTGCTCGTTCAATGAAGACGAAGGGAGACAATAAAAGATCATAAAAGGATCAACTTACAAATAAATTGTATACATTACCTCGAGTCTTTTTTTTGTCGAGAACGGGAACTGCTGCCAGAGAGCCTGCGGAAAATAAATAATATTGAAAGGTATATCCACACACCAAGAATAATTCAATATATTCAGTAAATATATTCTCGTCAAATAGCTAGTTGACATATACCTTCATGGCAGCAGATATTATTGCCCGGAGTCAATGCACTTTTCTATCTCCCATGAAGGTCCGGGGTGGAGCGTAAAAGAATGAAAAAAAGAAAAAAAAATCAAAAAATGCTCTAATGCTCTCATCTCTCTCTCTCTCTCTCTCTCTCTCTCTCTCTCTCTCCCTCTCCCTCTCCCTCTCCCTCTCCCTCTCCCTCTCCCTCTCCCTCCCCCTTCCTCCCTCCCCTCCCCTCCTCTCCCTCTCCCTCTCCCTCTTCCTCTCCCTCTCCCTCTCTTTTGGAGCGTAAATGAATGAAAAAAGAAAAAAATCACACAATACTTTTATACGATATTCATCCAAAAATCATAATCTACGTTTCTAACTCCTAACACTAACATACAACAAAGCGAATTTCATGGACAAATTAAAATAAATTAAACCGTCAACCGCATTTCAAACAATACACGAACCGCTCCAAGACCATCCCTCGGTTTTCGAACAAGTGCAGTGCTAACAACCCGAGCCGTGGGCGTGCGGGCGTGCGGGCGTGGCGTTGTTTACCGATGTTCCAGGATGTGACATGTGATATCTGGGTTAACGTTCCTCCTTCAGTCGAAGACCTCTCGGAACGGAATCCAAAATTTTTATTATTTCACCTTTCTTCGTTCTTTCTTTCTTTCTTTCTTATTTCACCTTCTTTCTTTCTTATTTCACCTTCTTTCTTTCTTTCTTTCTTTCTTATTTCACCTTCTTTCTTTCTTTCTCTCTATCATTCTTTTTTTTTGTCACGCCATGACAGCTAAAACGCGCAGCCGCAAGCAAACCGTGACAGGAAATCCACACGCAAAAAAAAAAAAAAAAAAAAAAATTCCGTAATGTTCCTTTTCATTTCTAACAAAAACAATGGCATTCTATCTCGCCCTCCTCAGCCTTGCACGAAGAAGAAGAAGAAGAAGAAGAAGAAGAAGAGAAGGAGATGAAGGAAAAGAAGAAGAGGGAGAAGAAGAAGAAAGAGGAGAAGAAGAGGAGAAGGAGAAGGAAAAGAAGAAGAGAGAAGGGAGGAAAGGAAGAAGGAAAGAAGAAGAGGGAGAAAGAAGAAGAAGGGAGAAGGAGAAAGAAGAAGAAGAAAAAAGAAGAAGAAGAGTAGGCAGAAGAGAAGAGAAGAAGAGAAGAAGAAGAAGAAGAAGAGAGAAGAGAAGAAGAAGAAAAAAAGAAAAAAAAAAAAAAAAAAAAAAGAAGAAGGAGAAGGAAAAAAGAGAGAAGAAGAAAAAGAAAAAAAAAATACTTATTGCCTTGGCCGCCTCTCAGCTGGGTACAAATACATCGAACGTTTGTTTGTTGGTCTCACTGCCTTCTCTATATGGATCTTGAAGGAAAAGAGAAAGGGTTGGAGAGAGAGAGAGAGGGGGGGGGGATGCGAAGGAGGGGAAGGGGAAGAGAAGAGTGAGAGGGGATGGGGGAGTGAGAGAGGTATGGAGGGGATGGGGAAATGTTATGTGTGTGTGGGAGGGGGGAGCGTGCGTGTGTGCGAACGCATATTTCTATGTGTACATGTGTCTGTATCGAAAGACGTGTCCTCAAAACCCACAGATTCCTCACACACGAAACCGAAAACAAAACAAGTAAACAACACAAAAAATCAACCAAACAAACAAAACAAAAAAAAAAAAAAAAAAAACTACTAAAAAAATCTAAAACAAAACAAAACAACAGAAAAATTTAAATAAAAAAAACTACTAATAAAATCTAAACAAACAAACAAAACAACAGAATAATTTAAACAAAAAAACACTCAAAAAAAAACAAAAAAAAAACAATCACTACAAACGAGCACGACCGCAAACACACCGAGACACACAAGAATGGGTCCCCTGGAAGTAGTTAGCGAAGATAAACATTGCGCTAATAGCCGAAACCTGTCTGCCCAGACCTGTTACCTGTTACCTGTTACCCGTTACCTGTTACCTGTTACCTGTTACCTGTTACCTGTTACCTGTTTACCTGTACCTGTTACCTGTTACCTGTTACCTGTTACCCTTACCTGTTACCTGTTACCTGTTACCTGTTACCTGTTACCGTTACCCCTGTTACCTGTACCTGTTACCTGTACCTGTTACCCGTTACCGTTACCTGTTACCCTGTTACCTGTTACCTGGAGATGAATGAACACGTACTTAATCAGAGTGGAAGGAGTTAGAGAGGAGTGTGGGAAAGGAGAAGGAGTAAAAGGATGTATAGAAGAGGGATGGAAGGGGAGGGGGGGGGGAGGAAGGAAGGGAGGGGGTGACGTGAGGTAGAGGAGGGGAGGGAAGGAGGATTAACGTAAGGGGGGGGAGGGGTGACCTGACGGGAGGAAGGGGTTGACGTAAGGGAGGGAAGGTAGTAGAAGGGGGGAAAGGGGAAAGACTGACGTGCAGTAGACAGAAGGGGGAAGGGTCGACATGCGGTAGATAGACCGGGAAGGGGGTAGGGTAGGAGATGGGGGTAGACATGCGGTAGATCGACCGGACGAGAGGGTAGAGGGTAGGAGGAGGGGGGGGGGGGGTAGACACGTCCATCACAACGAAATCCATGAAAACAAACAACGTACCACCCCACCCCACCCCACCCCAAACACCCCGGATTACCTGACATGAATTTTGTCCCCAATTATCCCTTCCTCTCTTTTACCGGCCATTCCGACCCGTCCTGACCTCAATGGCCTTCCCGCCTAATTCTTTTATTACGTCCCGTTTTCTATATTCCTTTGGCGGGACTTTTGCGATGGTAGACTTATGTGTATCTTCAAGATGGTAGATCTCTTCAAGCTTTTATTGTGTAGACTTTTATTGGTGTATCTATAAAACTTTATCTTTTAATGTGTATCTTAAAACTTTAACTTTTAATGTGTATCTTCAAGCTTTATCTTTTAATGTGTATCTTAAAACTTTAACTTTTATTGGGTATCTTCAAACTTTATCTTTCTATGTGTATCTTTAAGCTGTAACTTTAAATGAGAATGTTTAAAACTATGATTTCTAAATGTGTATTTCTAACTTTTAANATACATATACATAAATACATACATACACACACAACACATATAAGAGAAGGAGGACGATGATGTTGATGAAACATCCTTTTAGAATAAATCAGTGAATTAAAACAAAATGAATAAATACACAAACATGTTTAAATAGATAGATAAATGAATAAATAAATGATAATAAAACAAATAATTAATTAAATGCATCGAAAGACAAATA
>NW_020871215.1:33289-43289 GCF_003789085.1 Penaeus vannamei
CATGTTTCCTCTCTACCCTATTTCCCCTCTCCTCTCCTTCCTTCTCTCATTCATCTAATATATTTCCCCTTTCTCTCTTATCTCCTCGCCTACCCGTTCCATTCTTCCCTCTCTCCTTCTTTCCCCTCTCCTACCCACCTCATCTATTCTCGCCTCTCCCTCTCCCCCTCATCTCCTCTTCTACACACCTCATCTATTTCCCCCTTCCCCCCACCTCTCTCTCCTTCCCCTCATCTACTTCTGCCTCTCCATCTCTCTCCCTCCTTCCCCCTTATCTCCTCTTCTCCCCACCCCATCCATCTCCCCCTTTCCCCTCTCTCCTCTCCTTCTTCCCCTCGTCTAACCCCCCCCCCACTACTCCCCTCGAGAAAAATTGGCAAATTCTCATACTTTAACATTTCCATTAAGGTGTACACAGGCTTGTAAATTCGCTCGCCCTGTACATACAAACAGCCGGTGAGGGGAGTGAGGGGAGAGGGGAGTGAGGGGAGAAGTGATGAAGAGAGGGTAGGAGAGAGGAAGGGAGAAGAGGGTGGAGAGGGGAGAGGGGAGGAGAATGGAGAGAGGGCAGGGGAGAGGGGAGTGAGGGGAGAAGTGATGAAGAGAGGAAGGGAGAAAGGGTGGAGAGGGGAGATGGGAGAAGAGAGTGGAGAGGGGAGAGGAGAGGTGATGAGAGAGGGTAGGGGAGGGGAGCAGGATGGAGAGGGGAGAGGAGAGGTGAGGAGAGTGAGAGGGGAGAGGAGAGGTGAATGAAGAGAGGGTAAAGGAGAGGGGAAATGAGAAGAAAGGGGAGCAGGAAGAATGGATGAAGATATGAACGTACAGAGAAAGGGAAAGGGGAGACAAGAGATGAGAGGAGAGAAGGGATAGGGAAAGAAGGGAGACCCGTGGAGAAGGAGAGGAGAGGGGAAAAAAAGAAAAAAACGAAGAGAAAGAAAAGAAAATGAAGAGAACGAAAGGAGAAAAGGAGAAGAGAGAAATAAGGAAGAGAGAGAGAGGGAATGAGGAATTAGGCGGAGGGAAGAGGTGTGAGGACGAAGAAAGGGAGGAGAGGAGGGGCGAGGGAAAAGGGGAGAGCGGGGGGGGGGGGTTGAGATGTACGAGCTAGGTTGTAAAATACCTTTTTCCTTCCTTCCTACTCGTTGTCTCCTTCCCTTTATTTTTCTCGGAATTTCTCTTCTCTTCTTTTCTTTTCTTTTTTCTTAAGCCTTTACATTTTTATATCATTGCCGAGGCCGTACTGTGACGTTTTTACATTGTATATATATCTCTCCTCGTGCTGTGGGGAGACTTCGGCTAATCTCAAATGTGATCTTTAANATCTAATATCACTAATACCATCATTATCTGTTTTTTTTTTATTGGTCAAAAAAAAACAACAAAAAAAACAAATAATACAAGTAATTAAACATTCTTATTATCATTTTATAAATCATTCACTGAGAGGAGAGGGGGAAAGGGGGGAAGGGAGGGAAGTGAGTGAAGAAAGAGAAACTATAAAGCAGACAGACAAGAAGAGAGCAGACAGAGAAAGACCTAGAGATATAAGAATGAGAGGACAAGATAGACAAAAAATGAGACATAATAAGAGATAAAAACAGAAGAAGCAGGGAAAACAATAACACAAAAGGGACGGCGGGGAGACGAAAAAAGAGATAGAGGAGAGAGAACTAGAGAGTTAAGAGACACGAGAGTACAAGATAGTACAAAAAAATAGAACGACAATAAAAATTAAAAACAAAACACAACCAAAATCAATAACGGAAAGAAACAAAAAAGAAACAGAGAGAAAAAAAAAAGAAAATAAAAGAAAACAGGGATCGACGAGAGAGAGAGAGAGTAGAGAAAGAGAGAGACGAGAGAGGAGAGAGAGAGGAAGAGAGAGAAGAGAGAGAGAAGAGAGAGAAGATGAGAGAGAGAGAGGAGAGAGAGAGGAGAGAATGAGAGAGAGAGAGTTATACGCGCGCCAGTAAGAAGTCGCCTTCACGAAAGAGAGAGACGAGAGAGAGCGCCTCACTTCACGGTGCTTAGAGGGGCGGGCTTGGGGCGCAGGGAGAGAGAGAGAGGAGAGAGCAGAGAGAGAGAAGAGAGAGACGAGAGAGGAGAGAGAGAGCCGAGAGAGAGCAGAGACGAGAGAGCGGAGAGGGGAGAGAGCGACGAGAGAGAAGGGCGAGAGAGAGAGACGAGAGAGAGAGGAGGAAAGAGAGGAGGAGAGAGACGAGAGAAGAGAGCGAGAGAAGAGAGAGAGAGAGAGAGAGAGAGAGAGAGAGAGAGAGAGGAGAGAGAGGAGAGAAGATGAGAGCGAGAGAGAGAAGAGGGGGAGGGAGAGAGAGAGAGAGAGAGAGAGAGAGGAGAGAGGAGAGTAGAAGAAAGAGAGCGAGAGAGAGAAATTGAGAGCGGAAGAGTAGAGAGAGAGAGAGAGAGAGAGAGTAAATGAGAAGCCGAGAGAGAGAAGAGAGAGAGAGAGAGAGAGAGAGAGAGCGAGAGAGAGAGCGAGAGAGAGAGCGAGAGAGAGGAGAGAGAGAGAGAGAACAGAAGAGAGAGAGAGAGAGAGAGGAAGAGAGAGGAGAGAGAGAGAGAGAGCGAGAGAGAGAGAATGAGAGCGAGAGAAGAGAGAGAGGAGAGAGAGAGTAGAGACATGAGAGCGAGAGAGAGAGAGAGAGAGAGAGAGAGAGAGAGAGAGAGGAGAGAGAGCACGAGAGAGAGAGCGGAGAGAGAGAGAGGGAGAGAGAGAGAAAGAGCAGAGAGAGAGAGAGCAGAGAGAGAGAGAAGGAGAAGAGAGAGAGGAGAGAGAGAGAGAGAGAGAGAGAGAAGAGAGAGGAGAGATGGAAGAGAGAGGAGAAGAGAAGAAAGTTAGAGAGAGAGGAGGAGAGAGAGAGAGAGGAGAAGAGAGAGAGAAGAGAGAGAGAGGAGAGAGAGAGAGAGAGAGAGAGAGAGAGAGAGAGAGAGAGAGAGAGAGAGAGAGAGAGAGAGAGAGAGAGAGAGCAAGAGTTAAGAGAGAGAGTAAAAGGTCTCATCAGACTAGGAGTGCGCCAACCTGCCACGAGGGTCATATCGATCAGTATTATGAAGGTTAAGAACCTGGCTCGTGGGAGGTGGGTGAGGGGGGGGAGGGGACGGGGGGAGAGGGGCGGAAGGGGGCGGAGGGGGAACGGGGCGTGGCGGGGAGACGGGGGGAGGGGCGCGTGGGGAAGGGGTGGAGTGGGGGAGGGGGTGAGAGATGCCCGGGGGAGGGGAAGAAAGGAGGGAGCTGAGGGGAGGGAAGGGGATGGATGGGAAGGGGAGGAGGAAGAAAGAGGGAGGGAAGGGGAAGGAAGGGGAGGGGAGGGGGGAAAAGAGGAGGAAGAGGAGAGGGAGGAAGAGTCCGGGGGAGGGGAAGAAAGTGGAGGGATGGAGGGAGGAGGGAAGGCCTAGGAGAAAGGAGGGAAGTGGGTGGGAAAGACTTGGTTAGAGGGGGAGAAAGGAAGGGAAAGAAAGGGGTGGGGTGAGGGAAAGAGGGGAGGAGGGGAAGAAAAGATGGGGTGAGGGGAAAAAAAGAGGAGAAGGATGGATGGAGGGGAAAAAAGAGGGGAGGGAAAGGGGAGAGAAGGATAGGGTGAGGGAAAAAAGGTGAGGGTGAGGGAGAAAAAGAGGGGAGGGGAAGAGAAGAAGTGGGTGAAGGGAAGAGGAGGATGGGGTGAGGGGGAAAAAAGAGGGAGCATGGGGTGGGGTAAGAGTAGAAAGAGAGGGGGGTGAGGGGAGAGGAGAATCTCTCGCTCTGCTTCCCGATTCTTATTTTCATAGTTTATTTTTCCAATGAGTTTTGAGTTTGTTCCCATATTTTTTTCTTTAACTGTTTGTTTATTTTGGTTTTGTTTTTTTTTCCTTTTCTTTTATTATAAGCATAATTTGTAATTATCCCTTATAAAACGTAATTTTTTTTAAAAATCACATTTCTCTCTTTCTCTCTCTCTTCTCTCTCTCTCTCTCTCTCTCTCTCTCTTCTCTCTTTCTTCTCTCTCGTCTCTCTCTCTCTCTGTCTCCTCACTCTGTGTGTGTGTGTGTGTGTGTGTGTGTGTGTGTGTGTTGTGTGTGTGTGTGTGTGTGTGGTGTGTGTGTGTGTGCGTGGTGCGTGCGTGCGTGCGTGCGTGCGTGCGTGCGTGCGTGCGTGCGTGTGTGTGTGTGTGTGTGTGTGTGTGTTTCTTTGTGCATTGTATTCGAAAATCTACGAGTATCTATAACTATAATTCTAGGTAACCCAGACAAACAAACACATAAATACCCAAAAGAAAATGTTGGCAAATAGGTTTCATAATTTGCATATTCTTTCCCCCGTGCGTTACTCTCTCTCTCTCTCTCTCTCTCCTCTCTCTCTCTCTCTCTCTCTCATCTCCTCTCTCTCTCTCTCTCTCTCTCTCTCTCTCTCTCTCTTTCTCTCCTCTCATTTTCTATCCGTCCCTCCCTCTCTTCCTCCCTTTCTCTCTCCTCTCTCTCTCCCTACCCTCCCCCCTCTTTCCATCCCTCCCTCTCCTCCTCCCCCTTCTTCCGTCCCTCCTCTCTCCCTCCCCTCCTTCCGTGCCTTCCCTCTTCCCTCCCGCTCCCTCTCCCTCCTCCTCCCTCCCCCCTCGCTTTTCGTCCTCCTCTCTCCCTCCCCTCTTCCGTCCTCCCTCTCTCGTCCTCCCTCTTCCCCTCTCCTCCTCTCCCTCTCCCCCTACCTCCTCCTGATCAGCCCCTGATCATCAGCTGATGAGAAGAGGACACAGACACAAGATAAACCCAGTGGATGGCGATTCGACATTGGAGCCAAAAAAATCTAATTTGTCTAATGCAAGAGCAGACAGTTCGTTGCAGAGGGCATTAATGCAATGTTTCTTGTTGTTGTTGTTTTTGTTTTTTTGTTATTCTTTGTCTAAGGTTATTTTTAGTTTCTTAACCTCCACCCCCCTCCCCCCCTCCCCTCCCTCTTCTTCCTTATCTCCTTTGCTTTTGTTTATTGTTTTGAATTTTTTAATCGTTTTTTTCTTTTGAATTCTTTCTTTTTCTCGTTTTTATTTTTACTACGAAAAGAACCTGGGAAGAGAAAAATACCAAATAATGTGAGAATGCGAATGCTTTTGGCAAAATGAAATACCAATGATAATAATTTTCGAACTACTATTTTTTTCTCGTATTTAATAGGAAATTTTCTCATCATCAAATAAATATTCTCTCATGGATCATATACTTTTCTATTATTACTGATATTCCTGTTCCTTTTAGTCTTTCTTTTCCTCCCTCCTTCCCTTCTTTTCTTTGCTCTCTCCCTTCTCCTTCTCCTTCTTCTCTTTCTCCTTCCTTCTCTTCTCGTTCTCCTCCACCTCCGACCTCCGTCCTCCTTCCTCCCACTCTTCTCTTTCCCTCCTCCCGCTCTTATACCTTCCTTCCTCCTCCTTCTCCCCTTCCCTTCGCTCCTCCCTCCTTCATCCTCCCACTCCTCCTCTTTTCTTCTCTTCCCTCCTTCCACCTCCTTCTTTTCCCTTCTCCCCCTCTCCTTCCGTCCTCTCTTCTACCCCTTTATCCTTTCCCTCCTCTCTCCCTTCCGTCCTCTCTCCCTACCCCCCTTTATCCCTTCCGTCCTCTCTCCTGTCTCTCTATCCCTTCCTTCATCCTCCCTCCTCCTTCTCTTTCTTCTCCTCCCTCCTTCCACCTCCTTCACTTCCCTCTTCCCCTTCTGCCTCCTACCCCTCTATCCTTCTGTCCTCTCTCCCTGCCCCTCCCTCCTTCCTTCCTCTTCCCTCCTCCCCCTCTTCCCTTCCTTCCTCTCTCCCTCCTCCCTCCTCCTTTTTCTTTCCTCCTCCCTCCTCCCACCTCTTTCACTTCCCTCTTCCCTTCTCCTCCTCCCCTTCTATCCCTTCTTTCTTCTCTGCCCCTCTCCCCTTTCCCTCCTCTCTCCTGCCTCTCTCCTTCCTTCCTCTCTCTTGCCCCTTCCCCCTTCCGTCCTCTTCCTGCCCTCTCCCCTTCCCTCCTTTTCCTGCCCCTCTCCCCCTTCCTCTCTCTCTCCCTCCTCCCCCTCTCCCCCTTCCCTCCTCTCTCCCTCCTCCCCTCTCTCCTCCCTCTCTCCCCCTTCCCTCCTCTCTCCCAGATCTCGAGTCCATCTAAATACAGACATTTCGTTCGAGCACAACAATATCTGTGAGGCTTCTCGAAATTCCTCCGGCAGAAGGATTCAGCCGAGACGGAGCCAAGGACGCTAGGAGGAAATCCTTTTATTTTTATCCTCTCCTTCTCTGCTTTTTTTTTATTTGTTTCTTCTTCTTCATTTTTCTTTCTTTAGTTTTTTCCTTCTTTTCGCCTCTTTTTTTAGTTCTTCCTATTCCCCTTTCCTCGCTCTTTCTCTCCTCTCTAGACTTTCTCCCGCACTTTTCACCTTCCTCCCTCGTCACTCCTACTCCCTCTTCTCCCTTCACCCTCACACTCCTACTTCTCCTCCGTCTATTCCCTTCCCCACTCTCTTTCTTACCTCTTACTCTTTATTCATCCCATTACTTTACTTATCCTTTTACTTACTTACCGTGTACTTATTTTTACTTTACTACCCTTTTACTCTTTACTTACCCTAATCGTATTCTACTTCACCCACTTACTCTTTCACCTCCTATCCTCTCTCTCTCTCTCTCTTCCCCCTTCATCTTCTCCACCTTCCACTTCTCTCTTCCTCCCTCCCCTTCCTCTTTTCCACCCTCCCCTCCCTCTCTCTCCCTTCCCCCTTCTTCTTTCTCCACCGTCCCCTTCCTCTCTCTCCCATCCATCCCCCTCTCTCTTTCCCTTCCCTCCCTCCCCTCCTCTCTCCTCCTCCTCCCCCTCTCTCTCTCTCCTCCCTAAACTCTCACCCCTTACTCTCCCTCTCTCCCTCATCCTTATCCTCCCCCCCCCCCCCCACTTGTTTCCAGAAGCTTCCCTTGCCATGTATGTTCCTCCTCGCGTTCCCGTCCAAAGAAAGAAAAAGAAAGAAAAAAATGGTTACAAGTAAAAAAAAAAAAGAGAGACGAGAGAGAGAGAGAGAGAGAGAGAGAGAGAGAGAGAGGAGAGAGAGAGAGAGAAAGAAAAAGAAAGAAAGAAGAAGAAGTTACAAGTAAAAAAAAAAAAAAAAAAAAGAGAGAGAGAAGAGAGAGAGAGAGAGAGAGAGAGAGAGAGAGAGAGAGAGAGAGAGAGAGAGAGAGAGAGAGAAGAGAGAGAGAGAGAGAAAGAGAGAGAGAGGGGGTATATGATAAAATAATTTCCCGCAACTTCAAACGCGTTCTGGCGACTGCCTACAACATTCACTATCTCTTGTACTTGAGATTCTATGAAATATTTTCGTTCGTCCAAGATAATTTGAGGTTTGAGGATGAGGGAAAAAAGGGGAGGGACGGAAAGAAGGAAAGAAAGGGGAAGAGGGAGAGGGAAGAATGAGAGGGAGGGAGGGAGAGAAAGGGGGAAGAAGGGAGGAGGGGGAAGAAGGGAGGTGGGTAAGGAAGGGTGGGAGGGAGAGGGAGGGGAGGGAGGAGGAGGAAAGAGAGAGAAGAGAGAGAGAGAGAGAGAGAGAGAGAGAGAGAGAGAGGGAGGGAGGGAGGGAGGAGGGAGGGAGGGAGGGAGGGAGGGAGGGAGGGAGAGAGAAGAGAGAGAAAGAGAGAGAGAGAGAGAGAGAGAGAGAGAGAGAGAGAGAAGAAGAGAGAGAGAGAGAGAGAGAGAGAGAGAAGAGAGAGAGAAGAGAAGAGAGGAGAGAGAATGAGAAAAGAGAAAGAGAGAAAGAGAAAGAAAAAGCGAAAGCGAAAGAGAGAGTGAGTCAGTGAGAAGAGTAAGAGAGAGAGAGAGAATGAGAGATAGAACGAGAAACAAGAAAGAAAAAAAAGAAAAAAAAAGAAAAAGCCACAACACAAACAAAACAAAACAAAAAAATATGTAAGAAAAGAAAAAAAAGCAGAACCCAAAAATTTCCAACCTAACAAGCCACGAGAGGGAGGAAGAGGGGAAGAGGGAGAAAAAAAAAGTCGGACGAGGAAAAGCGAATAAAATAAACATAAACAAACGCATATAAAAGCAGGAAGAGAGAGAGAAAAAAAGAAAAAAGGGGGATGTTCTCTACGGCAGCGCTGGAATGACTTCAAAAGCATGATTGGAAAACTTCGACAAAGCCCAGAGACTTGGCGCCTCCCTGTCCTTTCACGCGACTTTGGCCCTTCTGTCTCTAACCCTTAGAGTCGATTTTCCCGTGGCACTCCCGAGCGATTTCATCGTAGAGAGATTCCAACTTTAAAGACCAGTCTCGCGGGGTGGAGGGGGTGGGGGTGGGGGGGGTAGGGGAGGGGGGGGCTAGTCTTCCCCCGTGCTTGAAATTTAAATGTAACTCCCTCATCTCTATAAAAATAAATAAGAATAATTAAGAAATAAACTTAACAATTTGCTCCTTCCTCGTTCTCCGTTGGTTGTAGAATAATTAAGAAATAAACTTAACAACTTACTCCTTTCTCGTTCTCCGTTGGTTGTAGGAAAAAAACACACAAAACATCCCGAAGCTTGAATCAACACGATTGTCCTTTCTGTCTCTCCCATTTTCCTTCCCTTCCTTTGGCCAAACAGCTGAATTAACATTTAGATTCCCTTTCATACTCTGCTGCTTTGTCTTTACTCTGTTTGTCAGGTGGGCTGTGCTTGCCTGTCTTTGTTTGGTTGTCTGTTTTGCTTGCATTTGACCTGTTTTTTTTTTTTTTCTTTTTCTTTTTTTCTGGGGGGGGGCAATCTTTTCTCTCTTTCATTCTTTGTCTCTCTCGTTCTCTGTATTTCTGGTATCTCTCCTCTCTTATATTCTGTCCTCTGTCCTCTTTTCTCTGCTCTCTTTACTCTCTCATGCTCTGTCTCTCTGTCTTTCATTCCTTATCCTCATTACCACTATCATCTCCCTCTCTCCACCCTCATCCCCCTTCCCATCCCTCCACTCTCTTTCCCTCTCTCGTCCTTCTTCCTCCCCCCTCTCTCTCTCTTCCCCTTCACTCCCCCTCTGCCTCCCTGTCTCCCCCTCTCCCCATCCTCCCTCCCTCTTCCCTTCTCCCTCTCCCTCTTTTCCTCCTCCTATTCCTATTCTTTCCCCCATCCCCCCTTCATTTCCTCTCCTTTCCTCTCCTCTTCGGCGCCAGTTACCTCGCAGCGTCTCATTAAAGTGATCTAAGCCTCTACTTAAGAAGTCTTACCCCTTTTAAAAAGTTCTTCGACACAACACACATCAAAAACAATCTTGCTATTATCACCCATTATCCTATTTTCCTTTCTTCCTTCATTCGCTACTCTCTCTTGTCTTCTCTCCGGTCTTCTATGTGACTTTTTTTTTTCTTTTTTTTTTTCCTTCTTTTCTTCTTTTTCTCTTCTTTTCCTTATTCTTTCGGTTCTCTTGGGTTCTCTGTCCTGTTTACTTTTTATTTCTTATTTCCTCTCTTCTTTTCGGGGATTTTTATGTCTGTCTCCTTTCTTTTCGTTTTTGGAATTCCTAATGTGCTTTCTTTTCTCTTTCTAGCTATGTTTCACCTGGCTATCTTGTCTGTAATTCTATCTGCCACATCTCTCTTGCTTTAACTCTCTTTGTTCCTTCTCTCTCTTCTTTCTCTTGCTCTCTGCTCTTTCCCTTTTGCTCCTATCTCTCTCGTAAACTCCCTCCGCCACCTCTCTCTCTCTCCTCTCTCCTCATCATCTCTCTCTCTCTCTCATCTCTCATCTCTCTCCTCCTCTCTCTCTCTTCTCATCTCTCTCTCGCTCTCTCTCCACTCTCTCCCTTCTCTCTCCTCTCTCCCTCTCTCTTCTCTCCTCTCTTCGTCCTCCTCCTTCTCTCTCCTGCCCACTCTTCCTCGGTCCCCCCCCCCCCCCATTTCCCTCTCTCTCACTCACTCTCCTCTCTTCTCTCTCTCATCCTCTGTCGCATCTCTCTCTCTCTCCTTCTCATCTCTCTCCGTCTCTCTCGTCTCATCTCTCGTCTTCTCTCTCTCTCTCCTCCTCTCTCTCGTCTCTCTATAAT
>NW_020871215.1:55789-63289 GCF_003789085.1 Penaeus vannamei
GAAGTAGGAGGAGGAAGGGAGGGGAAGGAGGAAGGGGAAGTAGGAGGAAGAAGGAGGGGAAAGTAAGAGGAAGAGAAGGGGGGAGAAGGGGGAAGGGGGGGATGAATGTCAGGTCAACGTGAAGAGAGAAAAAAAAAATGAAATGAGAAAAATGGCCTTTATCTCATATTTGTCTCTCTCTTTTACGTGATGTATGACACACGTCGCAACCTAACTCATAAATACAAATGGAGTCCTTCCAGATTTCTATAAATGCACATGAGCAAAAGAAAAAGAATAGAATAAATATCAAAAGGGAAGGAAAATATGTTTCTCGGGCTGACCAGCGACGCAAGATCAGTGGTTGTCGAGAGCCAACATTGTCAGTCAAACCTGATGATCTGATTGACTGTTTCCCTCAGCCTGCCAGACGTACGGCCATAATTTCAACCCCTAACCTTACCTCTACTCCTTTCTAAGATCTCGTAATTTTATTTATTATGATATATCTAACCCAATTCAATAGAGTAGTCTACTTTTGTTTGAGTAAAATTGGTAACGAAGAGCGTTGAGAAATAGAATAGGAAGAATGCGACAACAAAGATGCGGTACGACAACTTCAAGGATGGGGGAGATAATGTGGTATTACAACGAGAATTGGCAATGACGCCTCGGCAGCGACCAGCTGAGGTTGGCCATATGTGACGAAATGGAAAAAAGGACGTAATATATTTCATTTCTTCTGTTTCTTTTATTTCATTTTCATTTTCTTTTGTTCCTTTGATTTCTGTTTCCTTTTTGGCTTTCTCTATTCCATATCCTTCAGCTTTCTCTCCGTTTCTATCTTCCCATATTTTTTTTTTCTTTTTTTTTTAATATTGATTTTCGAAAGGTCAGGAAATGGAAAGGACGTAATGGATTTCATTTTCTCCTGTTTTTTATTTTATCATTTCACTTTCTATTATTTTTATTCTACTTTCCTTCTTTTCTTTCTCTATTCCATTTCCTTTTCAGCATTCCCTCCGTTTCTATTTAGGATCTCTTCCGTATCGTTTTCATTCCTTCTTTTTAAATATTGATTTTCGAAAGGTCAGAAATGGAAAAAACGTAATAGATTTCATTTTTTCTTTTTTTTTTTTCATTTTACTTTCCATTCTTTCCTTCTTTTCTCTTTTTATTCCCTCTCCTTCAGTATTCCCTCCCTCTCTTATCTCCCCCCCCCCATGCGTTTTCATTCTCTCTTTCTCTTTCATTCTTTTCTTTTAAATATTGATTTTCGAAAGGTCAAAAAATGTTAAAAGTTATGGATTTTCTCCGGCTGGATGTTCGGAATTAAAAGCCCTCTCCAACAAAGGCCATAAATCTAACAAATAGATATAAATGTCGACCTTGCATTCGGACAGTTAACTCCTTCCCATATGGCGTGTAAAACGAGTCATGAATAAAATTTGTGAAGGATTAAATTTTTGATGTCATTGTCGATTCAAATACACGAGGGAGATAAAAGAAGGGAAATAAGAAGAAAAAAAAGATAGGGAAAAAAAAAGTAAAAAATGAATAAAAATAAGATAGAGTAGAAAAAAGAAGATAGAGTAAAAAGATAGAGTAAAGAAATAAAAAAAAGATGAATAAAAAAATAAAAGATAGAGTAGAAAGAAAAGAATATAGAAAAAATAGAGTAAAGAGAATAGTAAAAAAAGAATAGAAAAATAAAAGATAGAGTAGAAAGATAGAGATAGATAGATAGAGTAAAAAGAAAAAAAAAAAAAAGAAAAAAAAGAGTTAGAGTAAAAAAAAAAAAAAAAAAAAAAAAAAAAAAAAAAAAAAAAACAGCGTTACAGTTCTATCGGAACCATTTATATTTCTTC
The DNA here is from genome assembly GCF_003789085.1 of Penaeus vannamei. Lineage (NCBI taxonomy): Eukaryota > Metazoa > Arthropoda > Malacostraca > Decapoda > Penaeidae > Penaeus > Penaeus vannamei. Next base: position 57,637 of record NW_020871215.1, read on the forward strand.
TATTAATGGGCTCGTAGTAACATCTGTTTTGGATTTTTGGATTCCAACTCTTTTATGTAAGTTTTAATAAATGTGACATCTTTAAAATCTGTCGTTTCAGAATAATTCGTTTCGTGTCCTTCAATTTTCTGTAAGAACAAGAGCAAACTTCAGATATAAATTATTGTATAACACATAATCATATACAACTACATATTCGTTACTATACACATAACAGCCATTTAGATATGTATTTTTTGTTTATTTTATTTTTTTTCCGTTTCTTTCTTTTTTTCTCTTTTTCTTTTACTTCTTTCTTCCCTTTTCTCTCTTTCCCTTTTCTTTCTTTGTCTTTCTTTTCTTTCAGTCTTCCTGTCTTTTTCCTTTTACTTCTTTCTTTCTTTTCTTCTCACTTTCCCTTTTCTTCCTTTCTCTTTCTTTCCTTTCTTTCTTCCTCTCTTTCTTTCTTTCTCTTCATCTTTCTTTTTTTTTCTTTTTCTTTTTTTACGCTTTTACACCATCTCATTCATTCATGTATTTATTCAAGGAGAGAATAGATAGATAGACGAAGATAGATATAAGACAATAAGATAATTAATAGATACTCAAGAAAATTATGAATAATGATAAATAAAAAATAAAGAAGCTCATAATAAGAAAGAAATAATTATGATAAGATATACAATGGCAATGATAATCACCATCATCATAAGAATAGAAATAAAAATGCTAATGATAATGCCGATGATTATAATGATAATGACAATGGCAAAGTGTAACGATTATGATAATTATATCATGGATATTGATTCACAATAATTAGCGATGTAATGGATAATTATGTAATTATCAATACTTTGATGATAATGATAGTCGGATAACAATGGTAAGATAATGATAATAACAATGATAAGATGACAATAGTAATAGATGATTGACGTAATAGTAATGAATAATAGACAAAAAAATAATGAAATAACATTATAAGAGCAATAATGATGATTATAATATCAATATGAATACATTGATATACATTTATCAAGTGAGATGATAATCATAATGATGAAAATAACAATGATAAGGATAAAATGAAATGATGATAATATAAAGATAATAAACAATAGATAATGATGATAATAATGATGATAATGATAAAGATAGTAATTAAAGACGTAAGTAACAGATGACAATATGAATAAACAATAATAACACAACAATAATAGATCAGAAGAAAAGTTAATGATAAAGCAAGAGGATGATGATAATGATGATAAACAAGTGATGATCTATATAGATAATAAAGATGAATCTATGATAAGTGATATGATAGTAAATAAAAATGGAATAATAAATAATAAATAAGTAAAGACAATGAGTAATGGCCATGACGCATGATAATAAGGTAAACAAGTAACAATGGATATAATGTTGATAAAATAGGATAGTAATGCTAAAAATGATTAAAATGAAAAGGAGAATGATAGATGATTGATAAATGATAATGATCATATATAAGCCCATAAGTAATAATAATAATAGCAATGAATAAAAATAGTGCATAATAACAACATACAATATCAATAATAAATCATAATATTAATAGTAATACAATGTGTTAAGACAATGTAATGTATAAAAAATAATGTAGTAATATTAATAATAATGATAATATAAGTAGTAATAATAAGATGAATAATTGATAACATATTATGATGAAATATGTATATGAAAAAATGATATGATTATAATAATAGCAATACTATTGATAATGATAATGATAATAAAGATGATGGCAATAATAATGATAACAACAATAATTGATAATAAAGGGTGATGACAACAATAATGATAACAACAATAATGATAATAATAATGATAATGATAATAATGATAATGATAACAACAATAATGACAATAATAATGATAATAGTGATAATGATGATGACAGTTATAGTAGTAATAGTAATACTAATAATGATAGAGGAGAGAGAGAGAGAGAGACCAGAGACAGACAGACTAGAGAAGAGGAGAAGGAGAAGTGAGGAGATGGAGCTGCCGAGAGAGGAGGAGAAGGAGAGAGTTAGAGAGAGAGAGAGAGAGGAGATGAGAGAAGGAGAAGATGAGAGCGACGAGAAGAAGAGAAGATGTTGGAGAGGAAGAAGAGAGAAAGAATAGAGAGAAAGATAGAAGATAAAATAGATTAAAGAGAGAGGAGAGAAAGAATGGGACGACAGAGAGAGAGGGGAGAGAGAAGAGAAAAAAGAGAGGAGAGATGAGAGAGAAAGAGAGAGAGAGGAGAAGCAGAAACAAGACCACAGGGAGAGACGACCACAGAGAGAGATGAGAGAGAGAGAGAGAGAGAGAGAGAGTTGGAGAGAGAGGGAGAGAGAGAAGATAGAGAGAGAGAGAGAGAGAGAAAGAGAGAGAGAAGGGATAGTAGAAAACGCGATTTTCCCACCGATTTCCACACCAGATAATATAGACCCAGCCCCCCTCCTCTCCCCCCATCAGTCTTGACCCCCTCCCCTCCCCTTCACCCCTCCTCCCCTATCCTTAAACCTTTAAATATGACCCCCCCCAATCTTTTCCACCATATATAACAACGACCTGAAGTCCCCCCATCCCCTCCCTCTCCCTCCCTTCTTTCCTTTCCTCCCTTCCCTCCCTCTCCTCTCACCTCTCTCTCTGTCCCTCCCTCTTTCTCTTCCCTCCCTCCCTTCCCTCTCCCGTCTCTCTCCCTCTTCTCTCTCCCTCCCTCTCCTTCCTTCCTCCCCTTCACTCTCTCTCTCTTCCCTCCCTCCCGTTCCCTCCCTCTATGAAATCTTCCTTTCATGCAAGAGGCAGAGATCCCTCCTAAACCCCCCCCCACCCCCCATCCTCCTCTCCTCTCCCCCCCTCCCCCCATTACAAATGACTACCCCATCCCCATCCCCCCCTCCACCCATCCCTTACTTCCTCCTATAATGCTTACTAGTTACGGTAACGAGGTATAATTTTGACCCTTATTGACGGATAAGACTGATTGGACTACTGTCTTTTTTTTTCTCTTATTCGATTTTTTCTTTGTTTTTTTTTAACTGTTAACTTTAAGCTGTAACTTGACTGTGGTTCTATTTGTTATTGTTGTTTGTAACATTGATAAAATCGATATGTAATACCATTTTAACATGATTCTTTGTGAAGGATAAATCTCAGTTTCTCAAGTCTTTTTTTTTTTCTTTTTAGTTGCATTTTATTTTCATTTCATCTTTTTAACTGTAACTTGCTATGATTTTTATTCAATTGCATCGCTGTATACTGATCAAATCGTACCGTAATCTATACTGAATATACTTCCCCCCTCTCTCTCTATTTCTTTTTTCTCTCTCTCTTTCCCTTTCTCTTTCTTACCCCCTCTCACTCTATTTCTTTTTTCTCTCTCTCTTTCCCTTTCTCTTCCTTCGCCCACTTTCTCTATTTCTTTTTTCTCACTTTTTCTATCCCTTTCTCTTCCTTCCCCCCACTCTCTCTATTTCTTTTTTCTCTCTTTTTCTATCCCTTTCTCTTTCTTCCGCCCTCTCTCTCTATTTCTTTTTTTCTCCCCCTCCCGCTTTTCTTATATTATATTTTTATTTTTTTCTCTCTCTCCTCTATCTCCCTCTCTCCTTCCTCTTTCTCTCTCTCTCTCTTTTTTTATTCCTTTTCTCTATCTCCCTTTCTTCGCCTAACATGGAATAACCGGTCCAAATAACTGTAATCTTGTATCTTCTAAACGTAACTATATCTATGACGTCACACTTTATTCGGAACTAGCATCTCTACTTATCAAACCTCTTAAAAAAAGAGAACGAAATAGATAAGCAAGAGTATAGCGAAGATAATATAGCAAAAATAATATATAGCAAAAAATATATATTATAGCGAAATTTATATTTACAGCGGAAATAATAAATATATAGCAAAAATAATATATAGCGAAAATGATATATAGCAAAAATATATATAGCAAAATTAATATATAGCGAAATATATATAGCAAAAATAATATAGTTAGAAAATAATATTATAGCAAAAGATCGAATAATATAGGAGATGATATATAGCAAAATTATAAGCAAAGATATATAGATAATATATAGCGAAAATAATATATAGCATATAACAAAAATGCATATATAGCGCTAAAACATAAGCCAAAAATAGTAGTATAGGCGAAATAATCTTGACCGTAAAACTTACACTAACCAATGTTTCACTGTGAATTTCAACTGTAAACAACTTGCAGTTTTTTCACCGTAGTTGACAGAGACTTCCTTATAATTAGCTTACATTTTATGGTTAAACGTGACGTCGGGCCGGACCCTTGGCGCTGTTATGGAGACGGTCATGTAAGGGCGAGAAAGGGATGGAGAGATAGAGAAAAGAAAGAGAAAGAGAGGAAGAGAGGAGGGAGAAAGAGGATAGAGAGAAGAGAGATGGAGCAGAGAGAGAAGGGGATAGAGAGATAGAGAAATAGAGTAACGAGAGAAGGGAGAAAAGGGATAGAGAAGAGGAGAGAAAGAAACAGAGAGAGAGGGGGGATTAAAAGAGAAAGGGATAGGGAGTAGAGAAGAGAAATAGAGAGGAGGGGAGGAGGGAGGAGAAGGGGATATGAAAGAGAGAGAGAGAGAGGAGGAGTAGGGAGAGGAGGAGGGAGGAAAAGGAGAGAGAGGACAGATAGATAGAGAGGGGGAGGAGGGAGTTAGATAGATAGATAGATTAGAAAGAGAGTGAGAGAGAGGAGAGAGCCGAGAAGCAGAAACTACAGACAGACACACAGACAGACAGGCAAACAGACAAACATAAACGTTGAACACCCAGATAAGAACAAAAATATCGCCAACAGCCACGATTCCAAGAACAGACAGACACGAACACAAAATGACAAGAAAGTGAAAAAAAAGACAAAAAAATGTTTTAAAAAAAATAATAACGAGATGGTAGGCGGGCTGAACAAGGATGATAGAATGGGGGGGGTCACCACCCGGGGGTAAGGCGGATGAGGCAATTAGGTTAGGGGTAGGAAAGGGAGGTGAGGGGGGGGAGAGAGGGGGCCCACAGCCGAGCAGGCGCAGGACGGAACGAAGTGTGTACAATTCCCATATATTACAATCTCTGTATTCGGTTGTTTCATCTGTTCGAGAGCCTCTTAATCTTTCTTGATAAGGGTGAGTATTTCCGGGGAGGGGAGAGAAGAGGGGAGAGGGCGGGGAGGGGGGTTTGAAGAGGGGAGAGGAGGCGGAGGGGGTGAGAAGAGGGGGAGGTGCTGCAGTTGCGGTTAGTGCGGGGGTCTTGCGTGTGGGGCACTCGCTAGGCGCAGGGTTAGTAGCGGTCCTCCTCTCCCTGTCTTGGTGTTTAAAACTTTGGCGACCCTCTTTCGCTGCCCTCTTTGGCTACAGGGCTTCTCGCATCGGTATCCCCTCTTTCCTCCACTCTCCATTATTCCCCCCTCTTCCTCCCTTCTTCCTAGTCCCCCTCCCCTCCTTCCCCCTCCCCTCTCTCTCCCCTATCCCTCTTCATCCTTTCTCCGCTGGCCCCCCCTCCTCCTCCCGATTTGTTTCAGGGGTGGGGGTGGAGCCTTTCGCCTGAGAGGACGCGGGGTTGGGGAGTTTTAGCGAGCTCAGGGAGGCATAAAGATGGGGAGTAGAAGGCACGG
>NW_020871215.1:73289-75789 GCF_003789085.1 Penaeus vannamei
GCGAGATTAGGGTAAGGGGGGGGGGGAGGGGAGGACGAATGTAGGAAGAGGAGAATGGAAAAAAAAGTTGATTCACAGTGAGATAAATAGATAGATAGATAGATAGATAGATAGATAGATAGTAGATAGACAGATAGATAGATAGACAGTCTCTATCTCTCGGGAGAAAGCGAAAGTTGCGAGAAGAGCGAGAGAGAGAAGAGAGAGAGAGAGAGAGAGAGAGAGAGAGAGAGAGAGAGAGAGAGATAGAGAGAGAGAGAGAGAGAGAGAGACAGCTTGGAAACGCCTCTCTTTGTGGCAGCGATGTCCAGCCGAGGGGAGGTGGGCGGAGTCACAGCGGTAATGACCTGTGTCCGTCTCCCCTCTCCTCTCCCCTCTTCCTCTCCCCTCATCCTTTTCCCTTCTCCCTCTCCCCTCCCGCACTCCCCTTACGTCCCCCACCCCGCCCAATAGCCTCCCCTTACACTCCCTCCCCCCCCACCCCAGCCGCCCGCCCGGCCCCTGATGACGTCACACTGGACACGCGCTCTGATTGGTCACTCGACCAGGCCAATCAATATGGCCGACTCTCTCCCGACGCTGAGGAGCTGGACGTTCGAATTTTACCTCTTGATCTCCTGATGGGTGGTGGAGGAGGAGGAGGAGTTGGAGGAGGAGGTGGGAGGAGGAAGGAGGAGGTGGAGGAGGAGGAGGAGGTGGTGGAGGTGGAGGGGGAAGGAGGTGGAGGAGGAGGAGGTGGGGGGGGAGGAGGAGGAGGGAGGAGGAGGAGGAGGAGGAGGAGGAGGAGGAGGAGGAGGTGGAGGTGAAGGAGGTGGGGAAGGAGGAGGTGGAGGAAGGAGGAGGTGGAGGAGGAGGTGGAGGAGAGGAGGAGGAGGAAGGAGGAGAAGGAGGAGGTGGAGGTGAGCGGGAGGGAGGAGGAGGAGGAGGAGGCGGGAGGAGGAGGAGTGGAGGAAGGAGGAGGAGGTGAAGAAGGGAGGTGGAGGAGGTAGAGGAGGAGGAGAAGGTGGAAAGAGGAGGAGGGAGGGAGGAGGAAGAGAGGGAGGTGGAGGAATATTGGACAAGACAAAGAGTCGATAATAAAAAGAGTGGAATGAAACAAACAAACAAACAAAAAGAAACAAAAGTAAAGGAAGAGAAAGGAAGGAGAAGACGAAAGAAAATAGAAAAAAATAACTCCAAACGCAAGTCAATTCTTGCAAAATATCTTTGCAATCGTAATTTTCTATTTTTTTTATTTTTTTTTTTTTTTTATTATTATTGTTGTTTAAAAAAGCTATCATCGGTTTGTTATTATTACAATCATCATTTGTTATCGTTTTCATTATTATTATTATCATTATTATTGTCATTATTATTATTATTATTATTATCATTATTATTATTATTATTATTATTATTATTATTATTATTATTATTATTATTATTATCATTATCATCATATATTATTATTATTATCATTGTTATCATAATTGCTACTTTTATTATCATCTTCATCATCATCATCATTGTTATCATCACAACCATTATTATCATTATCATTGTTATTGTTATCATCCTTATTAGTAATAGTAGTAGTAGTAATAGTATCTTTATCATTATTGTTATAATTCTCATTATAATTACTATCATTTGAGTTATCATATCACCATTGCCATTATTACTATCATTAAAATTACGATTATCATTAGCAGTAGTAGTAGTATCATTATCATTATCATCGTCATCACCATTACCATCATCATCATCATTATCATTATCATTATCATCACCATTATTTGTAGAAGTCGCAGTAATTGTTGTTGTAATAGTATAAATTTATCTTTCATTATCTTTGTTGTTGTCTTCCTCTTCATTATCATTATTACTGTTGTCGTCATTATCGGCGTTGTTATTGTTATTGATATTCATAATGAAAAAATGAAATCATTATCATCATCATTGGTATCATCATCACTATTCTTAGTAGTAGTAGCAGTATTAATTATAGTGATTAGATTTATCATTTATCATTACTATTGTTATTATCATTATCATTATTAATATCATCATTATCATTATCCTCAATATCATCATTCTTGATACTGTTCTTCTTATTGAGATCATTCTTCGTCATCATCATCATCACACCATTTTTGACGTCACGAACATCACCATAAACCGTTAAAAAACATCTTCACGAGCAACGTAGTAATAACACGATTTTTTTTCTGCAAGTCGTTTTACTATGCTGTGACGTCATCATCGAGAGTCACGTGACCTGCATGGGATCGAGAAAATAAATAAAAAAAAAAAAAACAGCAAAATACACTAATAAAGGGGATTAAGTTGTATATTATTCATTTCATGAATAATTTTTATATCTTTTTTCCTCTATACAATTTGCATTAAAAGAACTGACGTGTATAAACGTGCGTGTGTGTGTATGTGTGTGTGTGTGTGTGTGTGTGAGTGTGTGTATGTATGTATGGACGACGGATAAACAGATAAATAGATCAATGAA
>NW_020871215.1:83289-95789 GCF_003789085.1 Penaeus vannamei
AAAATAAGAACAAAAGAGGGATAGAGAAAAATGAGACAGGAAAATGGTGATAAAAATGTAAGAAGGGAACAGAAGAAAGGAGGAAGAACACCCACACAACGATTGAGAAAAAAATCATAAGAGATAAAAGACAAGAGAATAGAGAAACGAAAAAGATGAAGACAAAAATAAGAACAGTGTTAAAGAGAAGATGAAGAAATCGAACGAAGGAGGGACGGGCGAACAAAAAGGAATTAAGCAAAATATATGAAGTAAGAATAAGAGGAGGAAGAAAATAAGAAGAGAATGAGAGGAAGAAGAAACAAAGGAGAGAATGATTCAAAAGTAAGAAAGGGTAACTTCTTTCTTTCTTTCTTTTATTTCTTTTTCTTCTTCTTCTTCTTCTTTTAGGCTTGAGAAAAGAGAAAAAGACTAAAATTTAATACTTGAAAAATAATGATAATAAAAACAAAACTTGAAAAAATAAAATACATAAAAAACATTCAAAATTTACGACCGCAGAAACCACATAGAAGCATAAACCTGATGAATGATGAATTACCCAAAAGCAGGAAGAGAAGAGAGAATAAGAAGAAAAGAAAAGAGAGAAAGGAGACTGATAAAGATGCATAGATATAGGGTGAAATTGAGAAGAAAGTGAGAGAAGACAGGAATAGAAGGGGAGAAGATCAAAAATTAAGAAGACAGAAAAGGAGATAGCGAGAAAATCGAGAGAGAGAAAAGGAGAGGAAGTAAAGGAAATAATAAAACTTACAGTCAACAGAGAAAGAGAGAATTCAAGAATGAAATATAGAAGGGAAACAGATAAAAGATACAGTTTAGATATGGGTGAAAAATGGTCAGGGATGAGGGGGAAGGAGGAGGAGGAGGAGGAGGGAGAAGGAGGAGAGGAGGAGGAGGGAAGAGGAGGAAGAGGGAAAGGGAGGAGGGAAGGAGGAGAAGGAGAGGAGGAAAAAAGGGGGAGCGTGGAGGAGAGAGGAGGGAGAAAGGGACGGGAGGAGGGAGGAGGAGGAGGGAGAAAGGAGAAGGGAGAGAGAAGGAGAAGAGGGAAAAGGGAAAGGGGAGGGAGAAAGGGGGAGGAGGAGGGGAGGGAGAAAAGAACGGGAGGAGAGAGACAGAGAGAGGAGAAAGGCAAGAGGAAAGAGGAGATGAGAGAAGAGGAAGGTGGAGGGAAGAGGGAGGGAGAAAGAAGGAAGAGGAGAGAGAGGGGATAGGGGGAGGAGGAGGGGGGGGACTTCGTCTGCAGGCCAGTGGGAATAAATTTGTCCTTTTTGGCAGTACGAACTTTTAACTTCACACATGGATGATTTAAGAGAGCCGCCTCCACTTACTCTTGTGTGTTGTGTGTGTGTGTGCGTATATGTGCGTGCGTGTGTGTGTGTGTGCTGTGTGTGTGTGTGTGTGTGTGTGTATGTTGTGTGTGTTGTGTAAAACGTGTGTGTGTGTGTGTGTGTGTGTGTATATGTGCGTGCGTTTGTGTGTGTCTGAACTGTGTGTGTGTGTGTGTGTATATGTGCGTGCGTTTGTGTGTGTCTGAACTGTGTGTGTGTATGTGTGTGTGTTGTGTGTGTGTGTGTGTGTGTGTGTGTGTGTGTGTGTGTGTGTGTGTGTGTGTGTGTGTGTGTGTGTGTGGATATGCGTGTGTCTGAATTGTATATGTACGTATGTATGTGTGCTTGTGTGTGTGTGTGTATGTTTATGTACTTATATGTGTTTGTGTGTGTTTGTGTTTATGTGTGTATGCGTGCTTGAGTATGTGTGTGTGTTGAGATATGTATGTATGTCTGTGTACGTATATGTGCGTGTCGTCGTCGGATAAGCATTGTCGGTTTTTGTATCATGTGTAGTTTTTTCCTTTCTTTCTTTCTTTCTTTCTTTTATCTGACGTTTCCTGTTCTTCTATCCATTCATCTGCCTTGGGTTATCTCCCTCTTCCTTTATGTCCCTTTTCATCTTCTTTGTCTTCTATCTTTTCCTTCTCCTTTTTTCTTCACACATCCCTTTTCTTTGTTCTCCTCCTTCTCCTCTTCCTTTATTCCCCACGCTCCTACTTCCCTACTCCTCCTCCTCCTCCTCTTCCCCTCCTCCTCCTCCTCTCCTGTTTCTTTTCTTCATTATCCTCCTCCTCCTCCCCCCCCCCCTCCTCCTCTTCTTCTCTACATTCTACTCCTCCTCCTACTCCTCATCTTCATCCTCCTCCTACTCTCTTCATCTTCCTCCCCTTCCTAACTCTTCTTCTTCTACATCCTACTCCTCCTCCTCCTCCTCATCCATCCTCTCCTCTCTCTCTCCTCTCCTCCTCCTCCTCCTCCTCTCCTCCTCTTCTCCTCCTCCTCCTCCTCCTCCTCCTCTCCTCCTCCTCCTCTCCTCCTCCTCCTCCTCCTCCTCCTCCTCCTCCTCCTCCTCCTCCTCCTCCCTCCTCCTCCTCTTCTCTTCCTCCTCCTCCTCCTCCTCCTCCTCCTCCTCCTCCTTCCTCCTCCTCCTCCTCCTCCTCCTCCTTCTCCTCCTCCTCCTCCTCCTCCTCTTCCTCCTCCTCCTCCTTCCTCCTCCTCCTCCCTCCTCCTCCTCCTCCCTCCTCCCTCTTCCTTCCCCAAGAGGATAAACCGGACTACACGCTCGCGTTCATGTTTCTTCAACCGGACAACCCCTCCTCCACTCCCTCCTACCCCCCCCCATTCCCCATCCCTCTTTCCTCCTTCGCCTCTCTGCTCCCTTTTACCTACTCCCTCCTATTCCTTCCTTCTCCTACAGTCTCTCTGCTCCCGTCTTCTTCTTCCTCCTATTCCTTCCTCCTCCTACAGTCTCTCTACTCCCGTCTTCTTCTCCCTCCTATTCCTTCCTCCTCCTACAGTACTCCGTCTTCTTCTCGTCTTCCTCTTCTCCCTCTCTCTAATCTTCTTCTTCCTTCTTCTCTCTCTAATTTCCGACCCTTGTACTGTCTCCCTTTCCTTCACTCCCTGATATCCTCCTTCTCCCTATCTTCCGTCTCTGTACTTTCCTCCCTCCCTATGGTCCTCCACTTCTCTTCTTCCCTCCCTTTGGTCTCGTTAATCCTCCTTCCCTTTTTCTTCTCCCCTTCCTTCTTATTCTCTTTCTCCCTCCTTTCTTTCTTATCTCCCTTCCTCCCTCCCTCCCTCCCTGTCTGTCTCCTTTTGTCCTTTCCTACCTCCCTCCTCCCATCACCCTTCTTACCCTCCTCCCTCCCTCCTCTCCCACCCTTCCTTCCTACTTACCTCCCTCCATCTCTCTTTCACTCCCTCCCTTCCTCCCCTCCCTCCCTCATTCCTCCACTCCCTCCCTCTCCTCCCTTCCATCCCTCCCTCTTCTTCCCTCCCTCCCACCCTCCCTCCCTCCACCCTCATTCCTTCTCTCCACCCTCCCTTCCTCCCTCCCTCCCTCCCTCCCTCCCTTCCTTCCTAGCCTGCTTCCCTCCCTCCCTCCTTCTCTCCCACCCTCCCTTCCTCCCTTCTACCCCTCCCTCCCCTCCCTCCCTCCCTCCCTCCCTCCTTCATTCCTCCCTCCCCTCCCTCTCTCCCCACCCTCCCTCCACCACCGGGATATTTTACGGCCGCGGGGGAAACGGACTCAGCCTATCTTGTTGTGACCACCAGCGAAGAATTCACTCACGAGGGGAAAGGAAGATGAGGGGAGGAGGAGGAGGAGGAGAAAGGGGAGGGGAGGAGAGGGAGGGAGAAGGAGGGGGAGGTGGATGAGAGAGGGGGGAGGAGAGGGAGGAAGGATGGGAGGGAGGTGGAGGAGAGGAGGAGGAGGAAGAAGAGAAGGGGAGGAGGGAGGGGAGGAGGGAGGGAGGGAGAGAGGGAGGAGGAGGAGGAGAGGAGAGGGAGGAAAGGGAGGGAAGGCAGAAAGGGAGGAGAGGAGAGAAAGGAAGGAGAAAGAGAGGAGGAGGTAAGGCAGGAGGGGAAGGAAATGAGGAGCAGGAGGATGGAGAAGAGGAGGATAAAGGAAAGAAAACAAAACGAAATAAGAGGAAATTACACAAGGAAAACGAGGAATCAGCAAAAGAAGGCTAGTGAAAAGGTACAGACGAGAGACGGAGAGCGAGGACGAGGAAGAGAGAGAGTCGAACGCCCGGAGGAAGGAAGGAGGAGAAGGAGGGAGGAGGAGGGAGGAGGAGGAAAAGGAGGAAGAGGATACGGAAGCACGCTTGGCCAGCAGCGCATTGGAGGGAAACGTTTGTCTCGCCGGCCAGAGCTCCTCCTGCCTCGCTCTCGGCTCCTTGGGGGGTCTTCGAGGAAAAGGAGGAGGGGGGAGGAGGAGGAGGGGGGGGCAGCAGGAGAGGAGGAGGGGAAGGAGGTGGTGGAGGAGGAGGAGGAAGGGGCAGCAGGAAGAGGAGGAGGGGGAGGAAGGGGGAACAGAAGGAGGAGGAGGAGGAAGGGCAGCAGAAAGAGGAGGAGGGGGAGGAGGAGAAGGAGGGGGAACAGAAGGAGGAAGAGGAGGAGGGAGCAGGAGGAGAGAATGAGGGGGAAGAGGTGGTGGTGGAGGAAGAGGAGGAAGGGGAGCAGCAAGGAGAGGAGGAGAAGGAGGAGGAAGGGGGAAGCAGGAAGAGGAAGAAGAGGAGGAGGAGGAGGAAGCAGGAGAAGGAGAAAGAGGGGGAAGAGGTGGTGGTAGAGGAGGAGGAGAAGGAGGGGGAACAGAAGGAGGAGGAGGAGGAAAAGGGGAAGCAGGAAGAGGAAGAGGAGGAGGAGGAGGAAGGGGACCTGCAGGAGGAGAGGATATGGGGGGAGCAGGAGGAGGATGAGGAACAGGCGCATGATACTGGAGGAGGAGTTAAAGGGGAGAACAAGAAAATAAGAGAAAGAAGAAGAAGGGAGAGAAGGGGAAGGAACGAAGGAGATAGAAGAGGAGAGGACAGGAGGATGGGAGGGAAGAAGAGAGGACAGGAACGAAATGAAGGGAGAAGTAAAGAGGAAGAACGGAGGGAAAAAGAAGGAGGGATGAATAAAGAAAATAAAAGAACAGGAAAGGAAAGAAGAGAGTAAGGAATAACGAAACAAGAAAAAGAGAGAGAAAGGGAGAGAGAGGTTGAAAGAATGAAAGAGAGTGAGAGAAAGAGAAAAAGAGATTGAAAAAAAAATAAAGAGAGTGAGAGAAAGAGGGGAAAAAAAGACAAACAAGGAAAAAAAAAGAAAAAGGAAGCAAAAGAGGAGAAAAAAGGAGGGGGAGAAAGAGGAGCGGAGTAGACAAGGGAGGCATGAAAAATGATTGTCTCGAAGGAAGACCCTTGAAGAATGGGGAGAATCTTAAGCTATGGAGATAAATGAATCGAAGGCGAATCTCTTCCCAATCTCAGCCGAGGAGGAGTATCAGTGATAAGGATTAATGATAAGTGATAAGAGTGATTGTAAGGATGAGTATGATGATATGGTTAAAATGATCGTAGTGATGATACAACTAAGATAAGGATAATGATGATACAACTAAGATATTGATAATGATAATACAACTTTCTAAACTAAATCGAGATTCACTCCGAGACCGCATACCTCCGCCAAGGCAACAGGGTCACTGATGCAATACAAATATTAACATTAAGAATAAAATATTAAAATATTAATATTAAATTAATATTAATTAAATACAAACATTAACATTAAAAGAATAAGAATATACACACTTCAAGAATTACACTAAAATCAACTCTTTCTCAAGTAGACAAGTGACGTCACAAAACATAACCTCTTTGGCGGATCATTCAAAAGATTCCCGGATCCAGATTTCGATCCGAATCACCACCAAAAAGAATGAGAAGACAAGAAGATAAAAAAAAAAAGAAAGGAGGAAAAAGGAGGAGGACGAGAGGAAGGCAGCAAAAAGAAGATAAAAACGGGGAGAGAAGGATTGAGAAGAAAAGGGAGGAGGAGAAGATGAGGGATGAAAGAGAGGAAAGGAGGAGGAGAAGAGAAGAGGTGAAGGAGGTGATCCCGATTACCACCAAAATATGAAATAAACTAAGACACACTTCTGATAAAAAAAAAAATAAAATAAAAAATAAAAAGATCCTAAAAATCTGTTATTGATTACCAAAATGATGATAAAGATAATGATAAAAATAACAACGACAATAATAAAAGATTTGTAGTAGTAGTAATATCATCATAACTGATATCATTATTATTATCATCATTACAATAATTAGGGTAATGGCAATATGTATGATGATGATGATAACGAGGCTGCTGCTAATAATGATAATAATGAAAATAATGATAAAATGATAATAAGGATAAAATGATGATAACAATAATGATAATAATCATAATAATAATAACAATTATTGTAATAATGATAGTACTAATAATGAAAAGTGATAAAGATAATGATAGTAATAATGATAATAATAATAATAATAATAATAACAATAATAATAATAATAATAATAATAATAATAATATTATAATAATAATAATAACAATAATACTAATAATAATGATAATAATCACAATCATAATCATAATGATAATAATGATGATAATCGTAATAACAATAATAATAATAATAATAATAATGATAATAATGATAATGATAATAATAATAATAATAATAATAATAATAAAATAATAATAATAATAATAATATTATTATTATTATTATTATTAATAATAATAATAATAATAATAATAATAATAATAATAATAATAATAATAATAACAATGATAATAATAAAATAATAATAATGATAATAATAATAATAATAATAATCATAATCATGTTAATAATGACTAGAATATTAATAACAATCATAATAATCATCATGAAAACAATAATAAACAAATAAGAGTAACGATAATAATAATAACAAGAATAAAAACAACAATAACAAAGAAAAAAAAACAGGAAGATGACGGAAGGGGGGGGAGGGTAGGCCTACACCCCACAGGAGGCCTTCGGAGAGGATTAGTAGCTTGGTGGGTGGACGCTACAGGGGGGGGGGGGGGGGGGGGGGGGGTGAAGGAGTGTGATGGAAAGGGAGGAGGGAGAGGAGGAGGTGGGTGAAGGAAGAGGGAAGAAGGGGTGATGGAAAGGAGGAGGGAGAAGAGGAGGGGGGCGGGGGGGGATGAAGGAGGTGATGGAAAGGAGGAGGGAGAAGAGGAGGGGGCGGGGGAGGGGGGGGGTGAAGGAGGGTGATGGAAAGGGAGGAGGAAAGAGGGAGGGGCGGGGGGGGGTGAAGGAGGGTGATGGAAAAGGGAGGAGGGAGGAGAGAGGGGGGGTGAAGGAGGGTGATGGAAAAGGAGGAGAAGAGGAGGGGGGTGGAAGGGGGAAGGGTGAAGGAGGGTGATGAGGAGGGGGGATGAAGGAGGTGATGGAAAGGGAGGAGGGAGAAGAGGAGGGGGCGGGGAGGGGGGATGAAGGAGGGTGATGGAAAGGGAGGAGGGAGAAGAGGATGGGGGCGGGGGAGGGGGGGATGAAGGGTGATGGAAAGGGAGGAGGGAGAAGAGGAGGGGGCGGTGGGAGGGGGGGGATGAAGGAGGGTGATGGAAAGGGAGGAGGGAGAGAGGAGGGGGCGGGGGGGGGGGTTTGGTGAAGGAGGAAATATAATATTTTTATATTTATATTTATATTTATAATAAAAATAATAATGAAGAGGAAAAGAAGAAGACAAACTAGAAGATTTTTAAAAAAGGGAAAAAGGAGGAGGAGAGGGAAGACAGCAAAAAGAAGATAAAAAAGGGAGAAAGGAGAGGAAGGAGAGAGAAGAAGAGGAAGGAGGGAGAAGATGAGGGATAAAAAAGAGTAAGGAAGGAGGAGAAGAGAAGAGGTGAAAGAGAAAGATAAGGGAGATGAAGGGGGAGTGAAGAAGAATGAGAAGAGAGGGAGGGGGAGGGAAGTGAAGAGCGATTAGATACGGTCGGATTCTTGTATTTCTCGGGGGGTGGAGGGGGTGGAGGAGGGGGAAGGAGGTGGTGGAGAAAGGGGAGGAAGACACGTTGGGGAGAAGGTTTGATGGAGGAGGTTTTAATGGAGGTGGTGGAGGCGATGGAGGACAAGAGAAAAATGGTGAGATGTTTCGTGAAGATGGAGAATAGGAGGAAGGGAAAATGGAGGATGATGAGGAAGGGGCAGAGCAGGTGAAAAGACGAAGAGGAGTATAAGGAAGAGGAAGATGAGGTTGAGGAGTACGAGGAATAGGA
Organism: Penaeus vannamei; assembly: GCF_003789085.1. NCBI lineage: Eukaryota > Metazoa > Arthropoda > Malacostraca > Decapoda > Penaeidae > Penaeus > Penaeus vannamei. The sequence continues at coordinate 91,440 of NW_020871215.1, forward strand.
GGAGGAAGAGGAGGGGGAGTACGAAGAGGAGAAGAAGAAGGAGAAGAAGGAGGAGGAGAAAGAGGAGAAGTACGAGAAAAAGAAGGAAGGAGGAGGAGAAGAAGAAAAAGTAGAAGAAGAAGGAAGAGGAGGGGGGGGGGAGTACGAGAAAAAGAAGAAGGAGGAGGAGGAACATCATGAGGAGTAGGCAGAGCAGGATAAGTGGAAGGAGCAAGAGGAAGAGAAGGAAAATGAGGATTAGGAGGATGAGCAAGAGCAAGAAGAACAACAAGAAGAACAGGAAGAGAAAGAAGAAAAACAAAAAAGAGCAGCATTAAGAAGAAGAAGAGCAGCAGGAGGAGGAGGAGGAGGAGGAGGAGGAGGCGGATAAAGGAAAGAGGATTTAAGACTGCTGGTCACTCTGCACAGGATGAAATAAAGGAATAAGAGCAGCTATAAATAAAAGAACGATTCGCCTGGAGGTAAGTAGCTTATCTGAGGGCGAGTGATTGGCTCGAGAAAAGCTGGGAGAAGAAGAAGAGAGAAAGATGGGGAGGAGGGAGAAAAGGAGGATGAGAGGAAGGAGATAATAAGGTGATGAAAAAAAGGAGGAAGAGGATAAAATGATAAAAGAGGAGGAGGATGAGAGGAAGGAGATAATAAGGTGATGAAGAAAAGGAGGAAGAAGATGACAAGATGATAAAAAAAAGAGGAGGAGAGGAAAGAGATAATAAGGTGATGATAAAAAGGAGGAAGATTATAAAATGATAATAGAGAGGAGAATGAGAAAATTAAGTAAACAACGAAGCGGGAGATACTAATGACAAGAAGGAAGGAAACAAAAAGGAGAGGAAGGCGAATGATCACCTTTTGTCACATACGAATACGCACGCAAAAAAAAGATAATAATAATAATAATAATAATAATAATACATATACCAAACTGGAAATTGCATATATATTCTTCTTATAAAAAACACAGAATATCAACATACCAATCTCAATTACTAGAAGGTGATAAAAGAGACCATAAAAAGGAAGAGGAAGAGGGAGAGAGAGAGAAGGAGAGAAGAGAAGATGGCGTGGAGGATTTAGAAAAGGGAGAACGATCACCTATGGGCGCGTGGGAGGGAGGGAGAGAGAGAGAGAGAGAGAGAGAGAGAGAGAGAGAGAGAGAGAGAAGAGAGAGAGAGAGAGAGAGAGAGAGAAAGAAAGAAAAAAAAGAGAATAAGCGAACGAAGATCGAACCGAGACCGAAAAAAGAAAAAAGAGAAGAGAGAGGAAGAGAAGGGGTAGGGAATGATTAGCTATGGACCGCGTCGAATGCTCGCACCTTTACTGTATGTGAATCATCGGCAACTTCTTTGTGAGAGAAGAGAGAGAGAGAGAGAGAGAGAGAGAGAGAGAGAGAGAGAGAGAGAGAGAGAGAGAGCGAGAGAGAGCGAGAGCGAGAGCGAAGAGAGAGAGAGAGAGCGAGAGCGAGCGAGAGAGAGAAGAGCGAGGAGAGAGAGCGAGAGCGAGAGCGAGCGAGAGAGAGCGAGAGCGAGAGCGAGAGCGAGAGCGAGAGAGAGAGAGAGAAACAAAGAGAGAGAGAGGGAAAGAAGAGAGAGAAGAGGGAGAGATGAATGATGATCGCTCGCAGGTACTGATAGAAGGACAAAATCGATTACGCGTGATAGATTAAGTCTTCAAGGATGTGAAAAATGGCCGTGAGACTTTTCCGACGTCGAAGGCCAGAGAGGAAGAGAATGGAGGAGAAAGAGAGAGACAATGCGAAAGGGTGAAGGAAAGCAGAGAGAGTGAGAGTGAGATAAAGAAAAAAGGGGGAAGGAGATAAAGAGAGAGATAGAGAGAGACAGTGACATAGATAGATAGAGAGAGAGAGAGAGAGAGAGAGAGAGTGGGAGTGAGAAAGAGACAAAACGAAAAGGAAAAAGAAAACAGAGAGAGTGAGAGTGAGATAAAGAGACAAGGAAGGAGATAGATAGAAAGAGAGAGAGAGAGTGGAAATGAGAAAGAGACAAAGCGAAAGGGAGACAAGAAAGCGGAGAAAGACGTAAGGAGAAAGGGAAAAGAGTGAGAATCAGAAAGTGGGGCTAAGAGAGACTATATGAGAAACGCGTAAAAAGGAGAGAGGGAAACAGCAGGAAAATAGAAATAGAACGAAAGAGATAGAGAAAAACGACAAAGAGAAGGGACATTATGAACAACGAACAGGGTAACTATGAAAGATATAGATAATATGCGGAGAATAAAAAGAAAAAGAAGAAAAAAGGACAAACTGGGATTTATTTGCAAGAGTCATTTCTCAAAAAATGGAAATTAGGATGGGGCTTATAAATCAAATGATCTAGAATCATTATACATTTCAAAGCATCTTTATATCTATTTATTTGTCTGTGGGCACATAAACAATGCTGATTCGCAGACGTCATCGATATTCCATTGACTTTTTACCGTTGTTAAAAAAAAAAAAAAAAAAAAATCTAATTTATTTCATTTTAAGAGCGCCTGTCACATGTTTCCAGAAATTCCTATGATGCGCTAGAAAAAAATGATTAAATAACTATAAAAAATATGATTAAATAACTAAAAAAAAAAAAGAAAAATCAAAAAGTCAAAACACCTAATCATTTTTACATTTATTTTGCGACCGTTTTCATAGGTTTTTAGAAATAAAAACCGCAAACCAAGAAATAAAAAATCATAGCCATAACGATACCCCAAATTCTTATTTATTTCTTGACTTTAAACTTAAAATGGAAAGTAATTTTATAAGGAAAAGGACCGACTATTTTGCACTATTTCTCGCCCTTTCATCAAGTTTCTCTTGAATTTCAAAGAGCGAAGGGAGATGATGGGAAGAAGGAGAGAACGAGAGAGAAAGAAGAGACGGAAAGAATTTAATTAGAGTTGAAAGATTCTTGTTTCTCTGTCCTTTCTACTTGTTTGAGGGGGGGGGGGGGGGGGGGAGGAAATGAGGGAGAGCGGAAGGAAAGTGGAGGGGGAGGGAGAGGGAGGGAGGGAAGGAGGAGAGGAGGGAGAGTGGGTGAGAAGGAAGGGAGAGGAAGTTTTTTTTTTATTGATATTTCTTTCGTCATTGTGGGTTTTCTTGTGAGTTTTTTATCATTATTTATTATATACCTCGCGTTTATTACAGTTTTTTTTTTCTTTGCTACAAAAATTTAGAGGAAAAGAAGGAGTTGAAAAATAGGGGAAAAGGAAATAGATAGTAATGGTAAAGGAGGAAAAGAAGAGAGAGGGATAGAGAGACCAAAAGGAAATGAAAGAAGAATAATCAGAATAGATAAATAGAAGGAAGAAAAGAAAAAAAACTGAGAGAAGGAAGACGAAAAAAAAAGAAAAACAGAAGATAGAGACTGACCGATAAAAAAAGAAGGAAGGAAAACAGAAATAAGAGAGGATGAAGGATCGAAAGAAGAAGAATTGAAGAGAGAGTGAAGAAAAAACAGAGAGAGAACAAAAACATAAAAGGACGAAGAAGAAAAAAAGTAGAAATGAAAAGAAAAGGCAAAAAAGACAAAAATTTCATGACATAATAATGATGATAATAATGATAATGATAACAATAATAATAATGATAACAATAATGATGATGATGATGATGATAACAATAATAATAATAATAATAACAATAATAATAATAATGATAATAATAATAATAATGATAATCAGTTCATAACTTTTTCTAGTAATCCTGCTAACCAACTAACCAACAAACTAACCAACGCTAACAAAAAGATAACCTCCTTAGCGGGTAATAAAAGAAATAGAAACAGAAAGAGACCAAAAAAAAACGGAAGAACTGGGTGAGTAAGAGTGAAAAAAGCGGAAGAAAGAATGAAACAAAATGAATAAGACAAATGAGAGAGAAAGAAAGGAAGGGGGAAAATAACGTGAAGAAGAGTAAATAGAAAGAAAGGGGAAGAGGAGAAGGAGAGAGGGGCGAAGAGGGGGGGGGTCAACGCGTAGTACACAGAGCACACAGAAAATAGAAAAAAGGAAATTAAAACGATAAAGAAGGACGAAATGAAGAAAGAAAGGAGAGATAGAGAGTGAAGGGAGAGGATCGGAAAATCACGACTGGGGAGGAGAGGAGAAGGAAGATCGAATAACGAGAAAGAAGAGGAAGAAGAGAGAGAGAGGAAAGAAAGAGAAAAAAACGAGATGGAAAAGAAAGGAAGAGGAGAAAGAAATCGAAAAACGAGAAAGAAAAGAAAGAAAGAAAGAGAAGGAGAGGAGAAGAAAATCGCAAAACGAGAAAGAAAATTTTAAAAAGGGAGAGAGAGAAAGAGGAGGAGCGGAGAAAGAAAATCTAAAATCGAGAAAGAAAAAAAAAAAGAGAGAGGA
>NW_020871215.1:105789-108289 GCF_003789085.1 Penaeus vannamei
AAAAAAAATAGAGTTGAAAAAAAGAAAAAAAAGAAAAAAAAAACGCGTGAGAAGGCTTGCTCCTCCATTATGAGAATTTGATTATGGGGAAACTTGGAGATTAATTCTTCTCGTTCTCCCTATTGACACTCCTTTTCCTCTCTTCTTCTTCTTCTTCTCTTTTCTCTAATCTATCTATCTATCTATTTATCTAATTATCTATCTATCATTTTCCTCTTCTTACTCTCTCGGACCTCTTCTCTCTCTTCTCTATCTCTCCTCCCTCAATCTCTCTCCTCTCGCTCGTCTCTCTCTCTCTCTCTCTCTCTCTCTCTCCTCTCTCTCTCCTCTCTCTCTCTCTTTCCCCTCTCCTCTCTCTATCTATCTATCTCTTCTGATTATATTTTTCTTTCTAAAGTTTTCACTTTCTTATTCACTTCCTTTCGCCTTTCTATCTTTTCCTCTCTTTCTATCTCGACTTTTGTCACATTCTGATATTCCTCTCTTCCTTTCTCTCTCACTTCCCTCGTTCTTACTCATTTCCTCACCCCCCCCCCCGCCCCGAGCCAAACCAGGAACTCCCATTTTTCTAAGCCACCCCAAAATTTTCTCTCTTTTTTTGTAGTAATTTTCTTTATTTTTGGAATGATAAAAAAGACGAATGGGGCCCAGATTTTTTTAGGGGGGGGAGAGATGAAGTTGAAGATAAAGCTAAAAAATAAAAGAAAAAAAAACTATAACGATGATGTTTGTAGATGTATTTATTTTACATGAAAGATGGACAGAAGATATATGAAGAGATTAGATAGAAGAATAGAAGGATAGATAGATAGAGATAGATGATATAGATAGATAGATAGATAGAAGATAGATAGATATGGATAGATAGATAGATAGATAGATAGATAGATAGATAGATAGATCTAGATAGATAGATAGATAAGATAGATAGTAGAGATGGATAGATAGATATGAGTAGATATATATAAATAGATAGATAGGATAGATTACAAATAGGCATAGATAGATAACATATAGATAGATGATGACAGATAGATAGAGATAGATAGATGTGTAGAGATAGATAGATTAGATAAAGTAGAATAGATGATAGAAGAGGAGGAAAAAAATAATAAACGAAAAAAAAAAGATGAATAGGAAAAAATAAAAGTTCTTTTTTTTTACTTCCTGTCTCTTATTGCGTAATCTCAAAAATTGTTTCCGGGAGGTCGGGGGAACACCGGCTACCCTCCCCCTCCACTCTCTAGGATCCCCCCCCACCCTCCATTCTCTTATCAACCATCCATTCTCTCCCCCCTCTCTCTCAGTTCCCCCCTCCCTACTATCCTCCTTCTCTTTTCTGTCCTCTTTCTTTCTATCTATCTTTATCTACTATCTATCTATTTATCTATATATACTCTCTCTCTCTTCTCTCTCTCTCTCTTCTCTGTCTCTCTCGTCTCTCTCTCTCTCTCTCTCTGTCTCTCTCCTCTCCTCTCTCTCCGTCTCTCTCTCTCTTCTCTCTCTTCTCTCTCTCTCTCTCTTCTCTCTCTCTCTCTCATCTCTCATCTCTCTCTCTCTCTCTCTCCTCAGACCCCCATTTCCAATTCCAACCATCCCCCCCACTCTCTCTAGGACCCTCCACCCCCCTACCCCCCCCCCTGCGGACACTTGGAGGTGGCTACCGAACGACACTTAAAGCGAAGTCAAGTGCGCGTCGCTAAGTGATTTGGGACGGGGGGGGGGGGGGGGGAGAGGAGAGGAAAGAGGGACGGTGAGGGAGAGAGGTTGGAGAGAAAGGGTAAAATGAAAGAGAGGGGTGAGGGAGGGAGAGAGAGAGAGCGAGAGGGAGAGAGGGAAAGAGAGGGAGAGAGGGAAGGAGGGAGGGAGAGAGAATAGAGAGGGAACAGAAAGAGAGAGAGAGAGAGGGGAGAGGGAAAGGGAGAGAGAGAGAGAGAGGAGGGAGACGAGAAGGAGAGAGGGAAAGAGGAAGAGAGACAGAGGGAGAGAGAAAGATTGAGAGGAGAGAAGAGAGAGAGAGAGGGTGGATACACGACGCACAGACACACACACACACATCACACACACACACACACACCACGCACACACACACACACACACATATATATATATATATATATGTATATACATAATATATATATATTATATATATAATCTAATATATAATATAATATATATATATATATATATATATTATATATATATATTATATATTCTATATATTCCTCCTCGTTCATGAAAGTTAACAAACGAATTCAAAATCACACAATTAAAGAATAAATAAAAAATCCCCAAAGGTGATGAATGCGGTAAAAATCTGCGTACGAATCGCTTTTTTTCTCCCTCCTCTCTCTCTCTCTTCTTCTTCTTTCTTCTCTTCTTCTTTCTGATAAAGGAAAAAGAGAAATTTCTGTCAACGATTACGCGTGGGCGCGGGTCAAGTCGGAGGGTCCCTTTTCTGGCCTCCGCGCCCCTCTTTCCATTCTTGTAGGCCTAACCC
>NW_020871215.1:118289-123289 GCF_003789085.1 Penaeus vannamei
GCTACGCTNGGGTGCCATGGGGCTCCTCGGGTATTTCCCCAAACACAAAACCTTGTAGCTCTTCTTCAGGTTTCATCTCGGATACACTGCTGTTATCGGAAACAATATGTGGTTCTTCAGATATAACCTCATGTACATTGCTATCGACTGGAACATCATGTGGCTCTTCAGAGTATAACCTCATGTACATTGCCATCTACTGGAACATGTGGTTCTTCAGATATAGTCTCAGGTACATTGCCATCTACTGGAACATTTGGTTCTTTAGATATAATCTCAGATACATTGCCATCGACTGGAACACCATGTGGTTCTTCAGGTGTAATCTCATGTTCACTGCCATTGACTGGAACATGTGGTTCTTCAGATATATTCTCATGTTCACTGCCATTGACTGGAACAACATGTGGTTCTTCAGATATGATCTCATGTTCACTGCCATTGACTGGAACAACATGTGGTTCTTCAGGTTTAATATATGTACACTTGCTATCATTTGGAACTGCATGTGGTTCTTTCGGGTTTAATCTCAAAGACATGCATCAGTTGAAACTTATTGGTTCTTCAGGTACCGCCTCCAATCCACTGCCATCAACTGCCACACCATGGGGTTCTTCGGGTTTCATCTCAGATACAATGCCGTCTTCCGGAACACCTTGTGATTTTTCAGGTTTCACGTCAGACACACTGTCATTGTCTAAAGGAGCTTGACCGTCAAGAGTTTTGGGTATCCTAGCATCGTTTACAGCATTAGGTGGTTCTTCATGATTTTCCTCGAGTGTACTTCCATCAACTGGAACATCATGAGATTCTTCAGGATTCACTTCGGATTTACTGCCATCGACTGGATCAGCCTGGGCTTCTTCTGGTTTGATCTCCGAGACAGTGCCATCAACCGAAACATTATGTGATTCTCCTTCAGGCGTCACCTCCAATTCACTGAAACCAATTGGAACGCCATGGGGTTCTGCAGGATTCATCTCAGTCACAGTGTCATCTACTGGAACACCTTGTGATTCTTCAGGTCTTACGTCAGACACACTGTCAATGCCTGAAACACCTTGAGCGTCTTCAAGAGTTTTAGATATGCTAACACTGTCTTGAACACTGTGTGGTTCTTCAAATTGTGGTTCAGATACACTGATGCTGTCTGGGACATTATGTGGTTCTTGTTCAGGTGTCTTTTCAGATAGAATGCCTTCGATTGAAAAACCACGAGGTTCTCCTTCAAGTTCGGGTTCGGTTACACTAGTATTATCAGGAATGTGTGTTTCTTGTTCAAATTTAAATACAGTGCCATCTGGAACAAGCTGCTCTGAAATGCTACCATTAATGCTTGAACCAGGTCTCATGACTGTGTGGGATGACAAGGCTTTCTTCACTGCATTCAAAAGAGGATATCTGAAATTGAAGCATGAATAATCAGTATGGAATGATGGCTGAGAGAGATAGATGAAAAGCAATAGAGCAGTGAATGTAAAATCATTAAAAATGTAATCATTACTACTATTATATTATCAATGACAATAGTAATACAAACAATTGTGGTGATACAGTCTTTACTAAGGAGATTCTAACTTTAAGAGATTTGAGTCTGCATTAAACTTCCTTTGATATCAATGGTGATGTGTAATATCCAATTATTTGGTAACCATTTATAAAATACAAATACAAAATTTGAAAATTAACAGATCATATTCATAATTATTAACAATAACAGTTACAGTCTTATCGATAATGACGATAATAATGTCTTCAGTAATAATACATCAAGAGACAATATCAATCTCAAAATGGACTTCTATGGAATTAGAGAGTGCAATCCTCCACCATCACTCATAAAGTCCATGACCTGTTATGCAGAAATACTGACAACAGTATGGAAAAAAATATCATTAGTACTCACCTCATCCCTGTCTGACTACAATTGCCGTTGAAGTCATCCGTGTCGACAGACCAAACCATAATGCCACCCAACCCAAGTTTCTGTGCAAAAGCTACCTTGAGTCCAACAGACATCGTGTCATCATAGGATATCCACATGTTGTCTTTGTACATGTATGGAACCTGGTGGCTCTTCTGCCAAATCAGGGTCCACTGCCCTCCCTCTGTGGTTTGTGTCTCACAGATCTGGTTGGGAAGGGAAGGTAGTAAGGTAGAGAAAATCAGTGAGGAAGGTAGGAGAGAATGTTAGAGAGGGGGACAGAAAAAAGTGATACTGGGATAAATCTGAAACCATATTATTACAGTTCTTCTGGAACAGGTCAACAAAATTAGAGTCATACGTGCACTGGTAGGTCTTGAGAAATTTTATTGTAAGGGGTGAAAATGTTTTGAAATGGGGCATAAGATGTCTGTATCAGGGAACGATAATAATTATAACTACACAGTAAGATATAATCATTCTATTGTTCATTTTAGTGATTTGAGTAACCCATGGATGCAGAACTATTTTCAGAAAAAACTAGGAAAACTAGGTTAAGAGGACACATAAAAAAAGGCTTGTTTCAAATCACACCACAAAACTACAAAATAAGCTTATCTAAGAAGACATTAGCATTTATTTACATAGTTCTTCTCCTGTATTTTGTAATCATGAAAAAATACATTCAAGAACTAAATACCAAATATTATTGTTTTCAGCTAAAGAAAATTATCATTCTACTAATCTACTTAATACATTAAAGAATAGACAATGATAACAATCATGATAACAAATAATCAAAGATGACACAAATAGGGCTAAGGATGTAATATCTACTTCAACCTAACCTCACCTCAGCCAAACCCGTCTTACCATTCCGTACTTCACCTCGTCTTGCTTTACCCAGTCCATCTCAATGTAACCCAACCCATCCAATCCAAACTCAACCCCTGCCTAACCCAATCCAATCATACTTTACCCAACCCAGCTCAACCCAGTCCGATCCAATTTCAATCCAACCCGACCCGACCCAACTTATCCCAATCCGAGCCCAACCAAACTCGAATAGTCATACTATTCTGAACCCAGTCCAATTCAATGCCAACCGACCCGACGCATCCCAATCTAAACCCAATCCAATCCTACCATTCCCAACCCATCCCAACTCATTCCAATTCAACGCAATCTGACCCAACCCATTCCAGCCCAAACCCAACCAATGCTCAACCCAACCCAATCCAATCATACTATTCCCAACCCATCCCATATCAACCCAGTCCAGTCCAATCCAATCTGACCAAATCTGACCCAAAGCCATGCCCACCCAACCAAAGCCAACCTCACCTCATTGTAGCCAAGGAAGCCCTCCTCCTTCGTGTAAGGTCCAGCGAAGGGAAGAAAGTGTGGGTGCGCCGAAGCCATTGTTAGTTGGATCTTGAAGGAGGTAGGATCGGCCAAAGAATCCCAGGCCAAGGACAACCTTCTCGGGAGGTGCTCCTGCGTCGAGATACATCATGACAGTGTGTGCCTTGGTGGGAGAGGAGGGTAAAGGGATGGTTAAGTTTGTTTGAATTATCATTATTATGGTCACAAATATTGCATTGATGATTATAATGATGCTGGTGGTGGGAGTTATTAAAGCAATCCGTAATACAGATGAGAATCTTAAAATTAATAAAATATATCACCAAATTCCAACAAATCCAAGTCATCAGTAGCACTCAATAAATCCTAATTAAAGAGCAACATAAAACATAAAAAAGTAACAAAATTCTACACAATTGAGGTACACAAATAACCCTACAGCATGACAAAGTCTGTAGATGCAACTATATACTGCAACATTTTAAGGAGGGACCTGTTGTCTGTCGAGGATTACATGGGTGACGAACTTCATAATTTCGTTGTAGATCAATACACCAATCCAGCTGAACGCCAAAATCTATTCAATTAGCCTCTTGAATAAACAATGAATAAACCTTTGTCACATTTTTTTTTCTTTCTTTTTTACATGCAATAGAAGCCCATTTCAGGCAGCCTAGAACATAACCTCCCTCTTCAACACAGGCAACAGATCGATGCGAAGACCAATCCCTCAACCAAGCCCCAACGTACGACATCTCCCCCTTCAGAAAACAGAAAACAGAGACCTGTTCCTCTCCTTACCACGTTGCGCATCTTGTCCTCCGGGCTCTCGTCATCCCTCGGGTACAAGGGCGCGTTGTGTCCCGTCTGGCCGTCCCATTTGCCGTGGTAGTCATAGGACGCGATGTGCAGGAAGTCGAGGTGTTGGGAGAGTTCCGTGATGTTGTAGGCGACCCCGATGATCCCCTTGTCGGCTGCCACGGCGGCGGTGAGGCTCCACCCGTGCTTGGAGAATTCTTCCTTGAGTTCCTGAGTGGGAGGAGAGGGACTCTTGAGGCAGGGTGTTACTTTTTTTCCTTCTTTTTTATTATATTCATTTATTTATTTATTTATTTACACGTTGTTTTGAGTTTTGTTATTGTCATGTGTCGATATTTTTTCCTTCTTTTTTATTATTATTCATTTATTTATTTATTTATTTATTTATTTATTTACACGTTGTTTTGAGTTTTGTTACTGGCATGTGTTGATACATTTGTAAGATATAGTTTGTTGATTTCTAGACGGCGCTACGACAAAGATTATTTCTCGCATACACAGAAATGTTACAGACGGATTAAAAGATATATATGTAGTCGATATAATGAATTTAAGACATACATTGATCAGGGTCGTTATTGTACACGGGTGCTTACATGTGACTATGTCCCTGTACTTGGAGAATTCGAGGTGTGTCTGCGAGGGAGGAAATGCAGTGCATTTTTTGTTCTTCAGATGTTATTGTTTTGTTCTTGTGTCATTCTTTTGCAATGGATTTGTTTTGTTTGTTTTGTGTGAATAAAGCTAGAATGGTGGTGTTGATTTTCTTTTATATTGTAGTTTTATGTTTTACTGGGGCCTTATTTTGCTATTTTTGTTTGTTTATCTTTTGCTTAGCCTACTGTGCGATCTTATATTCTTACAGGTAATATGTAAGTGTTTCTACGTTTCG
>NW_020871215.1:128289-130789 GCF_003789085.1 Penaeus vannamei
TTACTTATCCCTTCACAAAAATGAAAATACATTCACACATGCAAACGAGGATATTTCCATAAGCCTATATATGTATATATAAATATATATATAGTATATATATATAAATATATATATATATATAATATATATATATATATATATATATATATATATATATATGTAATATTGTATATGTATGTAATATATACATATATATATATATATATATATATATAATTATATATATTATATATAATATATATAAATATAATAAATATAAATTATATATATAAATATATAATATTATATATATATATATATAATATATATATTATATATATATAATAATTATATATATATGTATATTAATATATATATATAATGTTATATAATATAAATTTAATTTATTAATATAAAGTAAGTGTATGAAGTGTACGTGTGTAAGTGTGTGTGTGTGGTGTGTGTGTGTGTGTGTGTGTGTGTGTGTGTGTGTGTGTGTGTGTGGTGTGTGTGTGTGTGTGTGTGTGTGTGTGTGTATGTGTGTGTGTGTATGTGTGTGAGTGAGTGTGAGTGTGAGTGTGAGTGTGAGTGTGAGTGTGAATGTGAATGTGAGTGTGAATGTGAGTGTGAGTGTGATGTGAGTGGTGAGTGTGAGTGTGAGTGTGAGTGTGTGTGTGTGTCTGTGTACATATATAATAAATATGTACATAATATATTAATATATATATATATATATATATATATATATATATATATATATATATATATACATATATGTATATACATATAATACATATACTTAAATGCATGCATGTACATACATACATACATACATATATAATATATATATATATATAATATATATATATATATATATATATATATATATATATATATATATATATGTATGTATAGTATATATATATATACATATACATATATGTATATACATACATATACTTATATACATATACATATATATATGTATATATATATATATATATATATATATATATATATGTGTATGTATATATACATACAGTGTATCGGTGTGTGTGTGCACGCAATACTGAAAGCCCAAGAGAAGCCACAGATAAAGACCTTGCATCATCCCCCCCTAACCCCCTCCATGCCCCATCCCATCCCACCCCCTCTCCCCCTTCCCTCACTCTACTACCCCCACCCCCACCCCATCACTCAACCCGACCACCTTAAAAAAAAAAAAAAAAAAAATGAGAGTGGACTGTTGCCTCATAACCTCCACATGATTTCCCTGATCGTGAGGTGAATCGGAGGCTAGACTCACTGACCACGCATTACTCACTCCTTTCACATACTCAAGACGGTGCATCAATATTCAGTAGTTTGCAGAAATTACTTTTGGCGAGAGAGTACTGCGCGAGGTGCGTCGCTGACTCTGTGAACTCGCTCTGTCTCTCTCTTCTTTCTTCTCTCAGTCTCTCTCTTCTTTCTTCTCTCTATTTCTCTTCTCTTTTTTCTTCTTTCTCTCTTCTCTCTCTTTCTCTCTTCTCTTCTTTATTCTCTCTCTTTCTTTTTATTTCTCTCTCTTCTCTTCTTTATTCTCTCTCTTTTCTGTCTCTCTCTCTCTTCCTTTTCTCTTTCTTCTCTTCTTTCTCTCTTCCTCTTCTATTTCTCTTCTTTCTTATCTCTTCCTTTTCTTCTCTCCTCCTTTTATCTTTCCTTCTCACGCTATCTCTCTCTTCTCTTCTAATCTGTTCTTCTATTGTCCTTTATTGTCTTTATTCTATTTTCTTTTCTTCTCTTCTCACACCATATATCTTCTCTTGTCTTTACCTCCCTTCTCTCTTTCTTTTCTTCTTCTCCTCTCTTCTTTTCTTTCTCTTTCTTCACTTCTCCCCCTTTCTCCTTCTCTCCTTTTATCTCTTCTCTTCTCCTTTACTCTTTTCCTCTCTTCCCTTATCTCTTTTTTTCTCTTTCCCTCTCTTTAGTTCTCTCCCTTTTCCTTCTCTTCTTTTCTCTTTCTCTCTCTTCTCGTCTTGTTTCGTGTCTTCTCTTTTATTCTCTTTTGTTGTCTTCTGTCAATTATTTTTTTCTGATTTTTTCGTTTTTTCTTGTCCTTTGTTTCGATCTTTTATACATTCCTTTTGTTTCACTCTTGATTTTTTACTTTTATTTAGCTTTTTTTTTTTTTTTTTTTTACTTTTCCATTTTGTCTCCTCTTTTATCTCTTCTCTTCGTTTCTATTCTATTCTTTCCTCCTCTCCTTCATGGTCACCTTCCCCCTCTTTTTTGTTTTTCATTTCCCTCTTTCTCCCCTTCTTCTGTCACTCTTTACCCTTTTCCCTTCGTCCCCATTTCCCTCTTCTTCTCTTTCTGTTTCTTCTTTTTCGCTCACTATTCCCCTTTTCTTTCCTCTCTCCTTCTTATCCTTTTTTTCTGTCCGTTCCGTTTCATTTACTTGCTCTCTCTCTATTCCTCCTTCCTCTTCCCCCTTCACCCACCCCTTTTCTCCCTCTTTCCTCCTTCCTCCTACATT